>JAUBOD010000203.1:604188-616608 GCA_032353885.1 Nothura maculosa | reverse complement strand
TCGTCCACCATGACACCCAGGTCCCTCTCTGCGGGGCTGCTCTCCAGCAGGTCAACTCCCAATCTGTACTGGTGTCCCGGATTGTTCCTCCCCAAGTACAGGACCCTACACTTGCCCTTGTTGAACTTAAATTTCCCTGAGGTTCTTCCTGCATTTATAGTGTATTTGTTGAATTTCCAATTCTTGAATATGAAACTTGAATATTTAATTTTTGACTTATTTCCCACTAAAAAAATATTTTTTTCACAGCATAACAAATTTTTATACCAACAGAAACAAGAATTTCTTTATACCTTTTTCCCACTTGATATATACAACAATTTATTTCAGTCATTGAGACAGATTCCAAATGTTTCTAGGAGGAAAAAAACTTCATACAAGTTCAAGTTCAAACTTTAGCATTTATTGTGAAAGAAGGATAAATAAGAAAAAAATTGTCTATTGAGTAGAAGACTATTATTTATAACTCTACTCTTTTCCTAAGTAACACCTCAGAGAAAAACTTTCTAAGCACTTCCATGTCCCAAATTGCTATGAGATAATTTGACAAGTGATTTGCAAACTGTCAAGGCTTTTAACAGGAGTACTGTTGAAGCAGATGCACTCATAATGCTTTGTAAAAAATATCAGTATTTTAAGCAAGCAAGTCTCTGTCGGCAGGTGTTTTAAACGGATTCCATGAAGTTAAATGAGTATAGATGGCAAAATTCTGTAGATTAGACATTACTGAATAATAAAAGCATTCTAACTCCAAAAAATATGTATGCTACGTAGTTCTTGCATACTTGATACTTTGTACTTGGTTCATCTGTTTTCTTTTGATGTCCTGTTAAGTGTTTTCCTTTTGTTTGCTTTATTTTGCTATTATTGGATTGTAACATCATGCCATGTTCCCCATTAACTTTCTCATTTAGCTATTATATTCATATAACTATTTTTAACCTTTTTTAACTTATTTTTGTATAACTTATTTTTGTTTGAAATATAAGCATGTAAAAATTATAAATGTGTTTCAGTTTTGCACCAAGGTGGAGATTGAATAAAGGAGTACAGCTCAGACTTGAAATGCTATAGGAAAGTGAGATTACTCATGGAAGAAGAGGAGGGCTGAAATGTATGAGAAAAGTGACAAAAAAGAAAAGAATGAAGAAGAGATGAGTAATACCAATAGCTTCAAGTATATAAAGAGTTTTTGTTTGTTAGTTTGCTTTTTTCTCTGTAAATTATAAATGCTTTTCTTAGTGCTATATCTATGTAGGATTTGCTACCAGAGCACTTCATGAAAAGCAAGAAGGAAGAATGATGCTTGTCTAGAGTGGCAGTTCTAGCTTTGCAGATAGTTGGGCCTATCCCAACCAGAGTTTTATAACCCTAAGTAAAATATCTATGTTTCTTATTTGTCCTCTGTGTGAACTATGGTTGACATTTTTCTGGAATAATACTGGATGCCAGACAAAGAATTGTTCTGTATCTGTGCAGTGGGGAATCCACTAGTAGGGATATTCATCAAATAATAAGCATATGCCACAAGGCCTAATGAAATCTATTCATCATCATTTATGATGCCAAATTCTTGGGCCTGATTTTGGAAGACTGAGAATGAATTTGGGCACTCGTCAACTGTAAAGCCAACATTTTTTTTTCTCAGAAACTTATTGATTTTAATTCCTCTCATAAATGACCTACATTACTAAAATTCAGTGAATTATTATTGCTATTATTTCTAGCAATTATATAATAATAATAATAGTATTTCATCCTTTGTAATTAAATCAGTAAAATTTGCTTCTGCTTGAAAAAGAAAAAAAAGAGCATATTTTCAATCTGTCTTAGAAAAGACAAATAAAAAACTCAGAAAATAGATGAGGTACCATTCCTATGACCTCCTCAGTATTTACCAGATAGTATAATGACTGAATCAAAGACTTAATGTTTATCCTGCCTCTTTTTTTTTTTTTTTAACTTCATCATCGTTATTAAAAGAGGGGGGTAAATGTTGGGAAGAGAGTTCACTTCTGCAATACCAGAGGGTAAATGATTTTGACTACTAGTCTATTGAATCACTCATTTATATCTCTTTGCTTTTTATCTCTTTGCAATTGCAATAAAAAATGATTTTTTTTCTTTTTTATGAACAAATAGTACTGATAGAACAAATAGTACTGGTATGAACAAATAGACTAGTTGTGTTTTATTTTGAAGCTAGTTATAACCCACATTTAATTGCTAGCAAATAAAACATGCTAACATGCTTTGTTGACATGATATATACATATATATTTTTTAAATATGGGAAGTGAATTAGATACTTAAAAATAATATAATATTAGCCAAATAATCTAATTATCTTTTTTTATAATATGCTTAAATTTTCCATGTAGATAATCACTTGTGATATCTCATTAATTTAAGAGCTAAGCCCATCACTGGTCTGCAAAATCTGGAACTGATAGGAGATTCTAGACTACCTGGTTCACTTTTAAATTGGCTAATATGTCATTGTTAAGATTGTCTGAACAAAAGCTAATCTACACAAACAAACAAAAGCAGAGAGGGAAAGTGTCAGGTGGGGGAACCCAAATAAGGCCTTGCTTGCTACTCCCGGGTGCATGATGGGAGGGATCAGACCATCAAGGGCTCATCTGCACAGGTGCAGAAGAGCAGCATAAATGCAGGAGCTGTGCCCAGACTATCTACCCATAGAAAGGGACAATTTTCTGGGTTCCTATCAGGGCAGGTCAGGAGAGCATCCGATACCTAGGCCAGCTGTGAAGCCCTTCAAAAAGTCAACAGGGATGGCTCTCTGGAGCACCTTTTGGACTGAAGAAGGGTGATTCATAAGGGCATGGATATGTTGTGGGATGAAGGGAAAGATTTTTTTTGACTGAGCAAGACTGATAATGAGATATTTAGAGGAAGAAGGAAAGACAGAGAAAAAAATATTTGAGGAGGAACAAACTTAAAATTAGAGGGATCAAAAGTATAGGTTGTATGTAACCATACATATAAGGCTGGTCAGCACACTTGACTGACCATTCTCTTCACCTAAATAGCCTAAGTGACCTTGGAACTATGTATATGTAAGTGTCCCCAAGGGTGGGACCACAGGGGTAGCTGGCTACTGCAGGAGCCAGAAGAGTTCCAGCTGACTGCAAAAGGGACTGCAGCGTCTGACAGATCAACTAGGAGACTAGACACACACACTGAATGTGTGTTTCTGTGGGTCTCTAAAGGTGAGATTACCATAGCTGTTGATTATATCTATTGGGTTAAACATTGCAGGCCTCAAAAATTGGAGATTCTTAGGAATTTTATTGATTTTATTTTATTTTTTACAAATTATATGGTTAATATTTTAATGAAGCATGAAATTTATATTTAAGAATTGTACTGTATGTCTCAATAGAATTTCTCTAAAATTCAATAATAGCTGTCCTTTAAGTTAAAATCATTTGGATTACTTCAGTATATAAATAAAATTGAAGCTCAGTGATCATGACCAGTATATGCATTTCTTTTAGAAATGGAGTATTGTGTTTGGTAGTATTTGAAAAAGATTCTGATCTTTCAGCTGACCAATATTTCTTGGCACTGTGTTCTACTCACAAAATTTAGAAGCATATTTAGCTTTGCAAAGACTTTGCAATTCCATAGAATTAAGAAAAAGATTTTGCCAGTATTCTTTAAGCTCTCCAAAGAGTTATGGTAAAAAATAATTGCAAAGATAAAGAACTGAAATAAATTGTTTTCTGCAGTACATAACTCTCCCCTGTCTTTAAGTTATGCTTCCTTCATATAATAGTGAAGATTATTTTAAACAGAAATAAATATATGTTTTTAAATATAATTTTAGTTTTGTTGTATTTATTTGTTGTATTTATTTCAATCTGAGGTGCAATTATCAACCAATTAATAGAATGTTCTCAAAAAAAATTGCCGTCAAGAACTAGCAATTTCACGTGCAGCATTAAAGCAAACAAATCTTTTGCTCAGAGAAATATTTGACATGGTCACAGCTTTTCATTTTGAAGTTGTATAAAACAGACAAACTGGAAAGCCAATGGGAAAAATATAAAGGTTTTATTCTGCTTAAAGGTTTCATCAAAACTCAGCTGTAAGTAGAATCATTTCTTTTTAAATAGGTAGTTTTTTTTCTTCATGGAGACATTTTCAAAATTGAATCTTTGGCAGCAACTCAATCACGGCAACAGAAAATGATGATGCTAGGACCAATCCAATTCTGAAAACACCTATTTCCAAATAGAAAAGCTTTTCTCAATCATCAAGCAGGTATTGTCCTCACATTCTCTTCATCTCTCTATAAGAAATACCGGCGATAGCATTTTCCCTTGAGAAAGTGTAACTTTGGCATTTTTGGTTGTAATGACAGCCATGTTTCTTTCGAATGTAAACTCTAGAATGGAACAATTTTTGAAGTGTGTTTGCATATGCTAATTCTCTCCTCTGGGTACATACACTTAGTGTCAGATGAAGAAAAAGGGAAACATCACAAAAGAATGTAATTGACACCTCTGCTTGTAACCTTTTTTATTGTCTCCTTTCTCCTCTCCCCTTTGCTTCTCCTTCTCTCCCCTTTGCTTCTCCTTCTCTCCCCTTTGCTTCTCCTTCTTCTGTTTTATTTGCTTTTATTTAGCAATATTTCATGTAGTAGACAAAGAAATTAGGAATATCAGAAAAGGTTAATGAATAAGGGAATTTTAATATAATCATTTGTGAAATAGAATTTTCATTTCAGGATGTATTTGGTAGATGAGGAAAGTGCTCTTGCATGAAATGACCTGAATGTTACTTTATATGGCTTCAAAAATTTATTCTGAAGCAACTCATGTTATCCAGAGGATGTCTATTTTAGGTGTTCCCAAAAGAAGTACTATTGGAATCAAAATAGAAAATGAACACCTTGACATCATAGTAAAATAAAAAAAATAAAAATAAAAAAATAAAAAAAACAAGCAAAAAGTATGCAAATTGGAATGTTTTTAATAAATGACATTTTTTATTTTCAGAAATGTGAAACTGTAGTAGCAGGAAGACAGAAAGATGGAAAGAGAAGAAGCAAAGTAAGGGAGTGAGGAAAGAAAACAGAAGTTACACTAGCAGTTTTAAAAACCAACACCTGCCAACAGGGCCTCATTCACAAGTAGTTAGGCGACTACATTTTAAAATTTGAAAACGAAATGATTTTGATTTTGAATTTTAATCACACATATCATAGAGCCACTGACCATGACCCTAACTGTAGTGGATTTGTGGAAAGGTTTCTACTGGAAAGAAAGCGAATTATAAAATATCCTGTATATGATATTGGACTAAGGGCATATTTTCAGGCAATAGTACTCTGAGAGAGAAAAAAAAAGTGTAAAAAGAGTAAGCAGTTTCAATTTCAGAATGCTGATAGAGTTTATATGAAATCCTGTGATTCTGTGTTATAGTTGTATGAGGATTAATCTACTGCCACAAAGCAAGAAATGATGCTTGTAAATTTCTGAGAACTTGTTAATGTGTCATGTGTTAAAACTGCTAAAATGATGATGAGTGACCACTAGAGAAATAGGAATTTGCTGTAATGACAGTTCCAAGCAGAGAAAAAATTTAAGAGAAATCTTTTAAAATAAATGCAGACGTCAAAAATTCTTGCTTATGGCACATATTAAAATCATGACAGAAATCAGAGCCTTCCTTGGAGATCAGGTCGTAAAGAATATTCAATAATATTTAGTGAGGAAAATATGTTAACAGACAGATACTTTGTGATATCATCTCAGTTTCAGGAGGCAACACGTTAAAGAAAGAACTGCAGAAAAGTTCACTTTTATTATTTTATCAGCTGAAAAGTTATTTTTATTGCTATTGTTATTATTTGTTTGTTTTTCTTAACTGGAGAAAACAGTGTTCTGGCTAGAATTCCAATATATATTTCTGGTATGGAGCCTTCCTGTGTTTTACTATATTGCCAGAAACCAGCTCCCTTACAGCAGCTGATTTCTTCAAAATGACTTTTTAAATAAATAAACAAACAAATAAAAGGATTTTAAAATAGTCTGGTCTCAGAACAGAGTTCATTTTTGAAAAGCTGAGAGTCTTTGCTTTGCGCTGAAAATGATCAGAAGCACCTGCATATCTTCATATAAACACCAAGTATCTTTATCCCACATAGCTAATACTGCTACTTAACCTGTGTGTTACAAAAAAAGAGACAGGCAAGTATGTAGATGATCTCTTATCCAGAACAGACTCCTCTCATCAAAACTTTGGAGTTAAAGAAAAATATATGACCTTAAATCTCATGGAAATCTAGAAAACAGAGAGACACATAAAAAAAACCTCATTCAATTCATTCTTTGTCACTTCAAAGCAACAGCTGGGAAAAGCCTCAAAACAAATTCTGCAGACTAAATTTGGTAAGTGCTCATAACCCTCACTCTAGCTGGAATCCCAGGCAAAAGGGAGCTGAACTATTTGAGTTACAACAGCTCTTGCATTTTCAGATTAGGTGAGAATTCAGGGTAGGATAAAAGAAAAGGAAAATAACAGCAATACAATCATAATGTAAATAAAGTCAGAGAAGTTAAATACTCCTGTTAAGAAAACTGACAACAGGTATTATCTCAATGAGTTTATGACATGAATCAATTCATACTTCTGGTAAGCTGTGTAAATAAATAACAGCTTGCTGTAGTATTTTAGGATCTAGAATCTGTGTGGCTGAGGTTCCATCTTTTCTTACTTTTTTCTTCGGGATGAGGCTTCTTTAACTTGGTTATAATCATTTTTTGCATCTAGGAAATGAGTGGAGGAGATCTCATGCAAATAAGCCATTTGTATACAGACTTCTCTAAAACATCTGGAAGGAACACGTAACCACAGCTGAGCCTGCCCTGTGGCAATAATGTGCTATCTGGAGGTTTCTTCCAGAAAATTTCTTTTAGATTTTCTATGAGTCTGTAAAGATCTCCAGAATAAACAGATAAAAAAATTATGCCAAAAATGTCAGAGGAGTAAGCATAGAGTCTGGTACAGTTAAAAGAGCAAGCAAGCAAGCAAAGTTGTATTTCAAAGGACAGAGACTGCACTTACAGCATGAGGAATGTTATGAGAGGCTGCAAAATGCAGTCGTATTTTGAGAATCTATCATAACATATGGTCTGTATCTGTAAACAGAGAACAACAAATGTGCAAGGGAGCTTGCTATGCAGCATGACTGATGTTGGAAAAATTAAAAATGAAGTGGATATTTTTCTTCTGTTCTCAAAAATGAGGACTGAAGCAGAACTTAGTGAAAAGGACAAACCAATGATAAAGGCAATTCTTGAAAGTGGAGGAGGAAAAAAAAAAATATATGCCTAAATCACAGACCAAATAATCTTTGTCATTTTTTTGTCACCAGAAATTACTTCCGCTATTTGCTTTATCTTTCTGTTTGTGGCTATACAGTCTGATAATGCTAATACTTTGAATCTTTGAATTCTTAGTGATAAGAATATATGAAATAGCAGAAGCTTAATGGTTTACTAGTTCAGGTAATGACACTTTAACAGCTAACATTAAAGGTATTGTAAAATCGTAAACTGTTGGTAGCAAAGATTACGTCTGTATATAGAATATAAGACATCAGGAAGTCTTTGATCAGAACTAGATGAACTGATATAGGATTATTAATAATAAAAAGAAGCATGAGCTTTCCCAAACATACCTTTGAGTAAGATGCCAGAGAATATAGAAAGCAGAGAGATTCTAATTTTGACTTTTCTCTTGGATTTCAAAGCAAATAAACAAATTGCAGATGGAATTTAAAATTTATTATTTCCCTGGAAATTTTTTGTCATCTTCAGCATAGTTTTTCCAAAATGGAAAGTAGAATGGAAATTCTCAGTAGTTTTTATATTTCCCTCCTTTTTAAATAATGTTTTAAATATTATTTTAAATGTTTTCTAGCTGCTAATTATATAGCTTCTACATTAATAACATCACATTCCATTTGACAACTTCATGTGTGATTTGAACTTGGTAAAAATTTATGACTTGCTAAGCTCGATGATACGTATTGTCAGCTTTATCGACTTCAAAAAGAGGTTCATGTTAGTGAGAATGTTTCACGATAATGTTAGACACTAAAGGAATTTAGCTGCTTCCTATAATAGATCTGAAAACAAATCTTCAGAAGCCATACTAAAATGTACTATATATATATGTATACACACATACAAATATATAGCATATTATCTATGGTATAATATAAAATTAGTAATATTTAAACAATGCATTTGTTCTGTAAAACCATAGTATGGTGGAATTATCCCACTACAGAGTCTTCAAAACACGTTCATTTTGTTCCACCCTGACCCAAAGTTTGCTTAGCACTTAAAGTATTAACATTATTGACTAATGGTTTTGCAATGATTTCCTTGAAAAAGACCATTTTTATGTCATGAAAATCCCATTAATCAGAGCATATGATTCTGAGCTTTTTATGAGCAGTCATTCAAATGAGATGAACTGAATCTGTTCTGCAGAATCTTTTTTTTTTTTCCCTTTGCATTACTATGTGCATCTGCACTTAGAAATCTCTCTGAATTACTGATAGCCTGATCATTGCAGTAACTGTGGAAACAGATACATTTAGCTCCCCTGAGGCCTTCAGTGCTCTCACACAGCATGTTATCTACCTGTTGAACTATTAGATAAAGAGAGCACCAGCTCGACCTCTAGCAGTAGTTCAGAAAAGATGATAATCATTTCTTCCTAAAGTTAAGAATGTCAGCCAAAAAGCTTCTATTAAATGTTCCTTGTTTTAACTACCCTTTCATTAATTTAATTAATTTACCCAAAGTAAAAAATTTATGTTTCATTTTAGTTCCATGTCGCAGATACAACCTGATCTCCACCTGCTTCAAAAGGAATCCTGCACACCCATGGTCAGCCTCTGGCTATCTACTTCCTCTTTTCCATGCATCAGATACTAACAGTATCTCAAATACTATTAGAAAACTATGTGTACTGAATTGAGATTTTAGATTATAGAGGAGTGCAAATACCTAACTTGCAAAAAAAACGAATCTACTTTATAGATCCCTAAATTTATCTGTATGGATCTAGACTAAAAGTCCATCTGAGAGTTTTTATCATGTCAGATTTTTCTCCAGATAACAATAGGTATCCAAAGACAGACATCAAAAAAACTATATTTTTTAATCATTTTTCTTGTACAGGACAAGCCCCAATAATAAAGCAGATATCTTGCCTCTCTGGTATCAGTTACAATTGTTTTGGTACTGCTATCTGTGGAGGACTTCAAAAAGCTATCCCATTGTAAGAGTGAAACTTACCTAATATGGACTTATTTTATCCAAGTAAACTAAAGCTTAATTTAATATTCCAAAAATCAGTATACAATTATGTCTTAATGCCTCATACTTTGAGAAAATAATTTCATGCCACACCTAGGCAAATTTGTGGATTATATCAGAGATCACCGTAAGAGTTTTAGCAAGCAGGGGAAGAGTTTGTGTGCAAAATAAATACTCTGCTAAATCTTATGAAACCAAAAAAGTATTTAAATCAAGCATCTCAAATGGATATGTAGAAACCTTTCTTGAGCTATTAAGAATCTTCAGTTCTAAAGTAAATTTCACTCTCATCTCACTCTGCTTACCTAGGACTGCTCTCCAGGAATACAAAATCTGAATATGTAGGGAAAGCTTTTGATAAATCATGAAAGCATTTCAATTTCCTAGAAGTCATAGTAATAAATTATAAAAAAAATTCCTACATTACGATTTGGTGCTTGAGAAAAAATTATTTCAGAGTGACAGTAAAGGGGTGAATCAGATGGTAGCTGCATTTGAGGGTATTTTGAGGATGTATCTTTAGCTGCTGAAGAGAACATACTCAGGAAGAAGACTAATAAGTGCTGCATGGGGTATTTTTTAAGTGTTGCCTTCTGAAACTGAGATATTTTTAGAAAGTAGTTTCTTGTTTAATGCACATTATTCTTTAGTAAGACCTGGTGATGAGAGTCATACCTTTTCTAGGTCTTTGCTATGTTCAGTATCAGCTGCAATCATCTTCATTTTGTCAAGATAGATCTCTGTAACATTCTTAGCTTGTGAAATCAGCTTATTATCCTTAGCTTACAGATATAAAATTTATTTAGATACAAGCAATAGATGTTTCTCCTCTGGTTTAGGATTTGTTTCACTATTTTGAAAATGGATTTTTATTATTTTGTTCCTGTTTTCTTTCTGAAATGTTAGTTCACATTTTGCTATATGGACATTCCATTTCTCTTTCAAATATTCAGATGTTTTAGGACAAATGCCCTAAAAATCTTTGGTATGTTTTGGATTTGAAAATCTTTTATTTTAAATAGTTACCTTAAAATATAATGTCACTTCTCAGTGGTGTGTCTTTTTTACTGTGTTAGAGAAGTTGCTTAAATCCCGCAGAGCATGAAATGTTATCCCCACTGTCAATGAGAGCAGGGAATAACTTTGCATCTAAATGCATTGTTCCTATTAATTGCAAGTCTTCATATAACTGTAGCTCAGTGCTGAAAGGAATATTTTGTCAACATATAAGATAACTTCCATATACAAGGCAGTGATGCAACTACTGCTGATATACTGTTATTGTATCACTGCTAGGCCTTTTCTTCAGCTAAACAGATTCAGCTTATTTCAAATCTATTCAGGCTGTCATTAGTTAGCTGCAACTTTATGCTTCCATTTGTCAATAGGTCATTCTTTTATTTTTTTTGTTATTATTATTTTTACTAGTTGCTGAAGTGCCTTTTTTTCATAAGTGAGAATTTTACTGTAAAATGCTTTAGGTGAAGGACTCAACCACTTCATTTACACCTCAATTGCATTTTTATCACTATTTCCTTCATGCCTGATATATTCACTCTTTCTACTTATTCGGTATCTGGTATACAATATATGCAATCCAAAGGATTTTATGGTCTTTTTGAAGCAATTTAGTGGAAGAGATTCAATTTTTTAATGTGAGGACTATGTACAATCCAGTTATTACACGCCTACGCTAGAGGCACTGAATTGCCACTGTGGAGATACTCATTTTTCTTGCCAATTTAATACCCTTTCCTTCCACCTTCCCATCCTCACCTCACCCCCAGAATCTCACTTTCATGTATTTCAAAAGAACGTCTTCCTTTGGAAGACATAAGTTCGTTTTATCCACTAGGAGCACATTAAATCGCTTTCTAAATAAGCAATTTATACATCCAAGACAGAAAAAAAAATTACTGATGGTGTCAACTGGAATATGAGATTCAGGTTGCACACTATTTCTGGGTCCTTAAGTATGAAGACCAAAGTTTTCACTAGTCTCTGAAGAAACTATCCCAAAATATTTGGAGGTCCATCTCCGTGTGGACAAAGATTTCTTATAAAAAGAAAGGAAGGAATGAAAAAGTTAGTGAAGCAGTTCTTAAGAAGTTTTCAGAATAATGAGTGGTAGAAAATAAAATATACCATTCATCCCAAATCAGAAATATATCCCTTTACCCGAGTAGGGAAATTATGATATAGATATACAAATGAAATTTAAACAGGACTTTAAAATATTGAATATGATTGACCTGTTTAACTTCAATAGAAAAATAGCTTTGATGATTGTTTATCCTAATTGGAAAATTTTACAGATGACCCTAAAAAGTTTCTAAGAAAAGTTATTATTTTTAGTAAGTTTTTGTTTTGTTTTGTTTTGTTTTGTTTTCTCCCCAGATTCTTTTGATGGATCTCTGGAAGGGATCTAAGCACATTTGTTTTATAATGTAGTTTATGATATTTCATAACAAAATTTCATTTTCAGTCTTTTATCTTTTTATGTTGCATAGGCAGTACTTTTCACATTCTAAAGAATCAGGACACTTTCAAATGATTAATATATTGTAAAATGTTGGTTTTATAGCAAACCTCTCCTGTATTAAGTGCTAACTCATGAAAGGAAATGACAGTCCTGAAATTTTTGAAAAAAAAGATTATTATTAGACTATAATTTTATATGTGCCATATATTTATAGATTACAAGCAAGTGAATTGACACAGCAGCACAAAAAAAAAAGACAGGATATGTGTGCTGTTCTGCTTGAGTGTCAAGGAGGAAGGCTATGTATAATTAACAAAGAAATGAGATACTGCATGAGTTGGGTCTGTTCATCTTGGAGAAGAGAAGGCTGAGAGGGGATCTTATTAACATGTATAAATACATAGAGGGAGATTGTAGGGAAGAGGGGGCCAAGCTTTTTTCAGTGGTGGCCAGTGATAGGACAACAGGTAATGGATGCAAGGGAAAGCAGAGAAGGTTCCACCTGCAGGTGAGGGGGAGCTTCTTTCCTGTGAGGGTGACAGAGCAGTGGAACAGGCTGCCCAGGGAGGT
>JAUBOD010000203.1:582045-595475 GCA_032353885.1 Nothura maculosa | reverse complement strand
GCTGTCTCCACCTTCCCTGTCACATACAGGCATATTTTCTCTAAAATTTTGGAAAGTTACCAAGTGACTCCAAGTTATGTGTCCTGGAAATGGTACTTGTAGCCTTGTAGCTTTGTGTAGGGGTGAATAATTCATGTGAGAGCTGTTTATGTTTGAATATTTCTATAGGATCTTTTCTGTTTTACAAAATAAGGTTCAAAATTCAATTATAAAGCTCTACAAACAGTAGGACTAGCTTTTCTATTCACAGTTTGAATGCCAATATGCCTGTGGATAGTTAAGTATGTCTGTCAGTGATCACAACACCCACTGTGCAGAAATGTGCTTCGGAATAAACGTTTTAGGGTTTGAAAGCTAATAGAGCTTAACTGCAAGACACAGACTACGTGCCATAGGCAAACATCTTTGGCATTGAAACACCTGAAAAAAAAATAGAATCTTTCTGTTCCCGGGTGATACAGCCCTCCTTGTTTAATTACTCAGTCTGTGTATTTTTCTTGTCTGTATGTGCACCAGATTCCTTTAAGAAAGAGTTTAGAAAGTTAAGTGAAATGCCTAGGACTTTCGATTGACAGTTCACAGAGCTTGAGCTCTTTGGAGAGTTCAAGCAGAGTGCTTGTCTGGTCATGGGGATACACTGAGTTTTAGAGCACAGAGCTAAAGCCAAAGCCAACTTACATAGACTTTGCTACATCCTTGAATTAAATAAGGAAACAAATTTATTTTCTGAGGTGTACAAAGTACTTAGGACTGTGCCACACTTCTGTGCAAATGTCTAGTTGGTTGCATGAAAACACAGGGAGAAAGAGAGTAGTTCCTCAAAATCAAACCTCCCAGTTTCAAACTTTGGCACGTTACTTGCCCAAGCACTAGGCATAGCACAGAAGGTAGAGGTGCATATTTTTCCATGTTCTGTCCCATTTTGCTGGGGGAGTTTATGTTGAGCAAAAGCAGAACTTACTCCTGCTCACAAAAGCAGAACTTACTCCTGCTCACAACATTGCTTATGTATTTTACATCACAGTAATTGATCAAAAGGCAGAAATAATCTGAGGGACTGGAAAATGGTTTTGAATGGAAGTGGACATGGCTGCTATGCAGAAATCAATGCTGTCTCTGTGTGTTAGACATGCTCAAAGAAGTCCTGACAGCTGGGCTCCCTCTGGTATTCAGGCTGAGTTTCAACACCTGCCTTTCATAGAGCTTAAGGTGACATGCTTTTCTGTCCAGAGCATAAGAACCTGCAGCATTAGTCCCTTAAAAAAACAGGCTGTTTAAAACCTTGTCTTCTCCACCCCACCTAAATTCACATAGGCAATGTGAAGACTGTTCATCCTAAAATTGTTTGGTCAAAGAGTTAGTTAATGCTTTACCAAAAAATCCAGTCTTAGTGACTTATGTAAAAACCCAGTTCTTTCTTTCCATTCCACCTCTATCTGCATACTGTGCACATTCCATGGATTGATACCAAGGGAGTGACCCCAAATTCGTTTGCACTTCCTTTGAGAGTGCTTTGTGCTTGGGTATTAATGTCTGGCAGATTTTGGTTGAATGAGGTGATAGTATGAACAAGAATGGCAGCCTGATGTCTTGCTCCACCACATGCACCAACTCTGAGAACAAGGTGAACCAGTCTCTTGTGTAGTGCAAAGAAGACAGGTCCCACTGTGCTACATAGAAACCTGTCCATCTTTCACTGAGACAAATTATTTTGCTTCCTTATATTTTTGTTGTTTATGTCAGTTCATGAGGCCAAATACATAATGCCATAATAAACATCTCCCACAATGTGCAGAACACCCCAGAAGACCCTTGTCAGTTAGGGGGCTCTTAGTTCACATCATGCTGTCTTTCTTTGCTGCAAGATACATTGCCAATATTACTAATGTTAATAAACAGACAGGTGTAAATTTTCACCTTCACAGCTGACAACCGTACAGCAAGGTGCGATCTTTATTATGTAGCAGAACTCTGCTACTCCCAACTAAGCAGTAAACCAAAAATAATCTGAGATCTGTCACCATGAGTGTCAGCAGCTTAAGCTTCTTAAATTCTTGTCCTCAAATACAATGTTTTGTAGTATGCACATAGCACTCTGTCTTCTTGTAGAGTTTTTGTTTTTTTTTTTTGGTTTTTTTTTGAGCTGTTATACCTCCAACTGCATTACAGACTTGAGTAATGATGCATTTCAAAATTCCTCAGTACCTTTATAATGTATACACATGCAGGCACAAAGAAGCATAAGCAGTTTCAGATGAGGTGATTTTGTTTAAACCTGCACTTGCCTATCTGGAAGAGATTAAACCTGTATTTAAAAACTGTTGACATATCAGTTAAGAGCAATAGTTTTCTTTGGTAGTGATAATATATAGTAGTCCCTGCCTAAGTTTTACTAATATTTCTCAGTATTTATTTCTCTTTTTGGCATTATGTCTTAAATTACAGTAGCAATTAGCTACACAAGGCTTGTTACTTCCACCCTGCCTAGTAAAGCATTAATCTTCAGGGAGTGTTCTATGAAGAAAATAGCATATTATACCCCTGTTCTCCTATCTACTCTGTATAGAAAGAAAACATTATACTTGACAAAAGAAATATCAGAAATAACCCTCAAATGCTTAGCTTATATTGCTTGCTTTGTTTATGAAAATTTTTAGAACAAATGACTCACAACAATATGCAGCTATTCACAGCATTTCAACATCTTAAAATTAGATAGAAAAGATATTTTTAATGTCTCTAAATTTAACTCTTCTTCACTTTCTGCCATGCAGCAAGTCAGTGCATTACTATAGGACTGAGTTATTAAAATGCTTTCTCTCATTTGCGTATCTGTCAGCTGTCTGCTTGCCAATATTTCGATTCTACAATAAAAAACAACCTTTTCTGAGAAAGCCTAACTTGATTTTTTACATGCCATTCAGTATAGCCAAGGATTATCTTTGTGACATTGTATTAGAAACTATTAGCATAAAAATAGTTATTTCATGACACAAGTTGTACATTTCTTGGCTCACTTATGAGCCAACTGATTATAGCAGGACATGGCACACATTTAGTCTTTATTTTGGTTGACAAAGTTCTTCAAATGAGTGGATGTGTGGTTACCCTTTTCAGGGACTTTTTTTTTTTTTTCCCCCCAAGCAATGTAAGTCAATTTAAGGAAAAAGTGAGAGAGAAAAAAAAATGCTTAACTTTATTTCAATCAGGAGAATGAGAGAAAAGTTTAGAAGCAGAACATGTTTAGTTTTCTATCCATCTTCAGTAACACCTACATTTAAATACCTAAAGAATGGAGAATTCACTTACATAAAATCGTAAATTTATACTAAAAAAAAAAAAAGTTTTGATCATCAAATGCTTTTTTTTTTTGCTTATTCATTCACATTCACTTCTTTGGATTTTATGCAAGTAATAACAGCAAAACAAAAGTAATTTTAGCAATGTTTTAATATGACTAGTTTTGCAGGAGAATTTGTGCTTGCAGCATTTGTAGATAAATTGATAAATTTAGTTAGCTTTGTTAAAAACAGGAGTCTTTCTAACAACTGAAACTTGATTTTCCAAATCTCTTAATTTCGATTGAGGAAATAAGGCCTGAAATACCTATTTAATATGGACTAAATAGGATGGCTAAATATTTATCTGATTGATTTAGGAAAAAAAAAAAAAAGTTTTTTTCCAGTTCCACTGCATTACAAGGATATGTATAAGTACCTGAAGGGTGAATGTAGGGAGGAAGAGGCCATTGTCTTTTCAGTGGTGGCCACTAATAGGACAAAGGGTAATGGCTATAAGTTGAAACAAAGGCAATTCCATTTCCATATGAGGAAGAACTTCTTTCCTGTGAGGGTGACAGAGCCCTGGAACAGGCTGCTGAAGGAGGTTGTGGAGTCTCTGGAGATCTTCAAAATCACCTGGATGCCATCCTGTGTCATGTGCTCTAGGTGTCCCTGCTTGAGCAGGCATTAGATGATTTCTCGAAGTCCCTTCCAACCTTAATGATTGCATGATATATTGCTACATATTTTGCTATAGGTTCATAAACTTCCACAGTTCAATGACCAAATAAGGTTGATCCTTCCATGTCTGAAATATTCTTCATGCTCATCAGCATTAATTGGAGAGTAAACTCTTCTGTAAGGAAGTCCCCAAACATCACTCCAGCTGTGAAACATGTCCAAATTCAAATTTGTCACTAATCCAACTGCTTCCAACTTAGCTTAGAAGAAGCTAAGAGAAGACGTTTTTGCTCAGATTTCCCTTAAAGTTGAATTTTATCATTCAGTTTCATGGAAGCACAAAACATGAAAGGTAGGATCGATGCTATCTGTCTGGAATATGTTAAGCAGAATAATATTTCCTTGTTACACACACAAACACACACAAAACCAGAAGTTATATCGCTAACATTAAATCTTTAAAGAAAAAAAAAAAAACATATCTATGGATTGTGTAATATTTTTTAAAAATGTAATTTAAAAGATACCTCAGAGGAAGGAATGTGGGAAAAATAACCACAACCATTAAAATAAAGTATAGAAGGCTAATTAAGATGAACTGCTTTCCAAAAAGCTACTCTTTTTATCAAATAGTTTTCAAAAGATTAATCCTAATCTTAAAATTATTATCGCAGTTTTAACCCATATGTCTTGTTGGGATTCTGTAGAATCTTGATTTTTGATACAAAATAAAGAAATAAAAAATTCTCTGATTTCTAGAGTATCCATCATTACTATTTCATAAAGGGCTAAAAAAATACAAAGCTACTCATCAAGCAGAGCTCTCTAGTAGCACAGCTCAAAAAAGTAAAAAACAGTCTGCTGCATAAACAGAAATGCACTTAGGAACATTTAATATCAGTCTCTGTAGTTGCTTTGTTGGTTTGAGCTCCAAGTGTTCAGCACCTTTGCTTGATTCAGTTTTAAGAGAATTCACTACCTAAATACTTTAAGGTACACCACGACACAGCACAACAAATAGTCAATAAGAATGGGAACAATAAGAAGGATTATAGTCATATGATAATGTGATTGCATATTTTAGTGTATTGTATTGTTCTAATGCTTTAAAAGTGGATATTGACTCCATTATACTGTCATAAGGATAGGAGACAGCTTTTCAATACAGATCCACATTTATATTTGAATTTAAATGAAGAGCTTGTATCTTGCTGTACGAATGAGCAAAGCCTCTCTGGACCAATGTAGATTTTTTTTTGTATATGAAAAATATGGAAAAGTAGCTACAGATGTCATGAAAAGCAGATGGAGATTCAAGTATTCAAGCTAGAAGAAAAACTGCTAGGAAAAAAAAGGGCTACTACTTTCAGATAATGACAATAGTTCATTTTCTGTCTCTCCAAAGAAAGAATGATTTCTTTTTTGGTTTGTTTTAGTTTTGGTTCTTTTTTTTTTATTTATTTGGTTTTAATTTGAAGAGGCAGAGGTAGCAGAGACCTTATTTAAGTCTATGGACTACAAAGAGGCTTGGACAAATCACTGACACTTCCACATCTTTCTCTGGGTAGCTCTCTTACGTCCACATGAACAGTTTTTTCTGCAGTATTTACTTTAGGATGCTGCTAGCAGGAATCTTCGGTTAGTTTGGCAATGTCTTAGTGTAGTTCAAGATGTCATAACTTTGCAGGTGAGAATTTCCCATGAAGATAACAGATTCTGTAAAATGATTTTTTCTTTTTTCCACTTTCTGTCTTTCTGCATCCTTCTCTCTTTTGCTTTTCCTTTTTACTCTATCTTTTTTTTTTCTCTTATCAAAAAGAAGTTTATCAGCAGAAAGAATGGCTCAACATTTCTAAAAAAAAGCACAATCATTTCAGAACTTTAGACAATATACCAAAATATGTCTAAACTTCATATAATATATACTTAATGTCTTCTGACAAATCTAAATTTATACTGCTGTTTTAGCATGCATCACTTGCAAAGAAAGGATTTCTGTAGTAGCAATATGCTAGCACTGCTTAACTGTTCTGCAACAGTCACTGGTTGACCATTTAACAAAATGATATAAGGATTAAAAAAAGAGACTGAAGTAAAAGTAGCAAAATCAGTCTTATTGGTATATTTTCAAAGAAAGCAAGAAAAAGAGTACAAAATTATATTATAGCTAGTATCTCTATGATTAGTCCAATATAATTGGAAATATTAATTACACTGCTAAAGTATGCAGGTTTTTTATGCCTTAAAAGTATATGTACCTTGAAAGCAAATGAAACTCACTAAAGACACAGCTACCACTTGGAGTTGCTTATGCTGAACCAAAACTCTCTCAAAAGGATAAGTGACAAGCAAGTAGTTGTTTCTGTATTGCTGCCATAAGTAAAAATATTTCAGGTTCCTACTGTCAGTCACTTAACTGACTTTATCATACACATAGGAGCTGCATTTAGTGTTCATAAAAGGCTTCCAGTGATGCTGTTTATAACTAGCCCAAAGTAGGGCTAACACTCTATGTTAAAATATTTTTAAATGTTTTTTTCAGAGTTTGCATGGCGTTTTCTATGTTTACTGCAGCTCCATGGTAAACTAAAATAGATCTTTTAAATAAGAGATTAGTATACCTTGCTTGTTGAATAAAACATATCCAGAGCTTACACCATTTTACACAAAATTGACTTTTTAAACTTTTTTATGCCTTTTTAAAATAGCACTTCTTAGATGTCAAAGTAATCATTAATCTTCTTTGGAAAGGAAAAAGGAGCAATTACTGTAATAGCTTATAAAGATTGTTTTTCAGTGATCAAAAATAAATAAAGGAGTTGCATTACCAAACTTGACCGAGAGGCAGATCTGAAGCATACTGAGTAAGGCTATGCTAAAATTTCTCATTTGTATCAATTTTTACCAGTACTGAGCTTTTCAAGTAGATAAGCTTTTTCAAACAAACAAACAAACAAACAAAAAAGGCAAAAACAAACAAACAAAAAAAAACCCACAGCAGCTTGACTCTTTAGCAAGATTGTCTTGCATTCTTCTCACATTAAATATCATGAAAATTATGTGTTGTTGGTTTTTTGTTTTTTTTTTTTTACCATGAGGTGAAACCAGTGTCATTTATTTTTTGTAATTTCTTTTATCTATTAAATGGTTAATAAATGAGTATGAAGTTAGCACAGATTATGACAGGATGAAAGAAAAGAGGTGAAAATTCCAGTTGGTAGATTTCTGAAGAAGAAAAAAACAGTGTATAATTCTCATGAGATAGTCCAATGCATTAACAATTATATGCAGAAAAAAGTCATTTTCATTCTACTTCATAAACCAAAGAAAATATTATCACTGAATGAAACAGACTATGATGATTTTTAATACATATATAATATATTTTAATTCATATAATTTAGGTTTATTCTGAGGCTGCTCCATGCAGCATATAGAACTGGAATAAAACTATTGCAAAATGAAAATATCTGAGGGAGTCAGCTAATGTCCTGTGCTTTTCTCCGCTCCCCATAAGAGTTTTCTTTGATTGGATTCAAAGATGGATGAAGAGGCGTTGAAATACATGTATATTTGTATATATGGATGTAAAAAAAAAGTTTGACTGCAGTAGTCATACATCCATTAAAATATACATCCATTAAAATATAGCTTGCATATTTTCTGCCACACTAGTGACAGATAATCAAGAAAAAATAACTCATGTCCTATCTTTACTCATTCTCAAAAAGTCAAAGTACTTCTCAAATGATTCTATTCCTTCTAGGAAACTGCTATTGATAATGAAGTCTTTTTTCCAGAGAATTCACGGGTGTCTTATAAACACCTCAATTGCACAAATAAGCAGAAGTATATTGAAAACTTAAATTTTATTGGATGTTTTTCCAGAGAATTCACGGGTGTCTTATAAACACCTCAATTGCACAAATAAGCAGAAGTACATTGAAAACTTAAATTTTATTGGATGTTAGAGCAGAGTTTATGAGATATTCTTGGACTGTCTTTTTTTTCTTAAACTAGTATTAAGAAATAAAAATTTTCTGCATATTTTTGTCTGCTATACATCTATCCAAAGATATTTTCTATGAAGCTTTCAACACAACATTTTTTTCAAGACTCCTATTTTTATACCCTTATCACCACTACACTTGTTTATGAGAAAGAATGATGCTCCAAAATGATAGCTTCAAGGAGAATTGTCATTCTGGAAATAAGGAAGCAAATAATAAGGAAATTCCTTTCTGCATGCTATTTCTTCATGCATTATCTCCCTGATGCAGTCAGGGCAAGCTCGGTGTCAAATCACAGCAAGTCACCAGGAGATGTGAGCAGTCATATTATCCATATTTTCCTACTCATAGTGTTTTGCCACTGTTCACACCAAACTGAAAATAAAAACTGAACAGAAGCTGGACAGCATGAAAAAATCTAACTTTTCTTCTTACTAAAGAACTCCATTGTGAAAAGATATGTTGTTGGGAAGCTTGTATAAAGCTGAAACTTTGACTTTTGAAGTCTGTATCTGTGACCATGTAGATGATTCTGTGACACTATGAAAATAGGTAACCTTCAGAATAAAATTGGATTAAAAAAAAAGTAGCTGAAATGAGACATAATATATATTTAGGTATTGTAAATCTCTTTAATTACATGTGAGGTTTTGTGTATCCTTTTGTAAATTAAAGACCACAGTTCAAATGTGTAATTACTTATACTTTCACTCTGCTGACTCTTAAAACAGTTCCTGTACAAAGATAGAGCTGCCTTTTTCTCAGTAGGACTAATGAGCTGTCATTCCTCAAAAAGTGTCATAAACTGGACAGTAGAATATAGTTATACCTTTATTAAGGTGACTTGCCATCTCTTAACATGAAATCCTATTTAGTTTGCTTTTGCAAATAGTTGGCCCTAATTATTTCTACACAGAAGTGGAAAAGAAGATATTTCTTTTTGACATTCCTTCTTAGTTCCTTTGAAATGCAACTAGAGAATCTCATTTTTCTAATAACTAAGAATTACTATGGTGAGTCTGGAAGAGCAGGTGTAACTGGAGAGTGATGTGACCTTGGTATTGTTCTCCATCATGCATCTTAAGACATGAAACTGACTGGTAATTCTGAACATACAAATCTGCCTCAAGCTACTTCATTCAGGTATAAAACTGAACCAGCATTTCTACTATGGCTGCATATTTCAATCAAAAATATTTGGTCTTACAAATCTGTGATATTTTATAATTTTTCTTCTTTTGCATTTATTAATTGAGGATATTGCATTTATTAATTGGGGGTCCAGCAGAGAGCTACAAAGATGATTAAGGGACTGAAACATCTCTCGCACGAGGAGAGACTGAGTGAATTGAACCTGTTCAGCTTAGAGAAGAGAAGGCTGAGAGGAGATCTTATTAACATATATAAATACATGAAGGGAGATTGTAAGGAAGAGGGGGCCAAGTTTTTTTCAGTCGTGGCCAGTGATAGGACAAGGAGTAATGGGTGCAAGGGAAAGCACAGGAGGTTCCACCTGCAGGTGAGGGGGAACTTCTTTACTGTAAGGGTGACAGAGCAGTGGAAGAGGCTGCCCAGGGAGGTTGTGGAGTCTCCTTCTCTGCAGGGCTTCAAAACCCACCTGGATGCCGCCCTGTGCCACCTGCTCTAGGTGTGCCTGCTTGAGTGGGGAGATTGGACTAGATGATCTCTAGAGGTCCCTTCCAACCTTGAAGATTCTATGATTCTATGATTCTATTTTATGTAATATAATGTACTATCTGTACTGTTATGTACTAACATGTCAAATAATCAAATATTGGGAAAAATATATCCTTATTCTATTTTTATTAGCACATTTAAATGTGTTTTGAGTATACTTCCTGTTTTCTTTCTATAAGTGAAGACAACAGTTATAATGAAAGACAATCATGAGTTCTGTTAATTTTAAGTGTAGCACAGAATTCAGTAGGAAGAAAAAGTAAGAGGAATACTCTAAGATGTCTGTGTGATTGGAGAATTATATAATTTTTAATAACTTTGTGCTAAAACAAATGTTTTCTCTCTTTAACTCATCACCATTATTTTCCTTTGCAGTTTTTTGCTGCACGATCAGAGGGCAACTTTAGATTCCTAAGTTCCCAGTGCCTACAAAAGGCAATACAGCTACACATTTTAATGAACAGTTATGAACTGAATAGGAACTGAAATGTAATGCAACCAGACCTCAGTGCCCAACTTTTCATAAAAAGATCTTTCTCTCAGCAATTCCCTTCATATTTGATTCATACAAAATCAAGTACCTCATCAGTGCTCCGTAGCCCAAATGGAGCAGCAGGACACATTGTGTTAAATGTCTCACAGCCTATTACACTATTCTCTACAAAGTTATACGGGAACAGAGCAATCTGTCATGCCCCTGTAAGGTTTTTACTTAGCTGCTCTGTTGGCTACTATATAACAGTTTCAAGAACCTTATTTCACCTATTCTTTGGACACAGTTACCAGCTGAGAGCAAATTTACAGCAGCAGAGGGACATGATGTTAAATATGTCTTCTGCACACTCAGAAACAGACTCTTTTATTGCTTCCTTAACTGTGTTTGGGGATCTAGTTCCAAATATGTTACTCTTAAAATGTTATATATGTGTGTGTCAAATCACAAAAAAAAAAAACAAAACAAAACAAAACAAAACAAAAAAAACTTCCCACAAGAGGAAAGCATCCTAATAGTGCACACTTATTGTGGAAAAGGACACTACTAAGGAAATTTACCATATCAACATCTTTTCTTAGCATTAGTTGGAGTACTGAGTACAAACTGGAAGGTTAAGAAAAGTCAAGAGATGAGACAGACAACTTTAGAATTCTAATAATTTTATTGTCTGAATATCCATCTTCTCTGTTTAGCTTTATGGAAGATGCAGGTTAGATTTTTATTGCAAGTGAAATCAGAAAAAGTACTATTGTTAACAGCCTTTCAGATACTGAATGTATTATTATTGGTAAATGTAAAATGGAAGATCATTAATCTACATATAAAATAAAGTTTATAATCTGCACAGATATGAGATGATCTTTTTCTTTTTTTTCTCAGGAAAGAATTAATGAATAACCTCTGAAGAATCTCTCACACTATTTATACTCTGCATTAATGGGTACACTGTTAAATATAAATGTCATAAAATTACTATTAAAAATGAACAAATAAGCTGCACTTTGTAACATCACAAAGTGGGTCGTTGTGTGATTACTTTAAAAAAAAAATCTTTGGACTACTAAAATCAATCATATTCATTTAGTAACTTGTGTATATAGCCCTGACTTGTTAGTTCACAGCAGAAGATAATCCATAGTTTGTCTTACAGCTATTAAAGTGATTTATTGGATACACACCACTGAGACACTTTCTGTATACATATATTTGAGCTGTTGATGTTCTCACAATTATAAGTTTTTCAAATATTAAATATGTTAAGCAGAACTAACTTTAATCAGTGGGATGTGAAAAAATACAGACCTGTTTTGGAGTGCTTATTTTCTATTTGATTTTCATGATTTAATGTATTTTTCATTTTTTTTTAAAAAAAGGAACTATTACAAAAGGTTCTTTTGAAATATGTTAAACATACATTCTTATATCATTATATTTCAAGAAAAACAAAATTGGAAACAAAAATATAATAATTGATATACTACAATCCCACCTTTATCTCTATGCTTTAGAAACTGGGGAAGATCCTTATCATGAACAGCAAGTGCTTTTAGAGTTTATTTTTTCTTCTCTAGGCATGAATTAGATTGCCAAAGGTATATTTCTCTTATAAGCACAGAGATAAGAGTAGACAATTATCACCTCCTGTTTCAGACACACATAGAGTCAGCTCAGTTTTCTATTCATATGTGTCAAGTCATTAGATCTATATGAGTTCCACTCTACGGAGGGGAATGAACATAGAAACATCAGTTTCCAATGTCTATTTATTCATTAGATAGCTTAAAATCCCAGGGAGTCTTTGGGAGAGAGCAAAAATGAATCCAGATGTCCAGCATATTGATGGTTAGCCATGGGCATGGATGGTTAACCATTGGACAATCCGTCTCTAAATGTTCTTGCTTTCCAATTTCTGTTCATTTCCTTTTGCAGGAATCCATGCACACATTGTATATTCCTATAACTTGTCTTCCAAATCACAAATTAGCAACAGAGTGAGAGAGAGAAATAAGTGTAAGTTTCTGCAATGGGACTTTGGAGCCTTTTTCAGACTGTCTTATCACTATTTTTGTGACTATTCATCCACATCTGCATTAAGACTGCAAGCAGTTCTCTTCTGCAAACTATCAGACTTCTCAGTCCCTCCTTTTAGGAAAGGCACTTATTCAAAGAGTCATCTTAATAGTAGAGCTTGAAAGAGTCCTTAACAGCTTGTTGGTGACTTTGACAGTGACAGTGACAGCCGTTTTTGCAACAGCTGTACAGCTTGTGTGTGTGAATCTGCACATGTGCATGTGTGAGTTTTTTTGCCTCTAAAGAAGAAATAGGAGTGACAACAAGAATAAGAAAAATTAAGACCCTGACAGAAGAAAAGAGAAAAGAAGATAATGTGGTAAATAATTACCAGAATACATTTGCAATATTCAGAAAGTAGGACTCAAGTCCCTTTCATATGTTCCTTTTAAATATTATATGCATAAATATGTAAAACGGTATCTAGCTATTCCTTTTAATATGCACTTAACAAATACCTAAGGGGACACCTCTTATTTGTTGCAAGAGCCAAAAGGCTTCCATGTTTCTTTTTTTTTTTTTTTTTTTTTTTTTCCTATTTCTCAAAATTGCAGTCCTCCTGATACTTTTTGAATAAAGAAAAATAAACAGATAATTGCTCTTATTACAAATGTACAGCACTGTATTTCAAAGGACAAATCAACATTAGGCTTGCATGTTATATTAGTAAGGGAAAGGTTAAGTATGTTTAAAAAGATATTGTCTATTAGCCTGCAGTGAATTACTGTGGAGATGTTGGATTTCTGCCCAGAGATAAAAAGGCAACTAAGATGCCACTTTAGCTACACTAGTTAATTATGTACAAATCTTACTGCTAATTGTGTGGGTTTGTTCATTTGGAAAAATTTGGAAGTTACAGAAGATTTATTCTTTTTGTAGTAAACAAATGAGGAAATATTTAATCCTGAGTCTACTGGGTGACGATGTTTATCTTTCAGAAGACAGAAAAACACTGTGACCAAAACCCTGTGACCAAGCTCTGGATTCTGTCCATCCACTGTTCTGAATATATTCTGCCCAAAAGAGGATTACAAGCTTTGGTTATTTGTCTTCCAACGGAAGTCACACAGCAAACCCACTGAGGATATTTTCAAAATAATGTATCAGTTCTTGAGGAAGTGTTTGGAGTTTTGGGACAGGTGCTGGCTCTTTGATGTCCACAGCACTTAACACAGTTTATCTGCATTGGAACAT
>JAUBOD010000203.1:532780-570356 GCA_032353885.1 Nothura maculosa | reverse complement strand
AGGGGGGTTGGACTAGATGACCTCTAAGGTCCCTTCCAACCTTACACATTCTATGATTCTATGATTCTATGATTCTAGTTCCAGCTGTGACACACACTTTCTTTGCAATGTACAGATGTTTTTTAAACTCAGAGTTTCAGTTCTCCTGTAAGTAAAAATTTCTTAATGCCTCTGAGACACAAATAGAATTTCTAAACACGTTGTAAATCAAATGGTTTAAAAGCATTATGCAAGGGCATTTTTTTTTCTTATCAAAAGTAGCACTTGCTTCACTCAAATAGAAATATTGCATCAGTGCTATGCTATCTGCTTACACTTTTTTTTGTGCTTTATAGAGATCTTGCATCTGCTTTTTGTTGTTTTGACACTGTTAATACAAAAGGACAAATTCAATTTTATCAAACTGTATTATAATTTTTTTATGATGTGATTAACAAACTTCAACCTGTGAACGATTAGATGTTAAACCAATTTACTATAACATAAATGTCACTAATGTACCGTGAACATCTGAATGTCATTAAGGCAGTGATTGCAAATGTCTCAAACTCTTTATCATAGACTCTTTATACAGTCAAGCCACTTGTCTTTTTTACATGATTACGGCTTTTTCTTCCTAGTAACTAATAACATAGAAGCGATCTATTTTTTCTAATACAAACAACTATGGCTACAGTTATCCATATAAATGGACAAGAATTTAGGCAACTAGACAAGTTTATGAGATGCTAAGCATCCCATAAACTAAAATAGAAATATAATCTATAGTTCAACTAAATATAACATGATAGGAAATGTTAGCATGAAATAGATATAGACACATATATTCAGTAATGAAATAATGAAATCATATGTAATTGGAACAATGAAAAAATAATTCAAGAAAAAATATCGCATTAGGCAATTTATAATCACTGGAGATTTATAAAACAATTTCATGCATCAAAAGTTTATTTGAGAATTCTTTACTGCACAGCTCTTTGTATTACAGCAGATATACCAATATAAATCTCTACAACTGTTCTTAATTTTTAATGTAAAAATAGAAAAAAAAAAGTAATTACTTTAACAAGAGAGATAATATGAGCTAACATCTATATTAAGGTTTTTTTTTAAAATTGTACTTGAGTGAAAACTAACTTATATGAGACTTTCGAATGAAAGGGAATGACTTAGAAAGTTGTGTTTGAATGAGTTGAGGTCCTAAACATCCAAATAAATCCAATGTTGAAATTTTAAAAATATGGACTATATTTTATATAACTGTATTAATTAGCTTAGAGCTAGTCAGAACTAACAAAAAAGTAACACTCCTGATGGGAGGTAGTGAATTTAGATTAACTATTAGTTGTCAGTTTTAAAAGATTAAAAAAAATCCAACTGGTCCACCAAAAATTTTCTTTTTTCCTTTCTCAGAAAACCTACCAAGTAATGTATTACAAGTTTCAGAAGTCTATTTGCTGATTTATTCTTGTAAGTAGTTTCAGGGAAAATTTTTTTCAGTGCATTTTATATGCACAAATGCAGTATAGCTACAGACATGTAAGCTTTCATAACTGATAATGTTATTAATATGCCAAGCTAATACAACAACCGATATGCAGTTTCTACTATTTCCAACCTATATTTTTTAAAGATTACAACTAAATGAACTGCAAATGTATTTTGTGTCTTAAAATTTATGCTTTTGAAAGCTGTAATGAAATTTAATTTAAATGATAAAGAGGAAGGCCTGGATTCTTATCAGATATTTTATTTTATAGATTTTAAGGTAGACTTTTTAATTAATAAAGTAATATGTGGTTGATCTAAAGTTTCTTTGGTGCTTTAGAAGTCATCTGAAAAGTGATGGCTACAAATATAAATGTTAGGTAATTTTGTTTATTTTATCAGTGTTAGCACATATCTTGAAGAGTCAAAAATTCTCTTGCCTTTCAAGTAAAGGATACAACTGTAAATTCTCCAAATAGTAGTAGGGGATTCTTTGCCAGGCAATAAAATTGCTTGCACACAATACACTATGAATAGAAACACAGTTCATAACCTTAACAGGATTATCTCAGTAGGGGACCTTCAGGTTTCTTCACCCTTGCCTCTAGCCATCATCCAGTAGGAGCCCTAAGGGAGCTGTGGAAGGGAAAGGTATGATTTTCAGCCCAGGAATGTAAGTCAGCACCTGTTTGACAGCCACACACATTCTTCAGGCACAAAATAGATTATATGTGGGAACATTTTTTTTCCCCCATTTCCATCTTATAAAGCATTGTTTTTGTCAGTTTAACAGCTGACTTTGAAAGGGATCAATAAGCAATGCTGAGACCTAAGGATCCCCTTTCCATGGTTCAGACCTTCTGTCAAGGCCTTCATTTGAATAAATATTTTACATACACATATCAATACCTTTCCAAAAAAACTTTAAAGGATATTCACTCACTGAAATGAAAAGTTCAGAGGTCTATGCAATGACCAGTCCTGAAGTTTGTCTCAACCATTCTGTAAGAGGATCTCACATCCTTCCCTATCCTACAGAATTTTCACATCCCCTAATTTCCATAGGGTCAGCTGTCTTCATTAGCAACTGAGCCTTCCCACTATTGGCGTCATATATAAATTCTTTGACAGCATAAACAGTTTTTTCATTGTTTAATAATTTAATAGTGGAAATCGAAGCGCTATAGAGAACAAAGGATAATATACAAAAAAAGAGGTTTATTACTGGTTCAGAAGTTGTATGGCACTTTCCCAAAATGAACAGTCTATAGAGTAGTTGAATTAAAAGCTAATTATTTTGTTTACTTAATGTCCAGATTTGCTGAAGGTATTAGAGATCTAGCATTTACCCTTAGGTCTTTGGTGCTACAGGCAGATGGGTGGATGTTAATGCTGTTGAAGCAAATATCTACTTCACAGACTCCAGAATCACATAATGGTTGAGTTTGAAAGGGACAGAATGGTTGAGTTTGGAAGGGATCTCTAGAGATCATCTAGTTCAACCCCCCTGCTCCAGCAGGGACACCCAGAGCATGTGACATCACCCTCAAAGTAAAGACGTTCTTCCTCACATGCTGATGGAACTTCCTGTGTTTCAATTTGTACTCATTACCCCCTGTCCTATCACAGGCCGCCATCAGGAAGAGTTTGGCCTCATTCTCCCTATATTCCGTTCTCAGATTACTTATGTATACTGATCAGATTTCCTCTCAGTCTTCTCTTCTCCAGACTAAACAGGCCCATCTCAATTAGTCTTTCCTCATAAGACAGATGTTCGACTGCTTTAACCATATTTGTCTGTCTACATTGGACCATCTCTAGAAGCTCTACTTCCCTCATAACGGGAAGTAGATGTAGTTCCCCCAGAACTGCATCCAGTACTCCAGGTGCAGCTTAACTAGAGTTGAGTAGAGGGGGGAGGATCCTTTCCCTCAACCTGCTGGCAACACTCTTCCTGATGCAGGCCAGGATCCCATTGTCCTTCTTGCTCAAGAAGGCACAGCAATAGCTTATGATCAAAACTCTCTCTCCATGGAACTGAATTCCAGCAGGTCAGCCCCTAATCTGTACTAATGTGTGGGGTTATTCCTAGCCAGGTGCAGGACTCTGCACTTATTCAACCTCATGAGGTTCCTCTCTGCCCAACCCTCCAATCTGTTCAGGCCCCTCTGAGAGGCAGCACTGCCCTCTGGAGTGTTGGCCACTTCAGCCAGTTTTATGTCATCTGCAAACTTGCTAAGGGTGCACTCTGTCCCCTTTTCCAGGTCATTGATGAACAAGTTGAATAGCACTCGGCTCAGTACTGACCCCTGGGAGACACCACTGGCCACAGGTCTCCAACTGGACTCAGCCCCATCTATCACCCCCTCTGAGCTCTGCTGTCCAGCCATTTCTCAGTCCACCTCACTGTTTCCCCATCCAGTCCACATTTCTGGAGCTTTCCTGTGAGGATATTATGGCAGATGGTGTCAAAACTTTGCTGAAGTCAAGGGAGACAATTTTTACTTCTCTCCTAATATCCATCCAGCCTGTCATCTCATTGTAGAAGGTAATCAGGTTGGTCAGAAATGATTTCACCTTGGTCAATCCATGCTGACTACTCCTGATCACTTTCTTTTCCTTGACATGCCTAGAGATGCTCTCTAAAGGGAGCAGCTCCATCCTCCTTCTTGGGACAAACGTGAGGCTGACCAGCCTGTGGTTTCCCAGCTCCTCCCTCTTACTCTAGTTCACAGTGGAAAACACAGCCCGCTAGAGTGCTGGACCTTAATCCAATCCAAGCAAACACATTAACAAATAAAAAAATACACTACATGTAGTCTTTTGTTAAACAGTAAAGGAATTTTCAAGGAAATCTTATTTCCTATGTTTAAATCTAGTAGGATTAAGAAATACTGAAGTATATAGAAGAAATAAAAACACTATAAAGTGGTCACTTTTGAAAAAAAATAATATTGTTCTTTATAGTCTGTTAAAATAACTCTTGCTTTCACAATAAAATTACTAGTCTTCAAAATGGAACTTCAGTCAAAGTAGGTATCAGTCTACATATGTTGCAATCATGACTGACAGTAGATTAATAATCTTCATAATGTTATTTAATAATTCATTTAACTCTCATGCTGCATAAGAGAATCTAGCTTCAGCTGGTTATATAGTGACCATATTATAAGAATACACCAGATTTTGGAGCTAATAAATCTGTAGATACTCAAGAAATGAAAGCATAATTTGAAATAAATTCCCTTTAACATTTGCATGCAAATGATGAAAGTATGTGAAGGAACTGATATATTTCTTCTTACTTGTCCTCAGTGAGTTTGATTTAGCAAAGATTCTTTTTCATTTCCCTAGCCTAAAACACATCAGATTTCTACCTTAGATGCTTCAGGTACTAAATAAATAATTCCTGTCTATCTTTAAGATTTCCTAACCTACCAGATGCAATGGATTGCGGATCATACTGGATGCCTTCCATGGAATGGAACAAGGTGTTTGAAAGAATCTATTTATTTTCATTATACTGACCTCTACAAATGGCCTCCTGTCTTCAGTAATGCAGTTCAGTCAAGGTAGAAAGTGATCATCACAGAATCACAGAATCTGCATCATCTTGCATTCTTTCCTCTGCAATATAAAAAATAAGTCTTAGAGGAATCTGATTTAATAAAACCTTAAAGAAATTTAATAAAATCTCACACAGTTAAAGCTTTGGACAAGCGGAAGGAAAAAAAAAACCCAAACATTAATTCCCTGAATATTGTGGTGAGTGATCATAAGTGTACTCATATATGTTTAAAAACAGAGGAAATGCTGATGCAACTTGAAAGCTTTCTTTCTTCTTAATTTTTCCACCAATCATCTCATTAAGAAATTGATATATTAGACATCTTTTCTGACAAAGAGGGTAATATATGCTCTACCCTGTAACTCATACATAGCAATCTATTTGTCAGATAAATGAAATACATTCAGAATTGCTGACAAAATGATTATCTTTTCATCCTTTCAGAAAATCTCTATGCCTAAAGTTTCTTATAATTAAGAATGCTTTGAGAAGAAAGCCTTGGATATCTCATGGGGTGTCATGATTATGCAGGATTTGTAAAACTACATTAGTCCAGTTAAGAAAAAATGTCCTACAAATATTTCTTTTTACTTCAGTTTTTGATCCAACTCAGAAGAGAACTAAAGAAAAGAAAAGAAAGAAGAAAGGAAATGAAAAGGGAAAAGAAAAGGAAAAACTAAAAGAACTATGCACAGCAAATGTGTATTACTAAAAGTGATACAGCAGAGACAGACTTAATGAGACATCCAAACATAACAGCTATTCCCCAGAAAAAAATCCTGTCACTCTAGACACCCAGATGCAGAGGAACACACTAGCCTGTGTGTTCCAGTAAGACATAGTTATGATTATTGTTATTGTCTTGCTATCACTGTAAAAGAGCCACAAATAAATGATGCTCCCAGAGTGGAAGTATTTTTTCTCATAATAAAAAATGATAAGCTGAGGAGTTCTTTGCAAGTATGAAATAGGACTATAAAATAAATCAGGTGATAAAAAGGAGAGATAGATTTTCAGATGGTGAAAATTAGCAGAGTTCCATTGGAGAGGAAGGATTCTTTTTATATTAGCTGAAGATTTAGCCATTATTTGATATTCAGGGAGCTCAATGCTGAAAATGCTCTAAGGCAAACAGTGAAATAGAAAGTGAGAGAAAACGAGAAAGAAAAAAATGAAAAGGAAAGCAAAATATATATTCATGCTATGCCTCATGCAAATCATCTGTCTTTCCAGAAACTCCAGTAGGCATAGGGAGGCCACACACCCTGGCATGCTGGGAGAACTCACTCCATGTCATTACAGACCTTCCTAAGGCTTGTCTGCCTCTCTTATTCCAAGCTATGCGGTGAAACAATTATCTGAGCATGTAGCTGCACCAAGATCTGAATCTTGCTTGGGGCCTGCTGGTTACTACAGTTCAATTCACACTAATTAAGGGAATCGCAATAATAAACACTTTTAAGTTAAGGCTGAATTCTTTGAGTTTCTGCTCTATTGTGTCTGGATTTTTATGCAAACTAGTCTGAAGGAAAAGTATTTGATAGCCCACAGATAAAAGCAGGCAGTCTTCATCTTACAAAAGAAATTCCATTTTACCTATTCTTATTAGGAAATACTTAAAATGTTACAAATGTAGATATCAAAGGAGATGCTCAAAATCCATTATTATGCTTTACATTATGATTCTGTCCATTTACTGCCATAAGCCACTAAAGTAAGACCTAGGATCTAAGGTAGATTTGCATGGCTATCCATGTGAAGTACTAGTAGTCATATTAGCTCTGCCCACAGCTGAAGCTGACAGATGAGGCTTATTCATCCCAGTTGCTCATTAAAGTGTATATATCTAGTCTCAGAATGGAAGTGGTTTAGCCCCATTTTATGATCAGTACAGATAAAATATGATATAGCAAGTATGCTACCCTCAATGCCTGTCCATATCATGTTATCTAGTGATTATTCTATATATGTTTCATATCATAGAATCACGGAACCACAGAATCTTTAAGGTTGGAAGGGACCTCCAGAGGTCATTTAATCCAACCCCCTTGCTCACACAGGGTCACCTACAGCATGTGGCACAGGGCTGCATCCAGGCAGGTTTTAAAGATCTCCAGAGAAGGAGACTCCACAACCACTCTGGGCAGCCTGTTCCAGGGCTCTGACATCCTCACTGCTAAGAAATTTTTTCTTAAATTCCTGTGGAACTTTTGGAGCATCTGTTTGTGGCCATTTAATCCTATAACTGGCCACCACTGAAAAGAGGCCAGCCCCATCCTCCTCACTTGCTCCCTTGAGGTATTTATAGACACTGAGCAGATCCCCACGTCAGCCTTCTCTTTTTGAGGTTGAACAGGCCCAGCTCTCTCAGCCTCTGCTCATAGGCCAGATATTCCAGGCCCCTAATCATATTCGTAACCCTGCACTGGACTCTCTCCAGCAGCTCCACATCCCTCTTGTACTGGGGAGCCCAGAACTGGACACAGTACTCCAGGTGTGGCTTCACCAGGGCTGTGTATAGATCACCTCCTTCGACCTGCTGGAGACGCTCTTCTTAATGCACCCCAGGATCCCATTGGCCTTCTTGGCCATGAGGGCACACTGCTGTCTCATGCTCAACTTGTCGTCCACTATGATGCCCAGGTCCCACTCCGTGGGGCTGCTCTTCAGAAGGTCACTCCCCAGCCTGTCCTGGTAATTGAGGTTATTCCTCCCCAAGTGCAGGACCCTGCACTTTCCCTTGTTGAACTTCATTAGGTTTCTTGCTGCCCAGTTGTCCAGTCTGCCCAGATCCCTCTGGATGGCAGTGCCCTCTAGGGTATCATCTACTCCTCCCAGTTTTATATTATCAGCAAACTTGCTCAAGGAGCACTTCATCTGTTCATATGGGTCATTAATGAATAAATTGAACAGGACTGAACTGGCGACTGATCCCCAGGGAACACTGCTAACTACAGGCCTCCAACTAGACTCAGTGCCACTGATTACCACACTCTGTACCCTACCATCAAGCCAATTCCTAATCCACCTCGCTGTCCACTCATCTATCCCACACCTTCGGAGCTTGTCCAGGAGAATGCTGTGAGGAATGGTGTCAAAAGACTTACTGAAGTCCAGATAGACGATATCCACCCACTCTGCCTTCATTTATTCAGCTAGTCACTCGTTCATAGAAGGCAATCAGGTTAGTCAAGCAGGATTTCCCCTTGGTGAATCCATACTGGCTACTCCTGAGCATCTTCTTCTCCTCCACTGTCTGGAGACAGCAGCCAGGATGAGCTACCCCATTACTTTTCCAGGAATGGAGGTGAGGCTCACCAGTCTGTAGTTGTGCAGGTCCTCCTTCTTACCTTTTTTGAAGACTGATGTGATATGTCCCTTCATATGATATGAGAGGTTGAGATACATGATCAAATCTTATTTAAACTAATTAAAGTTTATGATCAGAAAAATAAAAATATTTTAAAAATTCGAAAAGAATAAAACTAAACTAAACTAAATTAAATTAAGAAGTCCTTAGCTAAAATGGACCAGCATGATATTTTTCATGTATTCTAGGAAACATCTGCCAAACAAAAACAACTGTGTAGTGGAAGAAAATCTTTTGTTTCAGACAACATCCTCATGAACACAGGAGAAAGCTGACAAGGTCCTATAGGACAAATGTGATTATTCCCTTAGTAGAGGTCATAACAGATTGATGCAGAATCAGACTGTGCCTCTAATATAGGAGAATCTGTGAATATAACCATTCCTATCATGAAAACATTCTAGTCATAGACCTGAAGTTAGGAAAAGTATATAATCGTTTAGAGCAAGTTCAGAACTGATATCACACTCAAATGCAGAGTATTTTTTGTCTTAAAACAGTCTTTACAGTCTACTTTACTAAGTAAAGTCACTTCAAAAAAAAAATCTGTTGCTATTACCATGTTACTTTCTACAGAAATACTTGTCATTTGAAAATCATCTCCCAGTAGCTCGTTTCCTAACAGCCTCAACAATTCACATTTACCACTCACATCTATTCTCAAAATCATAGTCATAAAGCATAATTAAATTAAAGAGTAAAATATAGCAATATTAGCAAGTATCTAGCTAATTCTTAGGAATACAACTCCTCATAATTTGTAAATTAGGCAAGATTATGCAGATATTACTTTTTCCACCAGAATTGCTCATACTCATGTATTTTAGTCTCTTTTTACATACAGAAAGAGATAACAGCATAGCAGATAATAAATGGAATTATTAACAAAAACAAAGACAGATACATATCAATAGAAATGCAAGCAAATATTCCAGCTGTGAAAAAAATGGTAATTTTGAAGTCCAATCTACTAAAGGCAATGCAAGTAATACTTGCCAACTACTTATGAAAATGAAAGAATAAAAAGAAGCATTCCATATTTCTCATCATTTCAACATAAAAAAAAAATCCATTGAAGAACTCTGTATTTGAAGGATTACTAGTAAGAATCTGGAATTTCTGAAGAACAGATGAGCAACATGATATAATAATAAACAATAAAACGTATGAAATAAAGCTTTTCATTCTATAAGCTCTTTCAATCAAACAGTCTCAAAGAGCTACAAATATTAAAATCTTATGCCTCTCAATGCCTTTGAGTGTGAAAAAATGCTATAGGTAATAATAAGTACAGAAATATTCATTGCCTTAAATGTGATTAATCTACTATATTTTTTGTATTATTTTTTAATTTTGACAATGGAGTGAAAATCAGTTCAGGAGAAAACAAAATCTCTTAAGAAAATGAATTTCTTAAAAATAAAATATTTTTAATAAATCTGAGGAACATATTCAAATGAATTCCAGATCTGACAGGCTCAGAGATTTTTAGAATATATATGTTTTTATTTAAACTCCTGAGCATTTAAGCTTGAAGTTCATTTACGACTAACTGAGAGAGAACACTTCTTGCATATAATTTCATTAAATGCAGAAGATTTTAGACCAGTAGTGAAGCAGGAATTATACATTTATGTTCACAATGAATTTCAGCAAGGATGGACAAAAACTCTTTAGCATTTTGCTGCTCAACACTTTGAAAACTACTGCAATAATAACTGGGTAAAATATGTGAGTTTTGTGGTGAAAATTACTCTTTATTTTTTGAAACTGAAGAAAATGCATCTCTCTGGAAAATAACGTAAGTTTTGAAGTTTAATTTTTTTTAGTAGTTTGGTCAATAATTCATAATTCCTTTAACACCATCAAAACCAAATATCTCTAATCTAGACTCTGATTGTTCCAGTTAATATTTTAAAAATAAATAAAAAATAAAATAAATCTCAATAATATAACCTGTAGCCTTTGGAGTAACTACTTGAGCATAATTAAGAATCTTTTTTGCTAAACAGTATACTGAAATCACTAAAAGAAAATTCATAGACAAACAACAGAAAAAGAAAGGAAGTCTCTTAGAGCAACTAATGTAACATAATAAAATTATATTTGAGTTTGTTTAAACTGCTAGAAGTTCTTCCCTCTCTGTTGAGTATTCAAACACATACAAATATTTATATTTGGGATGGCTAAATAATTTTGGTATAATTTAAAACAATTTATTTCAAAATATATTTTTTCTTTTTTTTGGTTAGGACATTGTTATTTTAAAAGTATTATATGTAATAGAGTAAATTATGAAATATCAAAGCCTAAGTTTTAGAAAAGAATAAGATACACATTAAGAATTCTCATTTTTTTCTGCGTGTGTTTTTGACAGGTTTTGATTTCAGCACCTTGTACATTGAAAACTCAATAACTGGAAAAACTTTTAAGCTGCTTTATCTGTCTGATTTAGGAAAAGTTCTTCAGTTTATAAATTGTGATCTATTGCTTATATAATTGGAGAATATAAGAACTTTTGTCATAAAACTTGCCATCTCTGTGTACATAAATGTAATAAACTGTGCTTTGTATTGTGTTTAGAAAGGGAAATGGGAAATTAACTCTTTAGGAAGAGAACTCTTCTGGAGTGTGCTTTTCTGAAGTGTGCTTTCCCATATTCACCTTGAATATGCATATTTATGAAAATTTATACCATATTATAATACCTATGATTAGGATAACATACTGCCTTAAGTGAAAGACTGTCACTATAACCAAGAAAACAGAATATGCTGGCCATTTTCTCCATTAAAATCTTATCTACATTTTTAAATAAAATTACATAAAACTTAGCAATTTTTAGCAATGATTCTAAAAAAAAACCATGCTTTTATATAGAAATAGAAATGTTTAATTAAAGTTGAGATTGAACTGACATCATGGCACAAATGTAAAGATGACTATGATATTCTTTCTTCTGTGATATCCTCAGAAAGTATTCTTTCTAAATGTTCAAACCTCATTTTCTAGATTAGTTGCAATGCTTGCCATAGAGAATGAGAATTCTAAGTGGTATTTCTTCCTGAAAACCCAAAGACTTTAACTAATTACTTATCATTTAAAGTGTTTGAATATAGGCATACAGGAACAGATGCTCTGTTCATTTAGTTGTATGCTATTGTGCCTGTAAGAAACCATAGTTACGAAGATGCATAACATGGTTTTCATTTTCCAGATGATTAAGTCTGCCAGAGGCCACCAAACAAAACTTTTTATGGTTTCCTTTATTTCTGCATGTATATGAGTTTACTTGCTCTATGGAGGAAAGAGGAACTCACAGAAAAAGTGCTGCATTTGTTCTATGAAAAGTATTCCACTGGAATTCTTGGGAAAAGTCATCTTTAGGTCAGGACATGGCATTTTAAGAACAGCTTTGGCTCTGAAGCTTAGGAAAGTTGGGATTAACTTAATGATATTAATAACTAATTGCCATCTTCAAAATGGAGTTGGTAGTATTGAGATGACAGGCGTATTCCCTGTGAACTATCCTTTAATCCAATGTATTCCTTAGAATTTGAAGGTCATGACACTTGCCACTTTCAGGAGTGTGAATAATATGAGTTATTTGAATTGTATAAGAAAAAAAAAGTAAAATGACATTGTCTTTCAAATTTGTCTATATTATAATTCATAAGCAAAGGCAAATATAAATTGGAAAAAAGGAGGAAATTAATTTTATGGTGAAAATCTTTGTCCTTAATTTTGAAAAGACTCATTCAAACATCAGTATCTTTTGGAAATTTTTTATACAATTTCAGTTAATGTATTCAATGTAAAAGTAATAGAAATGTTGTTAAAAGAGAAATACTATGCACACTCTACAAATTACAGAGCATACTGTCATATAATCAAATAACTGTAGCAATTTGTTTATTTTGGTCTGGCTTTAGTTTAAAATGGCAATTATATTTTGAAAGTGTGATATGAAAGTATCAGCTTTATCATCAGAGTTATAAATGCTTCAGATGCTGAAGGAGGTGGTATTGCTATCTTTTCACACGGATGTGCTACCAAGGGAATGAAAAAAATGCAGCCTTAAAACTGAGTTTTCAATGAAGAAGATGGTGTTAGACCTGAATGAACTAGGCAGATAAGTAGATAAGCATTGCAGACTGCCATCTTTCCTTGATATAAAGATATCCTGGCTTAAGTCTCTTAAGAAGGAAGGTTGATGAATGTTAAGCACTCCCATGATATATTATGTTCCTACCAAGCAACATAATGAAAATATATACAGGTTTACGGCAAATGCTAAGCATGCATTTAAAAAAAAAAAAAAAGAAAAAACCCTCTTGCTAAATAATTTTATTCTTCATTTAAGACATTTAGAGTTGCTAGTGGTCACTTACAAGGATTTTAATACTATCCCTTCCTCTATATCTTAAATAAACTCATCATCTCACAGTAAATTACTTCAGAATTCACAACAGTAGCACTTGCTCTAAAGTCTATAAAGGTACATACTAAAATAGGAAAAAAAAGAGAGAAAAAGAAAAAACCCTTAAATGCACTGATATGAAGAGGAAATTTGCATTATTTATTGTGAGAAAAATATGGAAAGATAAATATATTGAAAGCATTAGATGGGTTTTGACATCAGTAGACTGTATTTCTCAGCTAACCAAAATGTAGACAAGTAGAAGGATTTAAAACTCTCAATTAGAGGAAATGTTCAACGGGGCTCTTGAGAGATCAATAGTCAGACAAGGATACATATTACTGCTGATTTATACAAATGACCCAGACAGCGGGACCAGCTATAAAACTATCTCTCTATTCGACTATAGAGACTGGACTATCTCTCTATTCGAATAAAGCTTGGGTCTCCTCTGTCTCCTTTTGGACATTATCAATTCTTGGACACCGAGATTTTTACGCACAATGCTGACTGCTCCCAGTAACTTTTCTTGAACATGTCTGGAAATGTTATCTAGGACTTCTTAGCTTTTCATTCATTTCTGCCACCCTTCTTGGGATCAAGGTAAGTCTGATTGGATTGTAAATAAAGGAAGGAAGCAGAAGAATATGTAAAGAGAAATATGATCCACGGTAAGAGTAATCAAATGGGATATTTGAGTTAAAAATACAGTGGTGTGCACATAGTGATAAACAAGTTAGTAAGGAGCTTTTAAAAGGAAGCATTACCAATAAATTGCAATATATCCAAGTAAGTGGAAAATGCACAGAGGATGCAAGAGGAGAATACTGAATATTATCTGCCACGATTGAGAGACAGGACGCAGCTTGATGCGAGCAAAATGTCATCTTTATTGTTGCTATGCACACATTTATATAAACCAAAAGGTAGTGTGTCTCGCACAGATTGGTCACTTCAAAACATCAGGCGCTCCCAGGGGCTCCTTGATTGGTTAATACAAAAACAGCTAAAAACATGGCATGGAAAAACAATGGCAGCAGTCAAAGCCCATCTCAAAACAATACTTCCCTCAAGATGATTCAGCCTCACCAGGGCTGCTGACCAACACCACATCCGAGGCCCCACAAAGGCTAGTTGAGTCTTGGCCCACAATTATCTACCATAAATAATTACTTAGTATGTGTGTTGCATGAAAGCAACACTAATATCAACCTGTAACAAAGACGACAAAAATGAGCATGAGGGTTATAGGAGAATTTGTCCACTGGATATGCTAAGAGAATTCTACATAAGAGTTATCACAAAAGAGAAGGAATAAAGTTGAGCTTGCAGAGCAACAGGGCAACTAGATGTATCGGAATAGAGAAGAATAGATCAGCTGTTAGAATAAGATTCATTGCAAACAGGCATAGGAATGAAGAGCAAGAAACTTGCTAAAGCAATTTCAAAGGCAGCAAATTGTTGATAACGCCTAGTCAAAGGAATAAGACAAGTTTTAAGTTCATTTGGCATTGTTGAGAAATTGATGAAGCTGATAGAAAATATCTACAACAATTTAATGACTGGGAGGAGAACAGAGAAATTTTTAATGGCATCATTTAGTTTGACTGAGAAAGCAAGACAAGAAAGATTAACTCTTTTACCAAATACATTTAAATCAAAATTGTGAAAAGAAATAGCCTAGCACTACAATATGACAGAGGAAAATGAGCTATTCTTTGTGAACAAAATATAAAAACTCTTGTGAAAAGGATTTCACGAAAGAAATTGACCTTCTGTCACTAATCAAAGATGACACAAAAAGTAAATGCAAAGCTAAACAAGAAAAGCAACAGATGTAGAATAAAAATCAATTTGAGCAAGACCATGATGCTTACAGAAAAAGACAGGCCTGCTACTACTACTGTTGCATCTGTTCAGTATCTGGATATTTGATAAATATCAACTATCAAAAGATATTTACAAAAAGTAAAGTCACCATGGATAAGACAACAGTCATGATAATACTGTTAAGTGACTCTGATTGTAATAGTATGTGGAAAGCCATTTGAGATGACTGAAGGAACAATAAGAAAATAAAACTGAAGTAAATTAAATGGGACATAAAATAATAATGGATGATATATAGAATAATTTGAGATTTTATAAGATGAAAGTAAATGGATTTGTGATAGATGATGGAGGAGAAAGAAGGAAAGACAACTGAAAAAAAATGTGAGATGATGCATAGAATTAATGCCTTATATTAAACAGTATGAAGTAACAAACTTCTTATAAATCAAAAGAATAGAAAACTCCTTTTTATTCAATAATAGAATTCAATTAAAAAACTATAATTGAAATTGGTAATAAACATCAATACCAGAAGAGTTATAACACAAATATCAGAATATTGCTAGAGTCACCAGAAGGCATAATCAAGTCAAATACTATATCTCAAAAGGCACGATTAAGACACATTTAACAACTTTTCATTGTTTCTGCAACAATGCAATGTAATAAATAAATAATGGAATCTCTTCACTATGGTTAGCAATTTATCAGATTAAGCAATTTTATTCAAAAATATTTTGTCATTTACACCTGCATAATTAAAATGTCCTTAACATTAGGGTCTAGTTGAAATATCTAGACACTAGCTTTCCTTAGAAATCTCTATAATAAAAGGATAGTTAAGAACATTTCTGATCATCTACCTCTCCCTCAACATTCTTCATAGCTGTGACTTTCTCTTAGCTGTGTCAAGACCTCTTCTTCTTTGTCATTCTCCAACTCTCTCCTTTATTTTTTTTTCAGATTTTTTCCCTCATTTCTCTAGTTCCTATACTTAACCCCTCTTCTTCTAACATCCTCCTCAATTAGTTTGTCCATATTTTCTATTTTCTCAAGGATTAAGTTCTTATTGCTCTTTCTCTCTCTCTTGCTCTCTCTTTTTTTTTTTTTTTTTTTTTTTTCGTTACTCTTCTGTTTCCCATTCTTCAGAGACCTATTCTTCACCTACTTCTACTCTGGAAATCAGAAACACCTTTGTACTATTGGTTTGATATTTTATCCTTGGAAAACTTATTTCATCTTTTGTATGTGCAACTCATTTTCTAGGTCCATCCAGTCAAAAATCTTAATTATGGTCCAAGATCCCATTATCCTAAACACTGTCCATACATAGCCAAAAGATTACACCTAGCCAAACTACAAAATCTCTTTTTCTTGTTTTCCTCATTTTAATTTTCCCCTTGTCTTGGCCATCTTTTTTCTACTGTGAATTCTCCCATTATTTGTCCACTAAAAATTCTGAGACCTAAGAGTGATTTGTGTCATCAGCCTGATACCATGCAAATTTGTATGTAAATAAACAGTTGCAATTTTCTGCTTCAGACTTTACACCTGTCTGTGAGATTTTAGATACTGTGAGATCAGAATGACTTAGAAAAGACTTCACTTCTCTATCACAAGAACAGAGAAGATCCTGTTCAGGCATATCGGCTCTGTCCACCTGCATGATCAGTACAGTCAGTTTCAACCACAACTATGTTACTTTTACTCTAATCCAGATTGATGACTAGTTTTGCACTTAACCTCACTCAGGAATGTTAGCAGCATAAATCACTGAGTTTGGTCTCAGGTAAGTCAACAGAGACTGTTTCTTAAACACAATAAGAAGCAGAATATGAATTAACTGCATCAAGTAATAACGTTCAGCCCCTGTGAAATAATGTCATTTTTGTTCTAGAGTCTGCATACTCTGTTTAAAGTGAAAGACTCCTCCCTATTCTAATCCTATCAATGAATGCAAAGGATCTCAGAAGATTGCCTTTCTCGGCCTTATGTTGCAAGATCGGCTCTATATCAGCTCCATGTAAAAACCTAATTATAAATTCTTGTAAAAAAAAAGATATTTATTATGTAATAAATGAAGTTATATGTTACTTCATTTTGTCCCAAAATGAAATTCTTTAGCTTTACTTTGTTCTTGATTTTATGTTAATCATATTTATTTATGGTATCTGGTCATTCTTTAGATATGAAACTAAACGTATGGTGAGGCTGGAGCCAAGACAGATCTATAGTTGAAATATAACTCTAAAGAATTTTTATCTGTATGATATCTCTGATGTTTGATTCCACAGCAGTGCATATCTTGGTATGCTTGCCAATCTGTTCTTATTTGAAGCTAACATTCTCTTGGGAAAAGGGAACTATCATTATGGAAATTGTCTGAGTGAGTGATTCTGTCTCAGTGTTTTCACAGTCAAACCAGGAGTTCTAATAACAGGTATCAGAATGGGATACTGCTTAGAAGTCAAAAAAAAAAAAAAAATCCTGAGATGCAAAGAGATGATATGTCTAAGAAAGCAGAAGTGTATTACTCATTATAAAATAATATATTCTATTTTCCTGACATATTATATTACCTGTTTAGTATCATTACGTGGCTCACAGTAGCAAGTAACACCTTCTTAATGTACAGTCCCAGAGTTAATGTGATGAAGTGTTTTTGACTCAAGCATTCCATTCAGCTATGTATAATTACTTGGCCCATGCCCATTTGTAAAAGTTGCTAGTCCAAGCCCCGCCTCCCCTCAAAAAAAAATCAAAATTCATCTTTATCACATCAGTGCAAATTCCTACATATATGTTCTTATGTTTTATTATTTGAGTATGCACTTACTTTGCTCTACTCTCCTACTTTGTTCTGTAAAATAAACATTGTTTATTTTTATCAAATAGTCAATATTTTATATTTTGTTTTAATAATCAAAGTATAGCCTCAGAATCTATTTACTGGACGTTATTTATAACCTGCTCTGAATACGGATTGCTAATTTCTTTCTGGGATTTTCTAGACCATACTAATCAGTATTTGAATGTTTTAAAATATCATTAGGAGGTGAAGTAGCAATATAATTTAATTTCATAGCTGGAAAGCCAAAGTGCAGAAAGATTAAGATTGCAGGAGTGCTAAATTTTGGAGAAGATACAGCTGGAACTTCTTATGTCCAAGTAATTTTCATTATACAGCACTTATCTGTTCAGGGCACCTATCTCTTTGCTTTTAATTTTTGTAATAAATATACAGCATCTTCAGCAAATTGTTTTGAAAGATCTCATATTTGATACTTTAAAACAATGTGTTACCACATTGATACATCTAGATCTGTCCTATGCAATGAAGTAAATAAAAAAACCTATCCCACTTGCCAAGAAGTATTTAATCATTATATTCACATTCGAAGTATTATATGTTCTAATATTTTCAAAAATCTGACTGTGCAATGTACTATTTTAATGTGCTTTATTTTTTTTTACTAGCAGTAGTTTCCAAAGACACCTTCAAAAAGTCTCTTGTAATTTTACATGGCATAAATTTTATACGGATAAAATTTCCACATGGAATAAGAGAGCTATCATAAGTAGAAGGATGGATTGTGGCACCAAATATAATAATTTCTTTTCTGCTTCCAAACAGTAATAAATAACTAGCAAAATCATTATGGAGGATGAAAGTTATTCAGCAATTGTGGTCAAATATTATTTTTCAATAAAAAGAGTGGTTAAATTTTTCATTTTTATTTGATTAAAACATATTTAATTAGAATATTTATTTTTAAAATGCTAATTTTGGGAGAAGTAAAAACCTAAATATAGAGAATTAAAAGCAGGGTTTTTTATAAGCTCTTTTACAAAATATTGTATAGAAGTAAAATAATTTTAAAACATATCACTTATTTTAGGACAACTAGTTTAATCATAACCATAATGAAAAATTCTTAGCAGTGTTAAAAGCAAAAGGCAATTTATATCACATGTACCTTCATAGGTACTTTAGTACTTTAGTAGCATAATCTACTATAATTAGCTATATGCTTTACTTTACTCATTTGGAGAATGATACTTTCTATCAATAATATAAATGCATAACATGAACTGCTGCAGACATGGTGACTGAAATTTTTGCTGTAAATCTCAATGTGATCATTTTTTGATTATTTGGAGAAATTCCCATTAAGACAGTGAAAAGAGTATCTTTACTCCTTTCTGTTTATGCTTTGTCTAAGTACTTATGCATGGTTCAATGGTCCTAAAAATAGCCATTGTTATTATATAGCAAAAATCACTTAAACGAGATAATTTTAGGTTACCATAATCCTTAAAAAATAGTTTTCTTCAAGATACGGTTTGCTATGGACTGAAGTTTATGAGTTTGGTATTATCTGCTGAATGTTGATGTCTTTTTACTTGTTTAGCAACAAGTATGGGATCTCGCAAAAGAGAAAATATAAGCATATCTTGTGTACATAGAACTTCAAAAATCTATCAGCACTTTTTAAAACAGACCTGACAGTACTTTAAGAAAAATACAAGTAAAGCTATTGAAAAGAAAGACTGTATCTGTCTGCTTATGAAGCCTCTCATCAGTTTAAGCTCCATGTCTTAGACAGAGAAGACACTGATAAATGTAGAACTTCATAACTTGTCTAGTTGAGAGAATATAAAGACACCTGAATTAATTAATATATTATAACCAATAAAATTTTCCTAGCAAGGAAAATTTGGTGTCTTATGCACATGGAGAGGCATAGAGAGGACTGTACTGTGATTTTGTCTCAACTTGTTAAAAAATAAAAAATTAAAAGAAAAAAAAAACCCAAAACAGAGTGACTACCTGTTGTTAAGGTCCTATCAGCATCTATTTAGTTACCTAATTGTGAAAAACACAAGGTCCAAATAGTCCCATGATGATCACATCAGAAGGGTAAGCTCTTAGACAAGTCAGAGTTAGGAAGAAGATTGTCACATATCCATGTGCAAACAGCTCAGGAAGAGAGAATTTGAACAAAATAAGCTATTTTCAGCTTCTTTGAAGTCTCTTCATTAACAGACAAGAGCAGCACAGAGAAAAGAAACAATACTTTGTTAACAAGCCAGCATGGTTAAAGAAATCAAGACAAGTAATGATAAGATAGGTCAGTACTTTAAAGATTTGGGTAGATCAGATTTTTAAAGATTTTTGAACCATCAATAAGATGACTCAAGGCATAGCTTGGGTTCCTTTTTTTTAATGAACTCAAGCCTTTTCAAATTCCCTGTAATAGATATCTTGCTTGCGTTACTTTTTATTTAGTATAAAAATTACTAGAATACTCTAATAAATTTTATGTCAAAACTTATCTAGGCTTTCCTAATGTCTTCAATTCAAACACTGAAAGTAGTTTGTTCGCTAACAGACGGGTTACAAAGGCATAGGATGACAGTATACAATTTCATACTTACGTCTCAGTCTTTTAATCAGCTGTATTTCAGAGCTGCACCAATAAAATAAAATTTTCTGCAGTTTTAAAACATCAGAAATGCATATTAGGATAATTGCTTTCACAGCTAATAGACTGTTTTAGTATCTTCTCTGTGAAGTGCTTCATTGTTAACTAAGCCAATGTAGTTCTGTCAAAGTTTAATGCTTCAGATGCAGCATATAATTTTCATGTGCAGCACTTCTAATTTTTCAAACATTATGATATGTGCACTGAGACAGAAATATGTAGCTTGTTTAATACCTATAATGTAATCAATGATCTTGCTTTCTTGAATGATTTGAAGTTGTAAGGCAGAGGTGTTTCATTTAGTGTTGTTTTTATTCCCTTAGTTAAACACAGGTTGCACATCTTGGCTATATGGTTATCCCACTAGCAAGCAGCACTCGAGCAACACTAAAACAGTACTTTCTCTCTTTTTTTTTTTTCTTTTTGATTGAGGCTCTCCCATGCTTACTTAAATGATCACTTGACTGCTTGATAGGGCTATAATCTTAATCTGATCCTAAAAATTCATCTTCATGCCTTGCTGTTTTAAAGGAATGCTCTGCATTTCAGAAAGCTGTAATCTGCTTTATTTCTTATGCCAAAAGAGTTTACAGAAACTTGGATGCAGCAACAGACACATCGTAGGCGTGGCAACCTGGCTCAGGAACGGCACAGCGACCAAGCCCAGGCCACTCGGTCCATCAGCTCACAGACAACAATGTGGTGGATGGCAAATGGAGTTTATTAGTGAGTGACACAGTGTTATATAGTGTCGGTTTACAACATCACTTCCGTCTGCTTACATCATGAACTAGACACTATTGGCTATCAGGAGAGGGGCCTTATTTTTCCGTATAGCACGACATCTCCTGGCCGCCAATCCCTGACTACCTACACACCATGTATCAAAAAAAAAAATTAATATCCAAATACTTATACTTGATCTGAATTGCACCATGTTGATTTGATGTCCAAACCTTCTAGACCAACAAAAGTGGACATTTATAAGTAATTGTTATAATGTTAGTTTGGTAGACGTGAAAAAATCCTCCTGATTATTTGTTATCTTTTCCCATTTTGCCTTGCAGCTATTTATGCAGTCATAAGAAATGAATGCAATATGAAGGCTGCAGTGTCCTAGAGTAGTATCCCTGACAGCTGTTAGTTCTCCCTTCCTCTGAGGTGCACTCTATTGATCAATGCACAGGCAAACACATCAAAATCTAACACATACATAGGCTGCATTCATTATGTTTTCCAATTTTTGCTTCTTGTTAATTTGATTTTACTGGAGGGAGCATACAAGCCACTTACCATTCATGTTGCCAAAGGGCATCTGTGCTGTTGATTTGTCCAGCCCTGCAGAAATTGGTGCAACTTGCTGGGATTAATAAATATGCCTTAAAAAAATATGCTGTAGACATCATTTGTAGAAATAAATTTAAATTAGCCCACTCTGTGCTCTTGTCTATGTGTAGTAAAATAGATCTAATACACCAAGCACTCTTCCTAGGCAAGTGAACTAAAGATTACTTTTTGGACAGATTCATCTGACATTTTGAAAACACTGACCATCACAACTTCCAGACCCATGGGAAAACTTTATTTTTACAAATAAATTATAAATAAATACAAACAAAGCTTTATTTTGCTCTCTGAGAAAAAATAAATATTTCAAAATGCTCTGATCTCAGCCTTCATTTCATGGAAGCAGCATATTAAAACATTATATTTTATAAATTTTTAAAATGATATATTTATTCATATGTTTTCCATGACATGGAAGAAAACAAATGTAATGGAAAAAAAGAGGATTACTACATACTGATATGAGCACTCAAAACATAGACTAGCTTTTAAGAGCATTGAATATGAACAGCATGACAATAATAATGCACAAGATAGCAAAAGTCTAGCACTGGATTTTGTTTTTTCAAAACAGCTAACTGGTTACTGGTGTAAGTGTCCCTTGGACTATAAAGAGGCTGAGAAACATAATTTTAATATTTTTTATAAGCATTGCCTCAATTTAAATATTTCTCCTTCAACCTTCATATTCTGTATTTTTTATGTACAAGATAAAGTAATAAATCATGAAGGTAAACTTGCACCTATTTAATTCATGAAATATTGAAAAAGAACATTTCTATAATGCCAGCCATTCACATTTTCTTCCCTGAAACAAAATTTTATAAAATTTCCACTATATCCGAGATACTTAATTTGTTTGCACTGATTGCTTATGTGATCCATACATTAAGATGGAATACAGGAAAGTGTCACATATTTTGAAAGAATCAGTTTCTCTTCTATTCAAACAAACAAGCCAAAAATATTAAAATACAACTGTAAGTTTAGCTCACCTTCATTTCACTATTATCTTAAAAACATACCTCATATGAGTTTATCCGACATTCTTCAAGCAGAAAACTCACAATAATTTTGTGTACAAGAAAAGATCTCTAGAACTCAAATTCGCTAGTGAGAAATGAGATTTCTTGAATATTATAAAATATAGTTGTTTTGCATATGTTTTAACAATCAACAACAAAAATGCATATTCTCATAACCAAGGGTTCTAGGTTTCCATTATAAGAATTGATGACACCCAGTTGCACATAATTACAGAATAACAGAATATACTTATCAGGGTACACATCATCATCATCAACAACAACACTAACTCTTGTTCAAGATTTAATAGAATATGAAAACGGAAGGGAAGGGAAGGGAAGATATGTCCATCTATTGACTTTCCTGAGCAAGGGAGAGCTGAAAGGAAGAAAGGAAACCACAAGAGGAAACACTTGCCTAGCTAAGAGTTTTCTAGAGGGAGGAACAAAGAGACAAGAAAAAGAATTATGACAGGGAAAAAAATATATATATTGTCCCAGGAAAGCAGATGACTGGAAAAAATTTGTGCATGACTATCAGCATCCTGAAGAATAGAAAAGTTACTCACATGCAAAAAAGACAGTCTGTTTCTCATAAATTCAGAATTATTTGTGGTAATTCATTTACAAATGCTGTTGTTAATGCAGTACCGAGCTCATACTAGAACTGATATTTACAGCTGTATGGGAGGATGCACTGACTTGAGCAATTTGATATTTTTCTGGTAAAAATGACCTATTTGCAAGTTAACTGTGTGCTTTTTTTCTCCTGCTCGGACGTGTATATATATTATTTAAAAAATATACCTGAGGAGTACACTCTTTAATTTTTAGGTTTTGTCACTTAAATCATTAACATTATTTAAATGTGAGTTTTATGTGTGGCATGACTACTGAAGCTTCTTCCAAGTTATTCTACTGGACTGTTAAATACACTTTAAGACTAACCTAGGTTTAGATAGCTATGGGACATGTATAATCACACTGAATAATTCCAATTCTGTTTGCTTCCTTGGAGGTTTCTCAAACACTTTGATGCATTTCATTTTCCTATCTTTCCCTCCCTCATCAAAGTCACAATGAATTCCCATAAGAGATATTATAAGAATATATCCTCAGGGTTATGATTTATTCTTAGACAGACAGAATGAAACTCAATTTTCTCCTTCTTTTATCCCACTATTATTCATAGGGGATTTAGAAATGGTAAGTTTCATTGGCTTAGATTCAAAGGGAATTTAGGAGCTAAAGTATCCCAATACATAATTTTTAAACATGGGTTCCAAGGATGGAATTGTAACATTAACCTCCATATATGATTCATGAGAAAAGTCAAGCATCTTAAAATGGGATCCATAAAAATGTGCATGCTAAAGAGTAAGCTGCATTTAATTCTCTCTTCTCATTTTTGAGATGGTCTGATCTATGACTCTCACATCTTTTCTCACTAGAATTTTCTATCTCTATTGTTCTGGATGCCTGGATGAACACAGCAGATAAGCACTGAAAGTATTTCCACTTTACATACACAAACAAACACAACTCAACCAGAAAAAAAGAAAAAAAAAAAGTCTGCTAGACTTGATCTAACTTTCAAGAAAGATAAGAGAAAGTCAAAAATATGTATTTTTTCAAGGATTAACTTAAGGAAAAAAAAAATCTTGGCAGTGAGGATGATAGAGCACTAGAACTAGTTGCCAAGATGCCAAGAGAGGCTGTAGAATCACCTTCTCTGAAGATAATCAAAACGCATTTGGATGCAACCTTGGTTACAAGCTTTTATCTTTTTGATGGAGAGGACAGCATAAAAGTTATTTATTGCCCTATTTAAAACTATGATAGGGGAAAGAGCAGAAAAAGATAATCTTTTAACAATTTTAGCAAACAAAATTTAGCTCTATATTATAAACTCTTGCCTTTTTTTAGAGTAGTTTGATAAATGATATTTTAAAAAGTTATGAAAAAAAGTGACTTAATGATTCTACACTGATATCACTAGGTCAAAAACATCGAAACCACTGGAACGTCTTCAGGAATAATGATAAAAGTAATCTGTTGAGTAATATATTTGTTCACGTATGCTTTACTATCTTGTATGTGGTGTTGTGTGCACAAAAATGAGATTATGGAAATACACAAATGGTTTAGTTGATCTCAGCTCAATTTATAAAAGAAAAAATCAGCAAATTCTGACCTTCTGAAACAAACAGCAAAATTCAAAAGAGACTGAGCCTACAAATTGAAAGTCACATATAATTTTAGGTTGCAGATCTGCAGTTGGAGCCAATACATCCAAAATAATAATAATAATTTTAAAAGTATCAGAAAGTTAATAGTTTCTATATTTTGCTTACTAAATTTTTCTTCTATTAATTTCTCTTTCAATGGGGAAAATAATGTTTGGTTCATATCAGTTCAGGAGATAGATGCCAGCTGAATAACACAGAGGATTTCAGTGTTTTCATTTTAGGAAAAGTGAAGAAAGATCACATGCTGGGCAGGAAAACATGAAGACTCTTTGATAGGATTCCATTACAGTAGGCTGACAGTAAGATTAGAAGTGAACTGGGAAAACCTCTCCAGAGTAATATCTGAATCAGTTTGATATTTCCCAGGTTAAAGACTTCATATTGTCAAAATGGAAGTCAGATGTTCCAGTATAAAACATTGCCAATACTGGGATCACACTAGTGCATTTTGGACTGAAGAAACCATTTTCTTCCTACAGTGCATATGACATATGAAGAGTAATGAAAATATACAAAAATTGTATTGTTTTAAATGTTCTGTATCTTGCCATTCCATATTTTTCTCTTCTGATATTCAGAGACTAATTTAAATGTTATGTTAATCCCATTTCTGATTTTTAAATTTAAATATTCTGTCATATCCTCATTAACATTCCATTACTAAGCAGTTAGTTAAGAAAAAGGACAAAGAAGGAAAAGGAATATTAGATGCGATACTGTAGGGCATATTTCCACCTTGATGAGCAAGAGTAACTCATTAGAGATTAATGAAAGACACACTCCTATTTCAAAGTTAAGCTCTCAAGATCTAATGAAATTATTAAAATCTTAAAGAGGAATTGCTTATTTTTTATGTCAAAAGGCAAATTATTTTTCCCAGGTAGGAATTTGTGTGGGGAAAATCCATATAGACAAGAGAAAAAGAATTAATAACTGAAAATGATCTTAGAATGCCTTCTATTTTCAGTTAGAGAGGGAGAGAGGAAACATGACATTAAAATATTACTGTAATTTGCTTGTAAAAAATGTTACATATATACATAAATTACTAATGGCTTTTTCACTGCTGTTCAGGGGCTTCTGAAGGTTTTCTCATATTCTTATTTGGATGGGAAGTGGGGAGCAGGAATACACAGAAATATCAGGAAGCTAACTGAATGCCAATGCCTGGATGTGCAAATGAAACAGTATTATTTTAAGGGCTCAAATCTGAAAGGTACAGATAGACACTGTTAACCACATTCATACTAAAGTGGTTCACTGGAATAGAGCCAGTATGTGCAATGCTTGGCAGGACTTGGACAAGTAATTTCCTCTACATTAATATTTTCTTTGACTCATTTTTCAATTATGAAATTGTTTTCAGTCTACCAATTACACATAATGACACAAACAATAAACATCCCATCAAAAGCAAGAAAAGCAATGGGATCAAAGTGGCATCTGTATTAGAAGATGCAAAGAAGTTCTCTTTACTACTAAAGAAAAAAAAATGAAAAAAAAACCTGAAATAACCCTCGTCAGCTTCAAGAAGTGAAAAGATTAAGTCATTGAAAGACAATCCAAAACAAGCATTTGGAAAGTGGTAAACTATATTTTTTATTCATATGCACTATCTACTCACTCTGAAATCTGAATTAGAGTAGATTTCAGACTCTTAGAGTTAGGACATCTCAATTTCAAGTTACTTGTGCTATAACTTCCTCGGCTGACATTTATATAAGATATAGCTTGACCTGTTCTGACCTATGAAATGTTCCTGAAGAAATCAGTACTTATGGGTGAGTGGCCATTAGATACACTCTGTTGTAAAGTCTTGTTAATATAATCTATTTTCCTTTTCAATTGTGTTTTTCTTGAGCAAAACCAGGATTGCCCTACAGTCTAACAAGGAGTTTTCTCTTTGTCACCAGGGCCATGGTGCTTTTACAGTAACCTAACCCTTGCATACAGTTCTTCTTGAAGACTTTTAGTATCTGAGCTGAACTGGAAAATCTTGTCAGCACAAGCAGCGTATGATTTAAGTGTTTAATTATGTTTTATTCTTCTTAATATGTGAAAGTCTTTACTGTCATCACCCAGGAGTGTGTTATAGCACCAAAACCAATGGCTATGGACAGAACTTTTTGGATATTGAAAGTGACAAGCTGGCAGCATTGTGTTCCCTGTGCAATCATAAAGAGGAGAATTTATAGCTGCATTTGGGAACATTTTAATGCCCAGTCACATATTTGAATGTTACTTTTGCCAAAGCTGTGCAGTTAGCGCATCTGCCCTTCCACAAAACAAATCCTTAGGGAGGTTACAATGTCTGAGTACATGAGGACAGAAGTAAGCCAACATTCCTATTAATTGAATGTTTTAATACATGAAAGGAATTACAAATAACTAAACTAATCACAGTGAGCTGAAGTAAATACAAAAGCCAAAAAAGTCACTGGAATGTGTAATAATTTTTTTTTATAACTATTTAATATTATATGATTTTAGATAAGTCAAAGAAAAAAATGCAAAGGAGTCAAGGAGGACAGAAATAAACCACAAGGAACAAAGAGAAATGTGTAGGTCAAACAGAGAAATGCTACTCTAAGCCAGGAAACTATCACTGTTGAATAATTACATTGTTATCTCAGGTACTGTCCAAATAGGTCCAAAAAGAAATATCCTCTGTATATTATAATTCTGTATTTATCTCATTAGTCAAACAACTAATTAACAAATGTTATTTGATGGTAGAACTCTTTCATGCCTTCAAGGATCATCTGTAGAGGTTCCATCCTATGGAAGATTTTACTATGTCTATATTACATGTTTATATACATATACATGTAAATACATATGCATATATACCTGCATTTATCAATGATGCAGCTATAAGAGATTCACTGTTTATAGGCAAGACCAGTTTTATCTAAACCAAAATATGCAGCACTTTAAACAGACTTTCATAAACTGAGATATACATGTTTTAGCAGATATTTTGTTTTAGCAGTCATTTTCATACTAGCATTCTTGTGAATTGATAAATAAAATCTTGGAAGCCCAAATAATTTTCTACAATTCAGAGAAGTAACTAATAGCATCTACAGAAATTATACAATTGATTACGTGTATACAACGACAATAAATATAGCAGCTAAATCTAGAAATTGTCAGCTTGAGATTAAGCTAATGCTAATGCTGGATGCCAGCAACACATTAAGAGAGTTTAATGTGTGCTTTTTCATGCAACAAGCTCTATGCTGTCAAGGTTAGACCTTGATGCTTCTGCAGCCACCTTTCACTGCAATTAGATTGTGTAACTGGAGCAGACAGAGAGCTATTGCCCTTCTTGTTACGAGATTTGTGGGAAAAAAATACTTGAATCGTAAATAATACTTTCAAAAGCCTGAGCAGGAGGAGTCTGAATCCACGCTGTGCAACATAGGGCTATTTTAATTTATTCACTCGGATCAGTGTACAAATTCTAACAGTACATGTGGAAAAGAATCCTGGAAGTAACTTATTGCCACAATGGCCTTGAATTCTTGCCTATACTTCTCATGCTTCAATATGAATGCAATCTGATCTTCAGCTACAGTTCCTCCACAGGTTATTATTTACTTCTATCCTTGAGCAAGTGGTCTGGAATCCAATACAAAAATGATCTGTGTCATTAGAGTGATTTTTTTTTTTTGCTTTATATATTCTTTTTTATTCATTATTAAAAATCTGAGAGAATGCTAACACTTTTCCTTTGTGGAAGGTTTATATTCATTCCTCATTTTTTTTGTTTTTTTTTTTTTTTTTTTTTTCCAGCCTGAATATGCTATGCAACAATGAAAACCATTTTTAGGAGGAAGAAATTTCTTTTAGAAGAGGTCCACTCTACTTGGAGTAGTAGCTTCATCCATCTTTATCAGTGATGTCCAAGTCTTTTTCAGTAAGCAGTAGAGGCAATCACTGTGAAACATTGATCTTGATTTATTTCTTTCAAGTTTGTCCTGAAAGTCAGTTAAGATGTTTTTTTCTCATTTGTCTCACCTGAAACTCTCTTGAACATACCAAATTTAGAAGTTTAATTCATATTCAGTATGATTTTATGTTTTGTGTGTTTCTGCTCAAAAATAAAAAGGAATAGAGAGAGGATGAAACAAATGTCACTGGAATGTATAGAAAAGAACTATAAAGGAAATAAAAATATTCTAAAAGAGAAAAATTATTTTATTCAGGGAGTAAAGGTATCGATAGTCAAGGTTAGACAAACTTTCTAAGGCTAACAACTCTATCTAACTATACTTGTTCAGACAACAAAATTTCTGGAAAGTTTGAAGAAAAAAAAAAAAAGGCCTCTGCAAGCCTCTATCAAAAAGTCTTTTTCCAGTGACATTCTCTACTTAGTGCTCCTTCAGAGAGATGGATCATCTAACGCTATCATCTCTCACTCTTTTAAGTGCCAGGGACAAAGATATCCACTGTACAGTTTCGGGATCATTGATATACATTTTCTACTGACTTCTATGGAATTAGCATATTTTGCTTGCATTACAAAAATCCTGGGAAAATATACCCTCAAATATACCTTAGAAAATCACTGTTGCAGTGAAAAAGTGAAGAAAGTTCTTTTTTGTCAAGAAATGACAATGAAGCCCTAGTCTTCAACACTATTTATGCAGAATTGTAATTCTGTTATTAAATCTATGACCACATGGTTACATGAGTGCATGTAGGTGCATGAATATAAATTATTTTTCTAAATCATTTGTCTCTCATTCTCTTCACAGAACTATCAGCATCTAATTTTAAAGTACTTTTTATATATTTTGCTGTTTTTTTAGTGCTTTATGTATTTTTCAATATTTCCTATATACAGTTACTTAGTTCAGTTTTACCTCTTGCTTCTTTTTATTATTATTTTCCCTATCCTTATTACAGCCATATCTTCCTCATCATCACATAACTGCCTGCTCTAGAATTTTCACTGCATTCTGGTTACCTTTTCTATAGTTAGACAGTGGTGTCTAAGTCGGAATCAAGTAACATTCCCAAGAGATTTAAGGAAAAAAAAGAAAATAAATAAAAAGCACAGTCAAATTATAAAGGGTAGAAAATACTGTCCCTTCACAACCACACTGGAAACTCCAATGTATATAGCTGCAATACGTAAGGCTACACTCTCGGGATTTTCTGAGATTTTAAAAAAAAGATTTTTTTTTTTGTTATTTATTAATCATAGATACAACCATTACAACAAACATTTAAACAGAGGTTCTATACTAATCCTGATATTCAGTCATACATTTTCTGTCCCAAAATGTTTATATCTTTTGTTTCCCTTTGTTTTCTCTCTTTTTTTTTCCTGCAGGAATTAATTAGCTATTTTAATATGAGATTATTGGGGAAAAGTTTAATTTTGTTATTGTTCAATTAAAAATAAATCTTATAACCATTTATTGTTCAGTTGGTCTATTCCCACAAGAATGAAGGTTCATTTGAAAGCTAAAGCTTTACAAAATAACATTGTCAGGAGCAGTGCCTTTTATTGTCCTATAGGAAATACATTTCGATTTGATAGAATGACAAGCCTTTGAAAGGCATGGACTGAAAATACACAGTAGACATTTTGCACAGCTCATAAAATGCCCAACTGAGGAAGGATTCACTGCACATGAATAAGAGCTGAATTAGTTGTGTGGTGAAAAAGTCTAATCAAATGCAAGCTGGTAAGTCAGTGGCAGCGCTTGGGTCCCTGAGAAGGATTTTCACACACTTTCGTAGATATTCCTGTGAGAGCCTGGTTCTGATGTGCTGCACAATCTACTCAATATTCTTTGGCTGAACTGAGCAATAAACCAACTCAAATTTGAAAAAAAAAAAAATCTTTCATGTATAACTTTTTTGCCAGTATGGAGAAGGGAAGGAATATGTTTGTTTTTCCTTTCAGACTTATTCTTGAGGGAATATTTTATAAGAAAAAAAAAGACTTCAAAGCACCTAGGAGAGATTACCTCAGTGATATGTCATGACTTTCTAATGTTTGAGAGAAGATACACGTATTAGACCAGGTCTAGACATTAAAAGTCTAATGACACATTTATGAAACATAGAATATATTTGTAACAGCCAAACTGGGACTTTTATAGGTCTTATTATTGAAACAGAACAATAATTTTGCTGTTAAAATTATTTCTTTGTCTATCTATCTTCAGCTTTAATAGCTAAAGCAATTCCATGGTGATGTATAACATGACTACTCTGGGACAACTTGCCAGGATTATTATTTTTATGTAACTAACTACCATGAAAACATTTCTAGAGAAATAAAAGAAACAGTTTGAGTGAAAGGTAGAATGCCCAAAGCAATGTAGGCTTTCTTTGTAAATATTTCTTTATCTCATACTGCAGTAGAAAGTCAACTAGAAATTCAAGATAGAAGAACAAACTTTTTAAATTCTTTTCATAGTATATACAGGAATACATAGAAAAAGATAGATGTTTTTCCTATATAAAAGGAATATATAAAAGATATGAGTGAAGAATGAAACATATTAGCAGGCAGGTAACAACAGACCCCAAAGTAGTCTACAAAAATAAAAAAAAATATTCCATATGTGGTTTTATGCATGTTGCTTTATCTGTAGTAACAGTGTACACTACTGCATGTCTTTGAAATCATATGATGTTTAAAGGAAGGAAAGATGCCTGTATCTGTGCATATAATTTCCTTCACTGTTTTTAGAAGAACCACATACAATGTATAACAATTATCACTAAAATATAGAAACAGGAATAACTGTCAATTGACATAATTAATAGGCATTAAAATATAGTGAAATCCTGTAATGGCAAGTTGTTATGTACTCATCAGAATATGAAATTCAATGCAACCTCCTTATTATGAATGACATAAATTGTTTGGATTCTGTCATCTGGACCCATATACAGGTGAGTTTTCATATGTCTGCAGCTAAGAAGCTCTTCTGCTCTTTTCATATTCCAATTTTAGAAAGATAACTCTAATTTAGAGTCTAATTAATGCATATTGAGTTAACAAATATTTGTTCTTATGCTAGCTTTGCCTTTGAAATTAAATAGTTATTTCATGTACTTGTTAGCTTGAAGAATTTATATTAAAAAATAGTCTTTTGCTTTTTATTGCATCTACTGAAACTGGATAAATTTTATTATTATTATAGTTATTATAACATAGATATAGAAGTTAGCTTGAAAATATTTAGTATTTTTAGCAAAAATATATGTAGAAATATGTGCATTGATTTGACAATTGCCTCATTTTCCCTGTTCCTACCAAAAAAACCCAAAAACATATATGTATTTAAAATCTTTCTTCTTCTTTAGAAGCTAGAGATCAGGAATATGTGCGGAATACGTGAAAGAGATTCTTTGTCTCTAGGGCAAGTAATTTTTGTTCATATCATGTTATCTAAAGTAGATCTCTAGAAAGAGAATCCTATACAGCTGATTCCTTGCTCTTTTAAACAGTAAGTTAACACTTCGTAATATGAGGAGCATGCACAAAGATAAGTGAGTATCTATATATATGCCTACAATACTGGGAAATTATAGTTTATATTTTATAAAATTACACATTAGGAAAGAATTAGGCAAGAATTAACAGAAAACTACAGTTTTACACTTCATTTATTCTCCTATTGCATGTATGTATTGTGTATGAATATACAGAATTCATGGTACTTTGACAAAGAGAGTGTCCTAGTTTCCATCATTATTTGGATGTCACAAAGAAGTATATTTATAAGTAACTCCCAGAGTGAAATCCACCCTGAAACTGATGGTGTTAGTCAGGCTTAGAAACATTTATATGAATAGGATTTTTTATTTTCTCTGGGCAGTAGATACTTTGTATGACTTTATTCTGTTACTTACTAATATGATTAATTTTCTATCACAACATCAAATTCATTTTCTATTGTTTATGGGGAACTGTATCTTACAGCAAATTAAGTTACAGATACTTCCATTCAGGTCACCCTATAGCTTAGATAGCATTAGCTTGAGGGGAGCTTTTGTTCTGCTAGAGCCATATGCTTGGAACAAAAGTAATATGACATATCTACTAAAACTTATGAATGAATTATTGCTGAAACATGCAATACTTGAATTTTCTACTTTAATATCAATCCTTTTTGCAGCATAGCTGCTGCCATGTAGAAAAATGGGTCCAAGCTTTAATTCTTCTTCATATGTTGACCTTGAAATACCCCTTTTCCCAGGTGGGCAGTCATCTCTCAGTTTTGAAATACTAACCGGCACCGCTATGCTTGTAATACCACTGCAAACCTGATCTCCTTAAATTCTATATCATAGGAAGTGTTTTGTGAATATATTCCAGAGGAAAATTTAATGAACAGAGAGATTTTGTGGCAACAGAACGTTAGGAAGAACGTTAAAGTCATTACTCTAGAGCTTTTCAGATATTGTTCTTTCACTATTTGTTTTATTTAGATTTACCCATATGAAATCAACTCTACTGTCATAGTGAAATAGGACTATCACATTCTTCAGACTACAATTCATCAATCATTCTATCAAAACTGAGGCTGACAGAGAAACCACTTTGCTCCTAAACATATGCTTGGGCAATCTTGGCCTCATGGTTGAACACAAACTCTTCAAAATGCTTTAGGGAGGAAGAAGAGTACTCACATAATGCAGAAAATGGCACGGTGAACACATTATGCCTAAGGGCTTGACAACAGGAAAAAGTGTTTGCCTTCAGCAATAGTACTACCTTCTTTTATGAAAAGAAAAAACCGTGGCCTACAATTTAGAGACGGAGCCTTGTTCCACCCACACAAATATAGCAAAATATATAGAATCTGCACGTTGTATCTTTGGTTTGGACTCTTTTTCTAATGAGACTAATTAATATTACAAATTAATATTACAAATTAATATTACAAATTAATATTTCTCACTTGACTAATTAATATTACAAATAGTGCCAGCTTCTCTTTAAGATCTAAGCAATATTTTATCAATTCAAATACTAGGCCATTTAGTCCTCTAAAGAAGGGAGAAGGCATTCCAATAGCAGAGAGCAAATAAATATACCATAAAATACAGATTCAACAACATAGAGATACTCACTATTACTAAAGAAGAACATTTGGACGAGAAGAACTTTATTCATCCTGAGACAATAGTAGTTACGAACTACAGCATTTAAAGTCTTAACTTACATGAATTAATTTTTACTGTTATATATAGAATATATAGAATATAAACATACCTTCTTCTTCTAAATTACATTCAGAAAGCATATTTTGGAATTCTACTGTTCTTTCTATATTTGTGCCAGAATTAATGAATTGTTTCCTCTATTAAAAGAAATGTTTTGTTGCCTGCACTTTCCATAAAGAAAACTTCCCCCCGCCCCCCCTCCCCCCCCCCCCTCTAGTACCTCTTTGCTCACACATACACACACACACACACATTTACCAATGATTTATCAGGTCCACAATGTCAGATTTGTTGTCAGGACCACTTCTATGTCCTCATCAGAAAGATTCTTTCTGTTACCAGTTCATCAGTTCCACATTTTCACCCTAAATATATTCATTATATGAAACTGCTCCTCTTAATGCATCAATTCCTCTTTCACTCTTTCCTCTGTTCAATTTTCATTTACTTTACTCACTTTATTCATTGTTTATTATTTGTCAGCAAATTTATTATATTCCAAATCTCCCTAACACATTCAATGTAGTTAATCTCTTTCTCAAACTATTGATGTCTTCCTTGAATGGGTAATCTTGTTTTCTTGGTTCATATCTCATCTAATGAAATATGAGTTTCTTCTTGAATGAATATGAAAACAAAATTATGCTAATAATTGTGCTTAATTGCGTATATCTTTTGCTTATTTTTTTTCCGTTTTTTCACATGAAAAATCATTTCTAATATGCTTCTGATTTTTTTTCTTTTTTCATGAAAAGGAGATAAGATTCTGGTCTCACTAGACCTTATAAGATGTCTCCATTGTAGGATGATTGACCCAGCAAAGACTTCAGAATTGAGGATGTATCAAGAAGTTCTCTCTTTACAGTTTAGAATAATTTAGTTGAAATTTTCCTTATTCAAGCTGCTAATTTTCCTGCCTCATTGCACTTCCTCTATTCTTTTCTGATAAGAATCTCAAGGGATAGTAGCAAAGGAATAGTGGATAAACTTGGGTATCCAGTATCTGGAGTTATTAACATTGCCAACTAAATGAAGCCATTGTATATTGAATTTTTAAATATCAGCATCACAATTATCTTATTTGTGACTCATCAAATAAGCTAATATCTTCCATTTCTGTCAATAATCACAAGTCAAGGAAAGACTGAAATAATTCAAATTTTTAGTCCACATCATACCACAGGGAGGATAATGATTAATTAATTAGTAAAGAGTGAAGTCTGGAATAAGCTATTTTGTAAGAATATATTTAAATTAAAATAAGAAAGATTCAGATTAGAAATATTAAAAAGACATTTTTCTAAAATCCACTAAGGATAACTGAACAAGAGAGCTCTCAAATCTGATAACTTATTTATCCTGTCTCCAATTTTGAGTAGAAAGCTAAGACTGAAAAGATAATGATAAGGATCTGTATAGAATTGTTTAAAGCAGTTTTCTTTTCCCTGTTGCTTATGCAATAATAAAATATTTCATTATGATCAAAAACAACCAATAACCCATGTGAAAACTGTTGTTTTTGTCTCTTCCTTTACAATATTAACTTTAGATTACAGAACAGTAAATTAATTGAAATATTATTAAGGCAAAATAGTCAATGTTAATTTTTATCACATAAAGTATGAATACAGTAAATTTTCACAGCTTTTTTTTTTCCCTAATAAAGGACTCCCTAAGGCAATAGAGAGTCTAGTACATTATTGTATTAATTTTATCTATAAAAAAACCCTATATTTATTTTGTTTAGTCTAAAGATGACTTTGTACATTAATATATTGTACTTACATGTCTGGAGTATGTCTACCTTCTGTCATATTGTACCCAGTTTACAAGACAAAAAATAACTTCACTAATAATAAAGCAGCATATGTAACTATACTACTGCTGGGCAGACAAACAGTGATCAAAATGCTGCATAATACTCTTAATTTGTTTATTTTTCCATTAAGATCTCTAGTAACGTTCAAATTATGGGTCAAATATAATAAGAACAAGAACATCTTTTCACATTTCTCACTGTGTTTTCTACCATATTGCCCTGAAAACACCTCATAGAGATCTTAAATTCTTAAATTGAATGACTTCTATCAGGATTAGAAATATTGTTATTTTTTTCGCTAGAAGCATCCTAGTGGTATCTCAGTCTTTTTCATACTGATGAACATATAAAATAGCTTTGGATCTACTATTTTGTTTAAATTACATTAAGATTCACCTGAAGTCCTACTTACATGAAAATGTGAATGATACTCTAAACTACAAGAAAGAGGAACAGCTGCGCCTTTGTAGTGAGTACAATACTAAATGTGCTACACAGAACCAAGCTGAATCACAGAAGATGTGTTGCCAGCTTGAAACACATGGCATAGCTAATTGTCAGGCTTCATACCTCGCAATGTATGCAAGATCAAAACCTAAAAAATTCATGACACATATTACAATTTCATGACAATGCTTTTGTGAAAAATAAACTGGAAAAAAAGTCCTTCTTCTTTATGGAAAAAAAAAAAAAAAAAAACAAAAAAACTGCAGAACTCTGTTCCCCTTGTCAGTGGAGACAAAATAAAGAGGGTGTATCAACTGACATATGCTAATAACAGGATTTATTCCACCTATCATACAGAAAAAAATACTCAGTCATCCAAGACAGACACTTAGGACAGTGACTTTACTATCACATAAAAAGAGAGATCTCTTAGATGAGTAGAATAGAAGAACCTCTAAATCCAAGTATTGCTCAGAGTCATACTGGGATTGATCTTTCCTGTTTTGCAGACCCTTCAGTGAGCTATTCTAAGTTTGTTTTAGAATCAATAGAGGAAATAAGCAACTGTAGAAACCTATTTCTTTTAGGTTTTTGATTAGGAAGAGATATATTGTTACTTCATTGTCTTATACATAATTGAGAGCAATATATTTTTAATGAATTAATTACAGTTGTAGTCCAAACTTAAAATTTGGAAATACTCTAAAATGAAAATACACTTCTATTTTATTTCTTCAATAAATATGTCAAAATCACTAGATAAAAATTCATTTCATTAACAAAACTGAACTGCAATTCACAGAAATATTTTACATAACTAATGAGAATTACAAATCCGAAAACAACAACAAAAAAAAAAAATACTATGCTTCAAATCAAGTATATTGTCTTTTCATTAGATGTTCAATGTAATGGTCTGCTGAAAATTTCTAAGAAACAAAAACAAAACTCACAATTCTTCAAGAATTTGCATATTCACTTAACTTTATGTTCTATGAGCAGTTCAACTAACTGCATCAGGACTGCTTACAGTGCATAACATTAAGCTCTGCTGTAAGTCTTTACACGATCAAGGCTAAAGTCTGCAACCCTGGGCATTCATGGCTTGAATCTCTGAAGATGAGCATCTCTTTTTCTCTGCCTGTCCTCCAACCTGCCAGAGGATGTTTGGAATAACAATCATGCTGAGTTTTGCTGTAAACTGGAAAAGATACTTGAGAACAAAATGCTCTTCCTTGAGATTTCACAGAATCACAGAATCTTCAAGGTTGGAAGGGACCTCTAGAGATCATCTAGTCCAACCTTCCTGCTCCAGCA
>JAUBOD010000203.1:520708-532680 GCA_032353885.1 Nothura maculosa | reverse complement strand
ATGTATTTATACATGTTAATAAGATCCCCTCTCAGCCTTCTCTTCTCCAAGCTGAACAAGCCCAACTCACGCAGTCTCTCCTCGTATGAGAGATGTTCCAGTCCCTTAATCATCTTTGTAGCTCTCCGCTGGACCCTCTCTAGAAGCTTCCCAGAGGGAAGGCACTAAATTAAACTTACCTTCAATTTCTACCTACACAATCTAAGAAAACATCCACCACACATCTTGTGCATCCAGTGCTGGATAGAATTGACTTTTAAAATAATTCTTTTGCACATTTTGCTGGAGTCATAAGGGAAATAAGATCACTGAAAATATATTAAGTGTATTCTTCCATCTAATACATTGTTGATTTCTAAGATCTGCATTTTTCAGAAATGGTCTGTTGCCTTTCTTTATATTCTTTAGTACCTTTCTTTATATTCTTTAATACCTATATTCTTTTAACACAAAATCAACTTTCTCTCCTTTCCCTATATTTAGCCCTTCTAAGAAAATCTCTGTACGGTCAATGGAAGGCTTCCGTTATTCACCGAAAGTACTGGCCAATATGTGTGAAGTTATATAAAAAAAAATGCTAATTTAAAAGTGACTAAGCAAAGAGAAAAATGTCTTAGCATGGGATTAATAATATTACTACTTGTGTTCAAATTTAAAGCATGCTTAGTGTAAAGTAGAAATTTCCAAAGCTTTTGAAGTCTCCAGTGTTTACATAGTTGATGAAATTGTTGTGTCTCCTTCCATATCATCCAGATTCCTAAGTGTTTACTAGCTAGCTTATGAACTATTCCAATGGGAATTTTCACTGTTTTAAAAATGACGTCAAACATATTTCTTTCTGCTATGTCTTTGTTGGCTTTCACTTTATAAATGCTCTGATTATTTTCTATTATCTTATTCAGAATTTTATCCAAGGGTAAGAGAACAGGACTAAGGCTAACATCTTAAATTGTTGTATTTATCTCTTATTATCTTCAAATATACTGAGTTTCCTTCTATCTTTAAAAATCACTTAAGAGTTGTGTGAAGGTCACCTCTAAATGAAAAACTGGATCTATTTCAGCTAAAAGATCTTCTGCACATCATAAAAATGAAATCACTGCATTTGGCAGTATTGATCTCTGCTATTCAGCATTTCTGCCCAGAACAATCGAAAAAATAGTCCTCAAAAAAAAAATCTTTTTAACCCACAAAAGTTCACAAAAACTATGGTCTTTTTAATTAGCTTATTTGTGTGGGATTTCTCCTGAGATAGGACTAAGACCCACTACTGTTTTTGCTACAGGAAACTTACACAATAAAGTGTTAAGAAATGGTTTTTGTTTGTTTGTTTGTTTGTTTGTTTTTGTATTTCTATCTCTCTATTCTGAGTAACTGAAAGCTAAGCTGAAATTTGTAGAGCTCGTTCCCATCCAAAGTGATCAGTATCTTGGGAGGCTACCCTGCCATTCTAAAGCTAGCACAAATAAGTTTTGTGCTATAATCACTTCTTAACACTTGCCACTGGCTCCAGACTCCACTTTCTTTCCAATGCCATTGTGCAATGAATGATAATCAAGATTGGGGATCCTAAAATGAAATAGTGAAATGCTATTGCGCATCTTCTTCTTTTATTTGCTGGCTTTTTTTGCTTTTAAATCTCCATGGAGGATCAGATTTTGCTTCCACCCTTTTGCTCCTCCCCTGCAATCTATCTGGGCTCACAGCAAGTCTGTTTTAAAGGAAGAGAAATCCCTTTCTCTCTCCAAACTGGAATCAGAGGAATAATGTAGGAGAAGTTCCCTTCAGGAGCAGACACTTTAGCAGCCATCCATCATTACACTTCTGATCAATCTTTCTCTTTTGATTTTTTTCTCAAAACCTTTCATCCTCACTGAGTTTCAGGATGCTTTTTCCACATAGATCATGATGTACAGTGCAAATTTATATCTGGCAAATCTATATATCTGACAAACTTTCTACTTTCCCCCCTTACTCCTCCCTACATTCAAAAGTAATGGACCCAGCAGCCATCTTAGTTGCTATTCTTAAGTCCTCTTACGAGGCAAGTGTTTCAAGAATTGGTAATCTGTGATGTGATATTAAGAGTGCAATTTTTAAAGTTAGCTTTTTGGGGGAAGCAAATACTCAAAACCACAATGTATCAAAATCTATCTAGCTCATTGCTTTGAGGATATTAAATTATTTCTATAAATGTATGAGCCATCATGAACAAAATACTTTATTGTAGTTTTTGAGAATAGTTGTCTGTAAAAAGACGGTCAAAAGTTCCACAGAGGTTCTTTGGGCAACCTCTTTTAAGTATCTGCAAGGACTAATATGTTTCTTGTAATTCAGCTTTTTGCTTCTCATGATTTAAAAAATATGTGTAAAATGTTTTAACCTTAATTAGCCATTTTAAATATCAATGTATCATAGCTTTTTACAGAACTAATGAACTAATGTGCTTTGTGGGATGAATGTACATTGATAAATTTCCCTAAATGTAAAATATGGATACCAAAGTTTTCTTTAAGACCATGAGAGAAAGACTTTTGAGATGGATCAGCCGGTATCTATCCCTTAAAGTGAGGACCACAAAATAGTTTTGACTCTCTCTGCTTTCTCTCAGTTAATGATCTTTCAGTTTTCTGACTTGCAATAAACCTTATAAAGTCTCTCTAGAATGTTATAAAAAAGCATCTTTTTTACATTATTTCCAAGGCCTGCTGTGCAAAATGATCACTGATAATGCTAATGTATGCTAATGATCACTGCTGATCATTACAGCCATCCTTCAGTCTTCACTAGCCTGGGAATTCATTTTTTTTCCAGGTTGAAGAAGTGTCTGCTCCACTTTACTCTTCAAAATCCCTCAGAGGAGGATCATTTTTCCTCATGTCTGGGTGAGTACACCTGATTCAAGATGCACCACCAGCAGCAGGGCAAATAGCTACTTTATCTCTCTACTAATATTTTTTTCAAAGAATCACATAATGGTTGAGGTTGGAAAGGACCACTAGAGATCATATAGCCCAATCCACCTTGCTCCAGCAGGGATATCTAGAGCAAGTGGCACAGGAGGGCATCCAGGTGAGTTTTGAAGACCTCCAGAGAAGGAGACTCCACAACCTCCCTGGGCAGCCTGTTCCTGGCCTCAGTCACCCTCACAGTAAATAAATTCTTCCTCATATGGAGATGGAATTTCCTGTTTCAACTTATATCCATTACCCTTAGTCCTATAACTGGCCACCAATGAGATGAGCTCGGCGTCTTCGTCTGTACATTCACCCTTCAAGTATTTTTACATATTAATCAGATCCCCTCTCAACCTTCTCCAGAGAGAACAGGCCCAGGTGACTTAGTCTTTCCTCATAAGATAGATGTTCCACTCCCTTTGTGCTCTCTTTGTTGCTCTCTTCTGGACCCTCTCTAGAAGCTCCACATCCTTCTTATACTGGGGAGCCCAGAACTGTACTCAATACTCTAGGTACGGCCTCAGCAGAGTTGAGTAGAGAGGTAGGATCCCCTCCCTCAACCTGCTGGCAACACTTCTCCTGATGCACCCAGGATCCCATTGTCCTTCTTGGCCATGAGGGAACACTGCTGACTCATAGTTAGCTTATTGTCAACTCCCAGGCCCCTCTCTGCAGAGCTGCTCTCCAGTAAGTCAACTCCTACTCTGTACTGATGTCTGGTTTCCTCCTTCCCTAATACTACCAGAGCAGGAAGAAGCATAGAATCATAGAATTATTATGGTTAGAAAAGTCTTTCAAGATCATTGAGGCAACCATAATCCCTTCAACACCATGTCTTTTAAACCGTATCCGTAAGTGCCTCATCAACACATTTCTTGAATACTGCATGTGTTAAATGACATTAAAAAGACTAAAAAAAAAAAAAGAAAAAAAAAAGTAGATATAAAGCCTACATGAAAATTAGACCAAATTTCTTCTCTTGCTCTACTTACCAGTTGTAATTATAATTTCACGGTGTTTGTTTATGTGCAGAAGCAATGCTTGTTGGATCATATTAACTTGCATGTAGATGTTCGAGCAATCAAATCCTATTAATATCAAAGCATATTCTCAAAGGGGATTCTTTAGTTGATGTAAAGTAATGAAACCTTTTTTGACAACACTAACAAAATTAAATGGCATTAAGACCAAAATTTGTAAGCATAAACAGAAAAAAAAGAAAAAAAAAACCCCAAAACCACAACTGGTAGCCTAACTCTGTTACCATTTTAGATCCTTTTATCAACTGTTCTAAACTTTAGTGTCAATTAAAATAATACTATAAAAAGCCTTAGTCTTACACAAATACAGAAGCAATCTAATACTGTTCCTTTGTAGAGCAGGATGAAAAGTTCTAGTATTCTGAGCAGCAGTGAACTCACCAGTGACTCCAACACATTCTTACAGCAAACATTCTTTCTGACATCTTTCTTCAAAACTTTGAAATCATGGATTTAATCTTTTCTAGAGTTTTAATCCTTTAAATATAAGCTTAAGGAAAGAGAAAACTAGAACTTGCTTTACTCACCTTCACTGCTTTTCTCTGAGGAATTATTTTTTTTTCTATATTCTTGAAGTATCAATATTTGAATTATCTAAACGCCAGAATCCAAATGCCAGAATCCAAATGCCAGACAAGGATACTAATATTATAACTTCTTCAATCCCTTTATATATTCCAATGCGTATGTAAAAGGAATATGTAGAAGAAATATTTTTTTTTTTTCTGAAGGGTTACATTGGACCAGATGTATATTAGGGTGGGATGTTAACCAAATTATTTATTATAACCCTTCCAATATTTGCTTCACATTTGCAGTATATGGCTTGCTTTCTCTATTCATAGCCTGTTTCCTCTGTATGTGATACATTTGGAGATTAATTGATATTAATCATTGAAAGGCATACAGTTCGCTCCAATCACCAGATCATTGCCGATACAGGAGCTTCTAAGTTGAGAAAGTTAACAGAACTATATTTTTGTTTGTTTGTTTGCTTGCCTTTATGAACATATGTGGTGATTGCAATTCCAACTTTTCTCATTTCCCAGTCAAGACTTTAGATCTGAAACCAAAAAAAAAAAACCAAAGAAAAAAAAGTGTTTTTCACAACCCATAGCTTTTTCATTATTTCTCTTCTGGCAATTCAATGCTAATTATTTACTTGTTACATCCTTTCTCTGTTTTTATTGCATTAGTTTATTAGCCTCGCTTATAACCTATTTATGTACACTATCTTTAATGGTATTCCCTATCAGGTTCAGAAGTATATCCACACTTAAAAGTGGATAGTGGCTTGGAAAAAAAATAGTCTTTTATTTCTTTTGTTAATATATTTTTCTTAGATTCAACTTACTTTGAATAGGGTAAGATTTCTTTATAGGTGCATTGGGCTTGGTAAGTAATACCAAGTGTTTTCCATTCAGATATCCAGTTCATTCAAACTTTTACACCTCTTCTCTTTCTCATTCCTGCATTTTCCTACTGTCATTTGTTTCTGGGATTTAGAAGAGTCTCATCTGTTTATATGAATATAAGGTACTACTGCATCCTTCTGCATCTCTTTTCTCATTTCCTGGCAGCCAATTCCATGCTTTCTTGACTCTGGGATTCTTTCTGAATCTATTCAAATTTTCTTCTTGAGAGCTATCTCCCCCTTCAATAGTTCACTTAAATAAAACCAATTACAGCTGTTAAAATTCTCTGTCCTTATCAGAGCAGATGATGTAGATTCCTTCTCCAAGGAATTTCAGTGTATTCTGCATGTATCCTATCAATATCTATACCTGTCAAATACCACTCACAGTTAATTTCACATTTAAATTAATTAAAGCTTATATTTTATGATTGGAACACTCACACTGTGATAAATTTGTTTACAATGATTTCACAGCTATAAAATGGGTTATTTTAATTGTCTAATAATGTAATTTGTTTGTTTGTTTATCTCATGCATTTATAGTCAAAACACTCCATTCCTTGAGTCTCTTAAGTCTGACCTGAAAGTCAGAGAACATATCCAGCTATCACACAATACCCTGGGGATTTCCTCAGATTGCTAAAATAAAAAACAATGATGTTATGAATTATAGACTCTTCCTCACCATGGAACATTACATACTCTACAAGGAGTTTGAAAATAAAATAATAATGAGAAGGCGGAATAAACACTTCTTAAAATGAGCTATCTCTTTTCAATATATTAGCTTTTTTGTAACAAAAATCAGTTTGAAAACTCTAGACTGGATTCATCTGATCAAATATAAATTTCTATATATATCTACCACTAGCCAAGAAAACCTAAGATGTTTTTATGCTTTCAGAAGAGAAAATTTTAGCTGTAAGGTGAGATTAATACCTAGAGTAGATATTTAAACATACCAGATGGATATCATACAAATGCCCTTTTTTCTAAATCAGTTATCAGTTGTATCAGTTTGTTAGTAGTAGTGGAGAGATCTATATTTATACATTCAAATGGACATGAAGTTCTTTCTTTCCTTCTGTACGAAAATCTTTAGTGATTGCAGGAGTATTTTTGGAAGCAAGACATCTTGTACAGGGCTTGGTCTTAGATTTTTCATTCTATGCAATGTGTTCAGAATCTTAGAGATCACAGATGCACTTCAGAAGGGATGAAAATGAAACTGCACTATTTGTCTAAGCCAAATATAATTTCCCCACCACTAAAAAAAAATTATTTTGGCAAAGCAACACTCTCCATTCCTCCCGCCAAAAAAAAAAAAAAAAATTAAAAAATTACTAAGATCTCTGAGCATTATCTGTCCAGAGTATAGAAATATCATATTAATTTTAGTAATGTAAAAGGGCCACTCTAGGAACATAGAGGATCCTCAAACAGAGCACATGGTATGACTACAGATAGTAATTCCTAGGTTGTCTTTACCTCAACAACTGTAAAATTATTTTACCAAAAAAAAAAAAAAAAAAAAGAGGAAGAAAAAAAAAGAACCTGAAAAATAGCTTCAGGAAGAGAAAATAAGTTTATTGCAAAACATCCAATAGTTCTTTTTGAAAATTAAGTGAAAAAATATGTAAAAGTTTTGTAATATGTATATGAAAATCTACTGAAGTCAGGCTTTTGAAATTGACTCTATCTACATCTTAGATGGCCATATTTCTCTAGATTGTAAGTAATATAAGGGGCAGGAAGAACTTCAGGATATTTTTTTCTCTTTGAGTCTCAGAAGAAGATAGCACTTCATTTATTGTTTTTTTTTTTCATTACATTTAGGCAAAAAGAAAAAAAAGAGAGAGAAAAGAGACGAAGAGAAAAAAAAAAGTTACGGAATCACAGAATAATTGAGGTTGTATGGGACATCTGGACATCATCTAGTCCATCCCCCTTCATCAAAGCTGGGTAGATGAAGGCAGGGTAGATGAGAGCAGAGTAGGTCTTTTCTACTAGAACAGGTTGCCCAGGCCTGTATCCAGAAGACTTTTGAGTATTTCCAAGGATAGAGCCTTCATAACTGATTTCTGGGCAATCAGTTATGGTGTTTAACCATCCCCTTTACAGGAAAGATGCCCTTTGTTTACATGGTCTCCTTTGTATTTCAATTTGTGCCTAATTGTGCTTAATTCCCTGTATACCACTAAGAATATCACTCCGTTTTATTTAAATCTTCCCATCAGGTATTTATAAATATAGATCAGATACCACTGAGCCCTCTTTCCTGCAGCTAAACATTCCCAGCTGTATCATCTTCTCCTAGTGTGGGAGATGTTACGGTTCCTTAATGGTCCTTTGTGGTGTTCTTTGCTAGACTTTGAGAGAGCTAAATTTGACCTCTTCATGGAAGACGTCCTATTTGGAGGACTCTCCTGCGCCAAGGCCCTAGAAAGAAAGGAGGTCCAGGAAAATTGGCTAATATTCAAGCACCCCTTTTTCCCAGCTCAGGATTGCTACATTCCTATAAGAAAGAAGTCAAGCAAGGGAGGCAGGACATCCATGTGGATAGGCAAGTTGCTCCTGGGAAAAAAATTAAAAGAGAAAAAACATAATGTGGAAGAAGAATCGGACCATGTGGGAAGAATACAGGAACATTGTTAAGAGACTGCTGGGATGCAACGAGAAAGGCCAAGATCCATTTAGAATTAGATTTAACAAGAGATATCAAGGACAACCAGAAGCTTCTACAAATAAATCAGCAAGAGGAAGACTAAGGAAAACCTATGATTCTGTGAATTGTTGAAATAACTAGGAAGGCACTAGTATCCTGTTAAAGTCATATTCTAGTCCTACTGTTGCTCAAAATCTATTAGAGCACATAAAGTCATTTTTCTAGCTTGACCTTTGCCTTATATATTAATATGCAGGCAAACTCTTTTTTTGAGCTTGACAGCTGAGAAAATGCCTCCAGTCCTAAAGACTTCCTTTGCAAAGGCAGAGAAATGGTTTCACCTCCAAGTAAAGCCTTTAATCCATTACAAAGGCAAACTTTCATGGTCTCAGTTAACCTACCTTTTTAAGATTTAAGTGTGTTCTTTATTCCAAGAAGGTGGCTAATGGTACTTTTGATGAAGTCTGAAAAACTGATAAATTTGAAGCAATGTTTGAAAGTAAGCATTAGATGAAAAATGTATAGAAGGAAAGTGTATGGTTCACCCTACTAGGCAGGGTTAATACTTAAGAGACTGTAATTTAAATCTATAATTGTTGAAAAAAAAAAGCTAGAGATTTATCACTGCAGCCTCAAGCTACAGATTTTATACAAAGAATATTTTTAAGGCTATTCTTATCTATTAATTTTGTTTTAAAATATGCAGGTTTTTTGCAATTCCAATTTAACACACCAGTATTCATTTATCACTGTAGGGCATCACAGACAGTTGCACAGTAAATATTCAAGTGGATATTGGCAGGCTTGCACAGAAATGTAATGTTGCCCTGGGTTACAGCTACAGTCTAATTTTGCCTGATAAGTAAACACTCTTGAGTTTGGTTGTTCTTTAATCATTATTGGTTGATTTTTTAAATAATACTGATATCAATCTTTCCTTTGTCATACACTATTTTTTCCTCTCACTTTTGTAGCTATCTTTCATCTTAAATTAGTTATCACTCTGCCTAGATGTGAAACTATCATATATACTTTGCCTTTTGTGTTTATTAAGGGCCATCTTCCCAAATTTCCTCTTCAGGAAGACAGCTGCCAAGTGTTGTAGTGTCTATCATATTGTCCTGATGTTCTGTGCAAGGCACAGGGCAAAGCAGAATTTCCAAAGATTTTCTGCTTTACTACACTAGTAGCTTAGGAACTTACTTAAGTAATTTACTTACGTGTGACAATTACAGATCAAGATCAGCAACAAAATGCAAATATATATCCAATGAAGAGCAAGGAAAAACCTTCAAATGAACAAAGTTGTTGCAACTACAGTTTTTATACCTTATTGATCAAAGATAAAAAATGTTGGTATTGTGGAATTCAGACAAGGGATAATGGGTATAAGTTGACACACAGGAAGATCCATCTCCATGTGAGGAAGAACTTCTTTACTGTGAGGTTGACAGAGCCCTGGAACAGGCTGTTCAGGGAGATTGTGGAGTCTCCTTCTCTGGAGGTCTTCAAAACCTGCCTGGATGCCGCCTTGTGCCATGTGCTCTATGTGTGTCTGCTGAAGCAGGGGAGGGATTGGACTAGATTATCTCTAGAGGTCCCATCCAACCTTAACCATTCTGTGATTCTGTGAATTTACCTTTATTTCAAGAACAACAGTTCTTTAAATTAGGATCCTAAAAAAAAAGTATAGTACAATTGCATTAATTGTAAAAGAGATACAAATTTGTTTAGATAAAAAAAATTCCCAGTTCCTTGCACATTCCAAATTCCTTTGGTATCAACCTACATTATGTAAATTAGAACATCTCATCCCATTGTCACTTATAATTACTTATCTCTTGCATAAAATATTTTCATGGGCATTTTTTTTCTATCGTAGATACAGGAGCAATATGAATAAATAAAAGCAGTTTTTTAATTGACAAAAGAAAGAAACATACAGCTACACTACTGCATATAAGAGTTTGAATTTGGGTAGAATACATCTATATTTTCATCTAGAATACATATTTCTCCACATTCATTTTTCTCTCAGTCCTTGTATTTTCTTTTATCCCCGATATAGTGCTATTTTTTGTAAGCTGCAGCATAAACATTTTCAATAGTAATTTTAATTTACTCATGGAGGCATATGACATTTGTTTCATGTTTTAGAGCAAAGTGTAGCCTGTGAGAGAGCAGAGCAATGACAAGCATATGGTCCATCCTGCCTCGTATTTTAAGCAAATGGCCATCCTAGACTAATTTGATTTTTTATAGACATCAGCACAGAAATATCCAAAGTTTTATGTTACTTAAAATCAATTTTTTTTTAATAAAATGGAATAGAGTAGAAAATATTCTGAAGCAATATTTTGACTGGAAAAAAAAGACTGAGCATCTGCCAGTCTTTGAGTAAACTGGTTTGAGCATCATATGAATAGCAAAAAGGCACAAGCACCTCACAGACTTTTAAAACGATAACATATCTTATCTCATTCAAAAATAATTTGCCAGACTGAGAGAAAGAGAGGGAGGTTATAGGAAATGAAACAAGAGATATTCTGGAAAAGGATAAAGAAAGCCGAAACAACTTTGAAAATATGAAATCTTTTAAGTCTAATATCATGGATAATTCAAAATACTTAAAACAATTATTTTAACTTAAACAGTGTGCTATTCATCAAAGAATTCTGGAAATTGACTTGCTGTAACTGGCTGTCCAAAAGTACAAGTGACTTTCTAATTTTTCCATCTCAGTTTATCCAGGCAAATAGACTCAAAATGAAACGAAAAGATCCTAACACTTTCTCAAAGGTATTGCCAAAGAAAACATTTTCCAAGGGTACATCAATGTTTGGAATGTCAAATAAAAGACACATTTTTATTAATAAATGAATATCAATTAATAGAACACAGCATTATGGTGTGAAATGTTACTATTTCAGATTTCTTTGTAGCTTCCTGTAGGGCTGAATTTGAGCTAGTTTCTCATTTCAGTTTGGTAATGTAACATTTGAGGGTTAGTTTTTGGCCATAATCCATTTGCTAGGGTCTCTCTTGACAGAGTATAAACTAAAAATGTCAGATCACATTTATATATGCTTTGTCACTGTGCTTTATATGACTGCTCTCTGTCTGTGGCCTTTCTGTCTTTACATTACTACTAAAGAATATAACTATGTCTACTTTTCAATGTTAATAACACCTGAGAGGGTATAGCACATTCTAATATATTAATATCTCTAACTTCTTAAACAGGATATTTTTACTGAAATACTCAGTTGTCCCTTGTTAATTCCTGCACTTTGCCTAGGAAATGTACTCCTGAATTACACCCTAGGACATTGCTTGTTGACTGAGCCAGAATTGTGTCAGGCACTGCTCTTAACAGTTCAGCCCTGAAGGCAATTTGACAGTATAGGCAACCAGGTTTATGAGAATGTTAATGTCCTGGTATTATTTATTTTGCTAGGGGTTGCCTTTGTATCACTACAACTGTGTTTCACCAGAAGACATTGGAGAAATGTTACTTTTTTTCCAATTCATATGGGGAATAGGGTAAGCCTTACAATCAAGGAAAGATTTTTCTTAAATTCAGTGGCCTTCAAAATGGGAAGAAAGACTAAGGTCTTTCCTCAAATAGTCTGATTTCAACAGCTTTCTCCTAAATACAAATCAAACTGTCATAGCAGTCTAATATTGTCAGAGTGTTACCACTTGAATCATCATTCTGCTCTTTACCTCCCAGAAAACCTCTGTAAACAGAGTTTTATTCTATCAGCTCAATATACTTAATTTCTCAATTCAAACAAGCCTTATATTTTGTTTGCTTCACAGAATCACAGAATCTACAAGGTTGGAAGGGACCTCTAGAGATCATCTAGTCCAACCTTCCTGCTCCAGCAGGC
>JAUBOD010000203.1:496113-513289 GCA_032353885.1 Nothura maculosa | reverse complement strand
GACAGTGATAGGACTAGAGGAAATGGCTTCAAACTGAAGCATCAGAAGTTCCACAGGAACTTAAGGAAGCATTTCTTCACTGTGAGGGTGTCAGAGCCCTGGAAGAGGCTGCCCAGAGAGGTTGCAGAGTCTCCTTCTTTCAAAACGCGCTTGGATGCAACCCTGAGCCATGTGCTGTAGGTGACTCTGCGTTTGCAGTGGGATTGGACTAGATGACCTCTAAGGTCCCTTCCAACCTTATGTATTCTATGATTCTATGACAGGACACTGAGAACAATGAAGTAACCTGTAGCAATGATCTAAAGTTTTGAAAAGGTAGAAAAAAAATCAGTCTTGTGAAAAGTTCTCCTTTTCACCTAAAACAAGAAAAAAAAATGCAATCACAGAATCAACAGAATGGTTGAGTTTGGAAGAAATTTCTGGAGATTATTTAGCACAAGCAGAATCACCTAGAGCATGTTGCCCAGGACCATACCCAGATGGTTTCGGACTATCTCCACACCACCTGTTTCAGTGTTAAGTTACCCTCACAGAGAAAAAGATTTTCTTTGCAGAGGAAATATCCTACACAGAGGAAATCCTGTGTTTTCTGTCTTTTTCTGTCTCTGGGCACCACTCAAGAGTTTGACTTCATCTTCTTTATCATGGCTCCCTTGTACTAGGAAGCTCAAAACTGGACACAGTCCTCTAGATGGGGCTGAGTAGAGAAGAAAGATCTCTTTCAGCAACCTACTGGCAATGCTCTTCCTCATGTAGCTCAAGGCTTTCTTTGCCACAAGGGCACATTGCCACCTCATGGTCAACTTTATGTCCTCTAAGACACACAGAGCACCTCTGCAAAGCTGCTTTCCAGCAGCTCAGCCTCTACTAGTGCATGGCTTCATTCCTTACTCAGTTCAGGACTTGGCACTTGCCATTGTTGAACTTTTTGAGGTTACTCCCTGCTCATCTCTCCATTCTGTCAAGGTCTCTCTAAATAGCAATGCAGGTCAGGTCAGTGTCTAAATTAAAACAGCTTGAACTGTCCAAAGCTTGAACCGTCCAAATACCAATGTCCAATTTCTTTAGAATGTCATTTATAGTCATTCTCTATTCAAAAATTAAAAGTTGAAGAACTATTAACCAGAGTTTGTGCTTGGAAGGCTACAAGGAGTGTCACTCAGGCTATGTTTGAAGTACTGCCTGAGCACACAGGTGTAAACATATGATTTTCTTATAGTCTACAGCAAGCAAGCATAGTATAATTTGGCTCTTTTGTATTTTAAAATAAATTTCATCACTGTGTCCTGTTAAAATGGTGAGCCAAACAGATCTGGAAAATGAGAGTTCTGTAGCTTAGCAATCACTGCAAATTTTAGAAGATTTTTTCATAGTTCTATAAAAGTTTTTATAGTTTAAAACTATAAAAAAACTTTTTTATTGTTTTATAGAGGTTTTATAGTAATCTGGTTTATACTTATATATAGTATTTGATCAATTTGATTATTATCAGTTTCACAACTTTCCAGATACCTAATAAAAGAGAGAGGCTATTTTTAATATTTGTAAGAAAATTAATTCAAATTAAACTAGATCTGTGTGTGTGTGTGTGTGTGTCTAAGTCTTACTTTAGGAGAAAATAAAAAAAAAAAACTTGAAGAGCAGATTTTTTATAATATAAATTAAGCACACAGCCCAACAACTAAGTTGTCTTGAAATATATGAATGAATAAATCTATCAGCCAGTTTTCTCCAGAATGAAATTTGTAAGAGTGAAAACGGTGGATTGCTCAATGGAATACATTATTACATGCTAACTTTATGTGAACTAATGAACAGTTTTATCTCAATATTACTAAATGAATATCTCCTCAGTACCATAATAACCAATAATGACAAAAGCACATAATTAAAAAAAATCCTATTAATACTAGAAAATTATTTAATGAGTTAAATGGCCTTAATCAAAGTTAGTTTCAGGAGTCTATATATCATTTATTAATATGTTTCAACTCAATAAGTTGATAAAGATTTTCTTCATTAGAATATTTAAAAGATTTTAGCTTGCATTAACTAAACTGATTTTTAATTTTTTTACACAATTCTGCTTTTTCTTACCGTTCTGAGTAGAATATTAATTATATTGAAAGAAAAGTGTTATAGCATTCATAAGTGATTTTCTTCTATACTCTTTCAATCTCTGTCTTAAATTTCCTTTTATTTCTATACAGACGAATATGCTGCTCACCGTACTATTTTAGTTCTTCTGGACAAACAAATCATCAAACAGAAAACTGTATATACAAACTAAGGTAAAATTACATGGCTATAAAAAGGCAAAAACATGGATTAGCGGCTGGCTCAGAAAACCTGCAATTGTTCTGCTACCCCAAGACAGCACTAATGATTGAACACTTGACATTTTTACAATTCACTGTCTCATCACTAGTTAACTTCAAGGTAGATATAATCTGTACTGCTTTCTTAAGTGGAATAGACAAAAGTCTTTTATATATGTATACAGTTCATTTCAGGTGAATTGTTTGACATATTGTAGGGAGCAGGTGAAACATTCTAGGTGAATTGACTGACATTGGAGGAAGGAAGTGCAAATACCTTCTCCCTATGTACTCTCCCCCGTCTATCAGCACAAGAGGAAGATTGACAGTCCTTCCTATCAAGTTGCTTGCCTGTTAAAGAAATACAAAGGAGCCTTAGCCCTGAATTTTGAGCTATACTTTATCCCATAGAAAGGGCATGCCAGAGCCATGCTTCTTAATGTATACATAGACCTCTACACTAGTGGAATATGCCAGCATACTCATTACTTTTATTGGTCAAGATCAGAGAATAGGAACTGATTAGGGAGCAGAAACTGAGCAAAAATTTATGAATTTTAATTTTATAAAAAGTTCTTTCATAGTTCAGTAGTTTTTTCTCAATTTATGTTTAAAAAGAATTCTCAACAAATGATAATAATGGAGATATTGCAGTGCTGTTTCAAGAGGTAGGAGAGGGGTGAGGAACCAGAAACATTCCTGGAAGCAGAACAGTAGACAGACATATTAACTAAAATAATTAAATACATCTTACATGTGTGGAAGCATTTAGCCAAGTTCTGCCACTGATGGAAGGGAGCTTTTGAAAAAAATTCTAGGAGCCCAGGCTCTAATTTTCAGATATGATTTAACGTAAATTCTTTGGAAGGTTTGCAGAAATGAATTAAAGAATGCCTTTCAAAAGCAAACAAGTGAAATGAGGAAAGTGTTAATACAGTTATTGCTTTATTCCCAGTCATCTTCTTAATAATGCTAGTTGTGCAAGAAGCTCTTCTAATTAATGAAGTTCAGAGGTTTGCACTAACTTGCTTCTGTCAAAAAAAAAATATATTTTTTTTATTTTCCATAGAGAAAGGGAGGCAGTGATTAGTATGAAAATAAAAAATAACTCTTTTGATAAGTTTTCATTTTCAATTATTTTCCCTAATTCTCTGTACTGTCTTAATGTAGTTTCCAATTACTAAGTTTATATGAGCTCATAAAAAGCATCATGGTGCAATGTATGCAGCTCTTCTCATGATACTTGCTAAGTAAAACATCAAGAATCAGAGAGCTGGGCTGCAGAATAGAAAACTTCCTAATACACTGAAAGAAAACCAAGATTTCTTTCTTATTTTGCACTTGTAATTTACTGAAGTTATTTACATGTGTAAGTGGAATCCACATAAAAGCCTTTCTCTTTCAAAATGCCTGGAAAATGTCACCTACATAACTAGAAACATTGAATAGAGAAAAAATCAGAATTTAAACCTTATTTTAAAAGTGTAGCATAGCTTTCCTCACTAAATTATGAGTTTGGTTCATAAAAAAATACCTCAAGTGAGTAGGATACTGTATACTGAGGAAAAACGCACATGTCTAAGAAAAAAGTCTAATTAACCATAAATGAAATATTAAATTAAAAACTAAAAATTTCTAACTCAATAATGAACTACTGTTAAGGAGGCTCTTCAACAGACCCTTATACAGAATTATAAAGTACTTCTACCTGTATCATGAGGTTGATGGTATATTTAAACAGGAAAAAATAGCTTCAATAACTAATAACATATATATTTCCATTATTTTAACAAATTTTGACTTGGTAGTGTATGGTTGGATTTTTTTAAAAAAACTTAATTTGTGACTTTGAGTTGAAAAGAGGATTTTAGGACCCTTTCTTGAGATGAAGAAGGCTTATCTTTAATACTGTATTTTTTGAGCCTGCTGAGCTTCAAGGCAATAAAATTTCTGATGCACTGAATCATAAGCAGAAACCTAGAAAGAGTTTAAAGTATCCTTTTAATGATTTTTAACTTTATAGAAAAATAGCAATAAGCATATGGGTAAGAAAATGTACAACTAATGCAAATGCCTAAATAATGCAATAATGTAAAGTGTCATTTAAAAATCTTTTGCTCTACCAGTCTGCATATCTGCATATCGTTGATGACTTCTGATGCTCACTGTTGTTTTTTGTTGTTGTTTGTGTTTGTTTGCTTGCTTGTTTTTTTTATGTTCTTGCAGATATCTACACCCAGGAGAAAATACAGTTGCTTAGAAATAGGTCTTAGAAATAGATGCTTAGAAGCAAACAAAGACACAAGCAAGCAGGACCTCAAGCAATAGTGTTCTTGAATAACTTCATGAGATGTGTTTTCTACCATTTCAGACCTCTTCCTCAGGATCACATCCGTTTTATAAGTACATGCTATTGTGTACAGGAATTAACAGCTTTTGACTGAGAGGAGATCTCATCAGTGTGTTCAAATTTCAGAAAGGAGAGTTTAAAGATAATAGGGCCAGACTTTTCACAGTGGTGCCCCCTGTGAAGATACAAGATAGGATGCAACGGGACATCTAGACAAGGCCTCACTTTAGGCGATCACAGTTGAGTGTGTTGAGGGTGAGGTTAGACTAGATGATTCCCCTTTTCTTTTAGATGAGTGAGGATTGATACTGTCTGCTTAGAAGAAAGAACTAATATGTTTATTGAGATCAGATAGTGACTCAACAAAGCTCAGTAGTAACTAGGCAATGATTTAATGATTAATGATTTAATGTTTAATGGCAAGGTTCATCCTTTTATCTACTGAGTGCAGGACAGGGTCAGCTGAGTGTCAGGGAGACCTTCCCGTTGAGTGACCATATTGGACCCCCTAATTTGAAAATTCTCTGTAATAGGAGTCTGAGTGTGGCTGGATCCTGCTGCCATGCAGGAGGGCTCAAAGGGCTCTGGAGGCCAGCCACTACTTAGAAGGGAGGGAGATGACTGACTCATAGTTTATACACTGGAGGAGTCTTAGTGCAGTAAGGATGCCGGTAGGCGGAAGCACAACTTCCTCCTTCCAATTTCAATTGTTTCATAATTTTGTGATTCATTTACTGTTGCCACATGTTATAATCCTGAACTGCATTTGGTTTTATCTGTAAAAAATATTTATTTTTAGAATATTCTCCAGTATAATTTTCAGAAGTTCAGAAATTGTGTTGCTGATATATAATTAAGCATTAAGCATTCCTTCATTTCTCATATGATTAATTCTTCATTTTGTGTCTAACTTCCACATTAAGGATAGCACATTAGAAAGGCTGGCAGGTTATACTGAGCAAATAATGGTTGTATCAATTCAGTAGATGAAATTAAGATTGAAAACAAACAAACACAAAATCTCAAACAGTCAATTTGACTAAACAAGAATACTTTTTTTTTTCCTATTTTTAGCAAAATAAACCAAATATGATTATGGTTAATTTGCAAACATTATTGTTTAAACCATAAAAGTCTTTTGTATTTATTTAAATACTTTTTGAAATTAAAACAATGTTAAACTTTTTATTCAAAGGTACAAACATATATATTTAAAGTGTATTCAATTAAAAATATAAATCTCCAAGAAAATACTGAAGTGTAAAAAGATGTGTAATTGTCTCACACATTTATCTTTTTAATATACAGTAGGAACCATGCAAATCATCTTTCACTGATATCTGTCAGACATACTCAATTCTAAACACCAGGGAGAGGAAGACAACTTCAGATTGATAGCCTTTTAATATCTATACACACTCAGAGCTGGATTTCTATTTCATCTTTCTTGTATTAAGTTATATTTAATCACAGAATCTTCAAGGTTGGAAGGGACCTCTACAGATCATCTAGTCCAACCTTCCTGCTCCAGCAGGCACACCTACAGCATGTGGCACAAGGTGGCATCCAGGCGGGTTTTGAAGACCTCCAGAGAAGGAGACTCCACAATCTCCCTGGGCAGCCTGTTCCACTGCTCTGTCACCCTCACAGTAAAGAAGTTCCCCCTCACCTGCAGGTGGAACCTCCTGTGCTTCAGCTTACATCCATTCCCCCTTGTCCTATCACTGGCCACCACTGAAAAAAGCTTAGCTCCCTCTTCCTTACAATCTCCCATCATGTGTTTATACATGTTAATAAGATGCCCTCTCAGCCTTCTCTTCTCCAAGCTGAACAAGCCCAACTCATGCAGTCTCTCCTCGTACGAGAGATGTTCCATTCCCTTAATCATCTTTGTAGCTCTCTGCTGGACCCTCTCTAGAAGCTCTACGTCCCTCTTATACTGGGGAGTCCAGAACTGCACACAGTACTCTAGGTGCAGCCTCACCAGGGCTGAGTAGAGGTGCAGGATCACCTCCCTTGACCTGCTGGCAACATTCCTCCTGATTCAGGCCAGGATCCCATTGGCCTTTTTGGTTACAAGGGCACACTGCTGACTCATGGTGAACTTGGTGTCAACCAGAACTCCCAGGTCCCTCTCCGTGGGGCTGCTTTCCAGCAGGTCAACCCCTAATCTGTACTGGTGTCTGTGGTTGCTCCTCCCCAGGTGCAGGACCCTACACTTGTCCTTATTGAACCTCATGAGGTTCCTCTCTGCCCAACTCATAATAATGCAATGACTAAAGGATTTTTTTACATCTCTGACCCCTACAAGTTGTTTTCTCTTTGTAATGCACATCTAGTTGGTGATGCCAGGAAGTTTTGTTATTGTCCCTTGACTTGCACTTTCAACAGTCATCCATGTTTTTTATCTTGACAACACTTTACCTAGTTTCCTAGCTCTGGAAGGCCTATGTCATGAGACTACTGAGGAACTATTGCAGAACTTAGTTTAGAACTTAGTTTAGCCTTAAACTGTTTAATAAAAACTAAGAAACTAATTTGTTGTGATTATATTATACAGAGAAAGTGTTAACAGACAGTACAAAGTGATACTGTCATGGTCCTCGCAATTAGAACTCTAATTCTTGGCTGTAAATTTAGGATAACGACTTTGGTATTATAGTTCATGAATCAGTCATTTTGCAGGATTTAGTAATATTTTCATTTAAAATGCCCCAAAGTCACTTTGGATGGAAATGAAGGTTAGTCAGCTACAAAAACAGATTATTGTGCCTACTGGCTTATTCTTTTAAGGATCAGTGGAAAAAAAAAAAAAAAAAAAAGAACTGAAACAATTATAGTTTGTAATAACAGACACCAAAAATTGCTCAGTGAATTATCTTCCTGATGTAGACTAAGCCTAAGGCAAAAAAATGGGCAAGCCTAGTTTTCAGCACCACATTTATTTTCAGTGATAGTTGAACATGGCAGGTATTAAAATATTCCCTAGAGTTGTAAGTTGTACCTTAATTGTACAACTTAAAAGTCTGTATACTTTAGGTCTCCAACAGCGTAAGTTAGGACAGGCATAGTCAGTAAAGTGGCTAAGCAACAATTCAAGCATCTCATCCATGGAAAATCCAGAGAATTTGCCTTAGAAATTGGCAGTGAAAATATCTGGTGTTGCAAAAATCTGGTGTTACAATGTTGAGTATGCTTACTTATCCCTTTTTCAAATGCTTTCATCAAACTAGGCAGAGTAAAATGTCTTTTGTTATTTTCTAGTTACACAGAAAGGTGGATTGTAAAGAAAAATTATTGATATGAATGAAGCTTACATTTATTTTACTTCAAATTATTTGCTGGAGTTTGTGAAAAAAATTGCTTGAAAAGGAGGTACTTAGAAAAAAAACTAGGACCTAACATAAGTTTTGGCATTATAGAAGCATGCTTGGGGTAATAACAGTTGCCCCTTCCAGGATGGTTGGTAGGCAAGGACTCAGCTCCCCCATGGCTCCCTGGGCAGCAAAATCTGCTCTCCTCACAGCTGCGAAGAGGAATAATGGAGTGGACTGAAGACACTGTAGCCAATCTCTTTTTTACTCTCTGTGCTGTGCTGTTGGTAAGCTGCACAGTAGTTGGTCAAGGGGAGATATATGATAAGATGTCTGGTGCTGAGCCAGCAATGGTGGCAAATCACTCCTTTTGGATAAACTTTGCTTGAACTTTGCTCATTATAAGCTCATTATAATGCCAAGGCACACCTCCATCTCAAAAGTTACCACGTCCAATGTACAACCACTCCTTACTGAGCATGCGCTCTAGATTTTTGATTGATTGTACCTTTAAATTGGGAGTCTTTCACCAATCAATAACAATAGTAAGTATGGCCATAGTCACATAAGCTCCACCTAAACGAAAAAAAAAAAAAAAAGGATAAAATATGAACTATGGAGTAATGAGGAGGGAAGATTTCATTGTAAATAACTTCTGGATTAGTCAATGGGCTGATACCCCTTTCCTCCTCTCAGGTCAGGCTGCCGTCTGAGGATCCTCCAAAGTTGGAGGGAAAACTCCATTGTAACTTCTGGATCAGTCAATGAGTTGATGGCCCATTTCTCCCCTTAGGTCAGGACACTGCCTGAGCAGACTCCTCACCATTGAGAGTCCTGTTCCATCTTCTGGGCTGAGTGAAGTTTGCACACTTGTACATTAGAGCTACCTAAAAATCCCACATGGTAGTAGAGAATTTCTTGTACTGACAATCAAAACCTGCTTTGTAAATGTTGCGTTTGAATAAATCATGCTATTTGTGAACTCAACTACTTGTTTTGAAGGTGATCAGACCTACAGTCAACAGATTGTTCATGAATCTGATACTGCCAGACTCAAGTCTATAGCTACCACAGTACTTGATATCTCCTCTTCTCCTGGTTTCAAACTGCAACAGAGTTCTTGAATTCTGAAGACTGACTCCAGTAGTGTGTGGAAACTGTTTTTCCCAACATCTGCCAGCAGGTTTCTCTTTCTTGTACCCCCAGGAGAAAGTATGTGTTGTTGAATATGTGTGCAAAAGCATCAGTGACATTAACGTGGACTCCATCAGTGAATCATGAATTCAAAATATCAAAAGGAAAAAAATATATATTTCTCTTAGAATGGTTCCTAAGCGATTAAACATGTTTGGAAAATTCTAGAAAGCCAACAGAATCTGTAGCACATCAGCATATCTAAATGGTCTTTTGTTGCCTCTGATTTCATTTCATGCATTTACGCAGTCTATTGCTATCTTATAAATTCTTTGGAATTCTTTGGAATTTTGGTCTAACTTGTCTGTAAAGGACACAGTTCTTAATGAGACCTGCACAGTAAGTTGACTTCTCCAGAGATAAATATTAAATTAAACAAATCTTCTAAAGATTTACAGTTCTCAAGCTGTTGTATATAAAGTAAAATCCTTATTAAAGAATGTCTACTTGGTAACTGTTAATAACCCCTGTTAGTAACTCAGCTCTTCTCTTCATTTCTCTTCATGTGTAGTTAATAAAAGCAAAAAGAATCTAGGAAATTCCAAAGAAAGTAGGTAGTGGAGATTGCCACTAAGTTGGAGAGTTGCAGAAGTCTCCCCAGAAGGGACTTAAAAATTACTTGCTATTTCTGCAATCAACTTTTGTTAAAAGAAGGACCCGTGCTCTGATCAGATCCTTCCTTTGGGGTTTTTAATTTAGGCTAGTGCTTACAAAATGGCATTTTCCATCAGAATACTTGTACTGATGAGTTTTCATGAGTTATGAGGCAGTTTGGGGAAAAAGTTTTGCAAAATAAGTTTTCCTACTGAATAGTTATTGTCTGACCTTTGCAGGTGCCTTACTATAATAAAACATTAATAGTTCAAAATTAAACTGAGCTTTTAACAATCTTGTAAGCAGAAATCAAGCAGCCAAACTAGTATTCACACATAACCCAGATACTGTTCTTCAAAAAAATGAAAATAATAATGGATATCTAAAAGGGGAACACTTAAATGATGAAGGATGTGAGCTGGCAGAGAGTTGGAGGGTTATGGAATAGGTGCACTCAACAAAATAAAGGACTGAGCTAAAACCTTGGCTAAAAGCCTCTCCAGCCTAAAAGAAGCAATAACACCAGCTGCAGAGGCAGCTGTTTGCCCAGCTTCCGAACTGGAAAAAATAAAGCTTGCTTATAAATGGTCTAATAAATTATTAGTATGCCTCTTAGACCCAGCAACAAGTAATATTTACCATATAGCTTCCACTCTGATGTACCTGACTCAAATCAAAATTTATCTACTGCTTTACTTATTTTTTTCATGAAAAAAAGAGAGAAGAAAGACAAGGCAACCCTTGTAGAAAGGGTTTTATAGGCTCTTTCTTCTGTGTTACAGGTTCCACTCTTCCTTGATCACACAAAATCACAAAATCAAAACAACCTTCATCTTTGTCCTTATATCTGCAGACTTCTTCTCAGGAGTAACTAAAATCCATTAAAAGCAATTATACTCAACTGATTCCTACTGCACTCCAAGTTATTGCAATGTTAAGTAACAACAATGTAAGCTTTAAAAGTGGCCAGATCTTTGCTTGTTTTGAATAATTACTTTGTTGACAGCTACTACCAGGACAAAGTGGATTAAATTGGTCGGATTTCAGACAGCTGCAAGTGAGGAAAGCTGTGAATAGCAGCAGAGACAAAAATACCAACCTGTTCAGTGTAGAAAGGAGGATGGTGTTTTAGACACCATCCATACTGCTTTGCAGCCCTAAGGAAAAGGTCAAGTTACATAACTTGAAAAGTGAAAGTCAGGGAAAATGGCTCAGCCAAACTTCTTTATGTAGAGTAATTCTTTTTGTAATACCAGTACCTTAAAAGAAGCCTGAAGTATTGCTCTCAGCAAACATGAATACAGCAAACATGTATTCAGCAAACATGAATACAAAGTATGAAAATTCTTAAATACATTAAAATGACAATAACATCCCATCAAAAGTGGTGAAAAAAAGATATTTTGTCAAGCAAACTTTTAAGAGTTTTGAGTTCCGATATTGGGCTGGTTGGGCCAGAATTTTCTTGTAGTATATTTCTGCTTCAGCTGTCCATAAAGCTTAGACATGCTGGACTGTCTGAGACATGTCCATTTATCCAATACATTCATAGACATGTATAGACATTCATCCATGTCTATAGAGTTAATGTCCCTGACTGAAGCCTTCACTTTGAAGTCTACTGTTATTTTTCAAAACTTATTTGCATTTTACACTCCACGAAAGAGCTACTCTGTAGATTATCTGACTTACCTAAAATATCTTCAGATTTATAAATTCCCAAGTTAACTTTGCTTCAAAACAGTATAACTTTTCATGTCTTGAACCCATTCGGACTATTCAAAATCTACATTACCTTAACACGTTAATAAGCACTGAGAAGCAAATTTTACTACATAGCAGTTCCTTACAAAATTAATATTTTGTTCTGATGATGAAAAGAAAACCTGTCACCTCTTTTCATTATACAAAAATAGAGCTGCTTATTATGTTTGCTATTCTTCAAGACACACAAAAAAATGAGAATGGATATAAAATAAATGGAGAACACACCATCTAAATTTACTCTATGGTTTGCAGCAGGAAAATCTCCAGGAATTCTTTATTTTGACCATTCTTTCTTTTAAAACATTGTTGTTTAACAACAAACAGTAAATTCTGAAGGTGTTCTCCACTGCCAATGCTGAGAGGCTTGTCTTTAGTAAAACACTGCTTAATTTTGATCACATATTTAAATTCATTCACCAAAGAATTAGCATAATTGCTTAATTTGCAGAAATTTAAATATAAGCTTTAAAGATTAAATAGTTTGCAGAATGAGGATCTGAATCTTTTCTTTAAGTACGAAATTTGGGGCTTTTATAGTGTTTGCTTAAATAAAAATATGAGCTATTTTCATATGAACTATTTTTATATACTTACATGAACTAAAATATGAACTATTTTTTTCATAAAAGATGAACTATTTTCATATGAATAGAAAAAAATGAAAATATGAAAAATATGGGGTTTTTAATCATAAGAAAACTGTTTTCCATTTTTTATGCAGATGTATCAAATTGGAACTCACAGTCCAATAGAGGGTACACATGGCTGTCTATACAAGACTAAATCTGATAAAATTCAGAGAAAAAAAATATATATTATAAAAGCAAATGTATAATCATAAGCTTCAGTAATCAGACATTTTTACTAAATTTTTGCTCAGCAATATTAAAAGATACATACCTGTGTATTATTTCACTGTAAATCTGCCTTCATAGTAGTCTATTTATTATTCACTAAACTGAATGAAACACCTCAAAATACGGAATTTGATTCTAAGTTACTTTTTTTTCTTTGAAATATATCATTTAATCACTTGTTGAAATCAGCAAATCCATAGTCAATAAATCACTGAAAGTTTAAATTAAATCAATAATCTATGATCATGCAGTTTTTCAAATTAGCAGTTAGATTACATGGTGGCAGGCATTTACAAACAATGTTATGTATGTATCTGACTTTCAGACACATCTAAAAGAATCACCACTTTTAACATAACTAGCACATAGTGTCCTGAAAATACACTGTTACAAAACAAGATGATAAATGTCATTCAGGAAATTCAGTTTAGAAATATATTCTGATAAAGTGTTGCTTTTAAGCCAGTGTCTTACTTTTCTTGTTAGCTATTGTCCTAGTTTTTATATGTTTGTTAATCAGCTAGTACTTAAGAATAATAGCATGCACCCCAAAAGTAGTATTTTACTGTTGGTTGATGTAGTTGAGAATTCTTAGTCTACCTTAAAAGCAAAGTGTTCATGAAAGTGGTAAGGTATGGTCTTTAAAATTTGGAATGATCTGTTAGTTCTGAAACTAATCTTTTTCTTTTAAGTTTTCACACTTTCACGCTTGATTTAGAACAAGTTGCATTTGGTTTGGTCAATAACTTTAAAAACTCAAGTACTGAAAAATCGTATGTAAAAATAAAGATGATGATTAAAAGTGATGACTAGCAGTTGTTGTGGCATGCTAAAATTCTCTAATGATGGGTATGATATAAGTCCTAAGCTTGTTAAGTGTTTAGAAAGAAGGGTTTCTTTTGCAAACATTTGGCTTAGAACTTCAGTCAGATCATGCTAGATAAAAAAAATCAAATTTTCCTATTTCAAAGCCTCTCTGCTTGCTATTGATTTACCACTAGTGTATATATTTTACAGTCTCAGCAATTTCACTTGTGAAATTATATTGCACAGAATTTCTAGTTATTTATTATAAGGGTCACTGGAATAAAGCTTCTCAATAACATTTTTAACAGTGCAGTTTTAACATAGTCCAGTATATGATTATGTAGTATTTTTAAAAAAATGTAATTCAGTATGATTTCAGAACTGATGTTTGTTAAGAAGAAAAATACACCTAATGATAAACTTTCCGTATCAAGAAACATTTAATTCAGCAATTATTTGGCCTTCAACAAGGTAATGACGGATTTTAATATGCTTTATATATTACTTAAAGTTTTATGAATCTTCAGTTTACCATTCATAAAATGGGAAAACATCAGTATTTCAGTTCTTATGTCAGTTCTTATGCTCAAAACAACTGCAAAGATTTCACTTTTAGTTAAGAGGATATATATAATTCTGGTATAATTTTGCAACAATAATTCTAAAATTATACAATAATACTAAATATTAATGTACAATATTAGTACACAATACTAATACTAAATACTAATATACAATAGTACTAAAAACACTGACCTAGTTATTGAAAAGATACTATCCAATTCTCTCTCTCTCATCCAGTTTTGGTAAGAACCATCATTAAGCTCAGTGAATCCTGAGACTAGCAGAATCAGAGCCATTCTTTTAATGTCAATAATTTAGTGTGCTTTTGCCTGTCACTTACTGACCCCTTGAGTGCTATTGTTCTACATTATTTATGTTTCTGATGTTAGATAGCACAAAATTACCTTTCAAAATATTACTTTTTAAAACTTTTCTGTATTGCTAAAAGTCAATTACTAATAAAAATGGTATCTTCTGAATACTATTGCCATTTTTTACTCAGAAATTATAAGAAAAATATACGTGTGTCTATTTTCCTCTAAGGCCATCAGGTAGACAGAAGCAAGTCAGCTCACACTAGTTTGCTCTGTTTATGCTTCCTCTACCACATACTCATAAAGCTCTGTATATGAAGTTGGCAAGCGTGTCTCAAACTACACACATGCTGAGATACCTCTATTTTTTTCTCATATTTTCTGAACAATATTCCAGTATCTTAAGAGTAAAATATCAGTAAGAAAAAAAAATCTTTTGTTACTCAGGCAAAATTTCACTCAATGCTTATTCATATTTGTAAATATGTATACATTACATAGGTGTACATATATGTATGTATGTATGTATAGCTAAACCAAAATAAATTCAACAAAAGATTATATTGAGCAAAAGTGTGAGTATCCATCCAAAAGCCTATATACTGCTGGGAATCTCTCTCTAAACACAGTATCTGCTCATTTTGAAATCCAAAATCCTCTTATCATTTAAGTGACAACCAGTTCCACAAACTCACTTAAGTACGTGACTACACTTTTAAATGTTTCATAACATAAGCACTTCCATGACTATGGTATAAATATTAAATACTTTATCACTACTGTAAATTGATCCTTTCATGTAGTGCCAGAGATATATAAAAATGTGTCCCAAAGTGTGCTTCTTGCTGCCCTCAAAATAGCTTATATTAAGCCGAGGAACTGACAATGGAAAAGCTTTTTCTGAAAATGTTTTTTCTCTTTGATACTACTATTTTGATGGTATTGATTTATTTCCCCAGTGTATTCCTCATGTATTAATGTTTACAAATTCATATCTGGACAGTACGAAGCCAAAATTGTAACTTCATTCCTTCAAATGCTCACTAACATAATGAACACTGAAAATGGGATTATTCATGTGTATGGAGTTGAGCACATGCATAAGTATTTATAGAATCATCTTTCAAGTTCCCTTATCCTTAGGGCTAAAGTCTTCCTATTTGTCATTTCTAAGATGGGATCATTCTAATATATATTTGCTAAGATGCAAAAGAATTTTTTTTTTTTGTACTTCAGTGGACCTCCACACAGACCCTAAGTCCCACAGAATTTTTTCTGAAGTGACATATTCAGTAAAAGTGTCCTAGGAGCTTATTTAAAGATCCTTCTAGGAAGAAAGAAAAAAAGTGATTTGAAATTCATTGGAAGAGTTCAGCTGCAGTCTGCTCTCTTAAAGATATATTATTTAATCTGTTTGTGTAAGAGAAGATTCAACTCTTTGCTCCTTCTGCAGTGAAAAAAAAATTAATTTTCATCAGAAGAGAAAAAATAGTGCAGAAGACTAGAAACTCTTAGTAAAAACATATCAGCATGAAAAAAGCAGTTAAATTGATGGAATATTTAAAGCTATCAGGGAGTTTGTAAACAGCCATATCTATCCCTTTTCTTCAAATAGTGATGTGAATTATTGAAATATTCACTTCTGATTTAGAAGCTAGAATATTATTCGGAATTGGTAAAAGAATGAGACAAGTAGCAATCTGCATGCATTAGATATATGCATATGCTTGATTTAAAACTGAAATTCTACTTTACTTATTTGATCCACTGTATCAATTTTAACTTTTATCATATGTATACTTATATATTTTATATTTATACTTATTTTTTTTTCTAGATCTTGAAATGATGATCTCCTTAAAATGAAGATCCCTGGTTCCCACACTCATCAAATAATAAAATTCTTTAAAATGTGAAAAATGCTAAAAAAGCAAAATAAAATCAGCATGTGTTTCAGATGCTAAGAACATGCAAACCTTAACAGTTTGTTGTTTCCTAAGATTTAAACGAGATCAATAACCTTGTTTCCTACAAACCAATAGAAATAAACAAACAAAAAATCTGAAGTAACAACTGTGAAGTGTTGACTTCATGGAGCTTGAGGCAGGAAGACTGTTTTTGCCAGGGCCTCTCTGATCTCTGTGGAGAGAGACAAATTCCCCCACAAGATATACGGAGCAGGAGCCTGTTTCAGCTTGAGCAGCTATGGGCACACAACCCTATTAAGGGGTTTTAAAAAACTAGTTTTGGGAAAAAAAAACAAGTTTTCCAAAATCCTACTCTAACATTACTGCTTCTGATTTTCAGGAATTCCAAAATATTTTCAATATGTTTTCTCAATATATGTATCTTTTTATATGTAATATTTTACCCAGTATCCTTTCTTTTGTGAAATAATATTCCCTGTTCACAGAGGCTCTGTGTAATATCGATGTATTTTCTATTGAAAGTAGAAGAGCATTTTAATGAGAGTTCTACTTCTGGGGTTTTTTAAAAACCTAGAATAATTTAGTTTAATATATTCCTTACAATTGTTTAAATTATTTTGTTTATTTTTAAATAAAACTTACAGAAACTACAGTTCTATTCTTATTTTAGATCTTTTAGCTTATTCCTGCATTGTTCAATTAGCAATTAGAAAGGAATTTAAATAGCTTCTTTTTAGGTAGAAATAAAAGGCATTAAGTGCCAAAAAAAATCAGACTTGCAAATAAATGAGTGCTAGTTTTTGATAAAACAATAGGATATATAAACCAACTTTGATACTAGGAAAGTATTGTTCTTTGGTATCGAACAGATTCATGCTTGCTGGATATTCAAAAAACAAGATATCTGTAAATTAACAGTCTTGATAAATTTTTGCTTCAAACTAAAACAGTTTTCCACCATTTACGGGGAGATCAGTAACGAGTTTCAACTAGAACACAAAAAATCTTGGTTAGATCGGTATACTTACAGAGCCTTTGTAATATAGCGCATAATCACAGAATCACAGAATCTTCAAGGTTGGAAGGGACCTTTAGAGATCATCTAGTCCAACCTTCCCGCTCCAGCAGGCACACCTAGAGCAGGTGGCACAGGGTGGCATCCAGGTGGG
>JAUBOD010000203.1:479228-496013 GCA_032353885.1 Nothura maculosa | reverse complement strand
TTTATACATGTTAATAAGATCCCCTCTCAGCCTTCTCTTCTCCAAGCTGAACAGGCCCAACTCACACAGTCTCTCCTTGTATGAGAGATGCTCCAGACCCTTAATCATCTTTGTAGCTCTCCACAGGAACCCCTCTAGAAGCTCCATGTCCCAGAGTGTCGGCCACTCCACCCAGCTTGGTGTCATCCGCAAACTTCCTCAGGGTGCACTCCCTGCCCTCGTCCAGTTCATTGATGAACAAGCTGAACAGACATAACAATGTGTCTAGATTAAACAAAAAAGAAACAGACAAGTCTAGCAGCTAAATATTGCTGTCTCATTGCTCAGCCTTACCCTAAAGCTGTGGAGATATACATACCACTACATATACCCATCTACTCAAACAGATGAATTCTCACTACATCCTATCTTCAACCACCTCCAAGCTAGGAAATATAATGGTCTTAGAATCATAGAATCCTTAAAGTTGGAAGGGATCTTTAGAGATCATCTGGTCCAACTCCTGTGCACACACACAGGATCACCTACAGCATGTGGCACAGGATTACGTCCAAGCAGGTTTGGAAGCTCTCCAGAGAAGGAGACTCCACAATCTCTCTTGGTAACCTATTCCAGTGCTCTGCCATCTCTCACTGTTATGAAATTTTTCCTTAAGTTCCTGTGACCCTTGTTTAGAGTGCATCAATCACCCTATGAGTCAGTACCAGAGAGAGGCCAATAAAAAAGCCAGGTTTAGAAGGCTGCTCTGGAAGCATAGGAGGAGACACATATTCCAGGTTAACTAGTGGCTGTTTCACTGATCTTGGCAGCAGGGTTTTTGTTTCTATAACCATGTTACCCTATTTGAAGACTGACAATAGGGAAAGATAGAAGTGGCCTCAGTATGTGGGATACAAGTTGAGATACCTCCAGGGCATGCATACAGCTAAGGAAAAAAGTATGAGGAATGATTATGGAGAGTTCTCTTGCCTGCCTCCTGGAAAGCCTGAAGTTTTGATTACCTTTCTGAAATGATTGTACACCAATGCATGCAGCACGATGAGCAGGAAGAATTGGAGATTTGTGTGCAGTTGGTGGGCCATGATCTTAATTGCACTTAGAAAGGCATAGTAGGAATTGACTGAGGTACTGTCATGGATGGCATTGTCTTTTTTTGGAAAGACAGATCCAGAAGGTGAGGGAGTTGCTCTTTTTGTGAGAGAGTAGCTGGAATATATTGAGCTCTGCTGAGGAGTGGATGAAGAATAAGTTGAGAGCTTATGGATAAGGAGTGAAGAACAAGCTAACATAATACTATGTTTACTACAGGACACTTGATTGTGAAGAGGATACTGATGAGGCGTTTACATACAGTTGAAATAAGTCTCATGATTACAGACTGTGGTTCTAATGGAATGGAATGTAATTCAACTATGCTGATATCTGCTGGAAAGACAAGACAGCTGTGTACAAACTATCATGGATATTCCTGTAGGGTGTTGATGAAGACTTTTTTACAAAGGTGATGAAAGAGCCAACATGGAGAGATGTGCTGCTGGACCCGGAACCAACAAGTAAAGAAGGATTGGTTTAAGGCAAAGGTTGGGGAAGCCTTGGCCAAAGTGAATGGAGTGGAGTTAAGATGGTGGAGTTCTGAATTTTGTAAGGAGGAAGCAGGGCAATATCCAGGTAGGATCACTACCCTGGACTTCAGGAGTGTAATTTTTGGTCTCTTCCGATATCTACTTGGAAGAATTATATGGGTTAGGAACCTGGAAGGAAGAATGTCAAAGAGAGCTTATTGATATTCAAGCATCACGTCCTCCAAGCTTAGGTTTGGTTCAGCCTTCTGAGAACGAAGCCTGGCAAAGGGGCCAAGAGACTTTCCTCATGAACAAAGAACTCCTGGCAAAACTCAAACAGAAGGAAATGTCACCAAAATTGATAATAAACCTCTTAACATTGGTGTAGTATTAGAGAAACAGGCATTCTCTTTAATGCAGTGCTGCATGCACAGGGGATAGCTCCACCTACCATATGTTATACTACTGAAAGCTTATATCACCTCTTACATATGTATGCATTAAATTTCCTGGAATGATCATACATAACTATTCTATTTTCTGTTACTAATTGCAATATGCCCTGCCCTCACAAATGTGCAGCCTCTGTCCTTTTTGTGGTCTTTCAGGATCCCAGTTGTTGTCTTTCCATGTCTTTTTGACTTTGGTAGCTTACTTCCATATATGGTATCATTTTGGCTCTTTGGCTGTCAAAGGGAACTTTGTTCAGCTGCATTGTCTAGTTTCAGATGATATGGTGTGCCTTATCTTCGTTTTCAACTCTTTTTTGCTGTTTGATCTGTACTTCTTCAGGATGTACTAATAACAGCTGTGAAAGTTATGTTCTTGAGCATATTCTTGTCTGAGGCCTCTCATAAAAGAAATATACAGAATATGGATGAAATGAGCAGGATACTTGGAAGGACATTTGGAATGCTGTCAGAATATGCAAAGATGTGATGAGGAAGGCTAAGGCCCATTTGGAATTAAATCTGGCAAGGGATACCAAGGACAAGAAGAAGGCTTCTTCAAATACACCAGTGCAAAAGGAGGACTAGAGAAAATGTGGGCTCACTGCTTAATGAGGTAGGTGAAGGATACACTGGTGGTGAAGGATACAGAGAAGAGAGTTTTTGAATATCATCTTTGCTTCAATCTTTACTGCTAAGGCCAGTCCTCACAAATCCCAGATCCTGGACATAAGAGCAGAAGTCTTAAGAAAAAGACTTTTCTTTGTTTAGAAATATCAGATTAGAAACAATTTAGCTAGACTTGACACCTACATACCCATGGACACTGATGAAGTGCATCCAAGAGCACTGAGGTAGCTAGCAGATACTATTGCTAGGCCACTATTCATCATCTTTGAAAGATCATGGAGAACAGGAGAGTTGCCTGAAGATCAGAAGGAAGTCTATATCACTCCAGTCGTCAAAACGAATAAGAAGGAAGACCCAAGAAACTACAGGCCAGTCAGCTTTACCTCTATCCCTTGAAGGGTAATAGAACAACTCATCCAGGATGCTGTCTTTAAGTGCTTGGAAAACAAGATGATCATGAGTAGTCAGGATGGATTCCAAGGCTTAACCAATCATCTCATAGCCTTCTATGATGGAATGACTGGTTGCATAGATTAGGAAAGAGCAGCAGATGTTATCTACCTTCAGCAAGGCTTTGGACACTGTCTTCTATAACATTTTCATCAGGAAGCTCAGGAATTGTGGGTTAAATAAGCAGAGAAAGGAAAGTGAATTGCGAACTGGCTGAATGGCAGAGCTTGGAGGAGTGTGATCAACAGCATCTAGTTGGAGGTCTGTAGCTGCCAGTGTCTCCCAAGAGCTAGTATTGAGTCCAATCCTTTTGAACTTAGTCATCAATGATCTGGATGAAGAGAAAAAGTGATGATACAAGCCTGCTGATTCATCAGAGGACTGTGCTGCATTCAGAGAGATCTGGACAGATTGGAGAGATGGGTGGAAAAGAGACTCATTTCAACAAAGGCAAGTGCAGGATCCTGCACCCAGAGAAGAATAACCCCATGTACCAGTATAGGCGGAGAGTTGACCTGCCAAAGTCAGGTTCTCCAGAAAAGGACTTGGGCATCCTGGTGGACAGTAGGTGACCATGAGCCAGCAATGCACCCTTGTGGCCAAGAAAGCCAAGGGTAGTGTGCGTATTAGGAAGTGTTGCCAGCAGGTCAAGGGAAGTGATTTTCCCCCTGTACTCAGCTCTCGTGAGGCCATGTTTTGCCAATTGACAGGTGGCGGAAATAACCAGGCACTAAGGAAAAGAACACTTGCATTTACTATTAATATCAAATAATACAGAAATGAAATGATACATTTAATAAAACATTAAGCTTACTATGCACCGAGCTGTAACTATGAACAAAATAAGCAATACTTAACCATTACTATACGAGAGAGAGAATAGTGATTAAGAAAAAGGATACATCACCAAATGCCTAAACACTTTACCATCATCCAGATCTGCAGTCACTGGGGAGCCCTTGTTGCAGCAAGGATTTGGAGAGCCTTCCAAGCAATTGGGAGGTCTTACGTGGTGCGTCCACTCGTGAGGTCTCCAAAGTCGCTGTAAGAGCGTCCAGCTTTTATAAAACCAAATCAGCAAAACTTGCATTTTCTTTGTTAGTGCTAATATCTGGTATGTCCTACTTTCCTTATCATCCGGCACTGGGACCTGGCCAGAGCCCCAGCTTCAGATGGGAAAGTCCCTTTTGACCTTCAAGGTCAAAAATGTTTGACAGATTGCTTACAAAAGTTACAATTTTATGTGCCCACTTGCAGGTTAGCAGAAGCAATTTACAGACAAAGTCTGTGTACTTCTGCAAAAGCAGAACTGTATTCACCTGTAAGTCAACCCTGACTTTGGCCTGTGGTTCAAGCCTAACAGTTGAGGCTGCATCTGGAGTACTGTGTCCACTTCAGAGCTTCCCAGTACGAGAGAGATACGGATCTATTGGAGAGAGCCTGGTGTAGGGCTACAAAGATGATTAGGGACCTGAAGCATCTCTCAAATGAGGAGAGGTTGAGAGATCCGGGCCTATGTATCCTGGAGAAGATAAATCTGAGAAAGGATCTTATCAGTGTTTACAAATATCTTGTAGAAGGATATTAAGAGGATGAGGGTAACAATTTCCTATCGTGGCCAACAATAGAGCAAGAGGCTGTGGCCACAAAATGATTCAAAGGAAGTTCCACTTGAATTTGAGGAAAAACTTTTTGATTGTGAGGGTGGCATGGCACTGAATCAGATTACCCAAAGAAGTTGCAAAGTCTCTTTCTCTAGAGAGATTCAAACCCACCTGGGCACAATGCAATAAGTTCTAGGTGACCCTGTGTGTTCAGGAATCTGAACACCAAGATCCCCAACAACCTGATTTCCAAGAGTTCCTTTCAACCTTAGTCATTCTGTGAAGGCAGGGAGAGGAGATGACTACATGGCCTCAGGCCTTTCTTTTTAAGATCATCAATGGTAAGACCATGCATAAAATCAAGCTTCTAAGTATGTGTACCTTGTCAGGCTTGGGTTTTTTTTGGCACACTTTTGTCAGTTTTGCTCCAAGTCTGACATTCTTTCAGGATTTAGCATGTTAGTGTCAATATGTGAGACTAGCTTGTATGTGAATACCACAATGAGTAATAATATGTATATCATTTGTAATTGATCCAATTAGTCTCCAAGCTTTTTTGTATACTGATAAATTAAACAGATCATGACCCTGATATCTAGGACTAAGTCTAACAGGCACTGAATACCCATTAAAATGAAGCAACCTATGCAAAATACTTTTTCAGGGGATTCTTGACATCTCCAAATTCCTGAACCAAAACTTGTATTAATTTAGGAGAGTGCCAGTTGAAACTCTACCAATAGCTGGAGGATGTCATGCTCCACTGTCAGAAAAGGTTTGTTTAATTTACTAGTAAGAGCATAGCCATGGGGTGCCACATTAACACAGCTAGCCTGCTTTTGGAACATGAATTACCATGTCCTTGCAGCACAGCCCCAAGGACTGTGAAGGTATTAGTTTCTCAGTGCTTTCCTGGGTATCTCTAACATGTAAAAATATTTTTTAGCCTGAAGAATCCATGTTAGGAGTAAAGAGCCTTAGGACATTCTCGCTGGCAGAGACAGTTGAATTTTAGACTGCCTTCTAAACAATTTTTCACAGGTTACCTATAAGCTTAAATACCACCAAAATCCTCCCATAACATGGGTTCTTTGTCAACTAAGCAAATTGAAAAATCATTTCTGTTTTCACAGAAGCAGTTATATTGGAAGAGAATTCTACATTTTACATAATCCAAGCACCTATTCAGAGCAGGACATAGAATTGAGCTTTGAATATTTTTACAACCTCTCTGTGCAATCTGTTCAGTGTTTGATCATGGTCAAGATGATTTTTGACTCATACCTAATAAGAATTTTTGCAATCAGTGCAGTCTTTGAATACTGGCCTTTTACTGTTTGCATGCATGACTCTGAAAAAGGTCTAGACTCCATCTTTATTTCTTCTTGTTAAATAATAAAATTTCCACTTCAAGTCTTATTTTATTGAACAAACCCATTTCCTTTAGCATCTCTAGCAGGAACCATCCTCTAGACAGACTCCTAGTCTAGATTCAAGTATGTATAAATGTATTTCATGTGTTGAACAATCCAAAGTAGGACACTGCTTCAGATGTGACCCTGCAGGTAAGCAGAGGCCTCACTTGTTGCCTATTCTTTGGGTAACATGGACCTGTATATGAACCTTCTTCATCACAGGGCATCGGTGTCTCATTTTCCATTTTCTAATCACCAGGACCTCACATTCATTTCTGCAAAACTGTTTGCCAGCAAATCAGTTGCCAGCCTGTACTATTGTGTCACGTTGCTGTGTCCCAGCTGCAAGACTCAGCATTTACCTTTATTGAACTTCCTGACATTTACTGTCAACCCATTTATTTTAACTGTCAAGGTTTCCATGAATATCAATCCTAACCAACTCCAGCATTTCAAGATCTCCTATCAAATTAGTATTTTCCACAAGCTTGCAGGTTGGTCCATGGTATAGTCACATTACTAAAAAAAGACTGAAAAGTATATGCATATGCATAATCTAAAATCTAACAACTTGCTATAAGCAAATTATTGAATCTCACATGGTTACACAGTTAACTGTTAAGTGCTCTTTCACAAGAGGACAAAAATATATTAATTAGTATATTCATGCAGGTTTGATGAATGTCTCTGTGCATTTGTATGGATTTGTAATCTATTGCTACCCTTTCAGAATTCTGTGCAAAAGAGTTTTAGACTTAGTTCCAAAATAATATAATTTACTTTCTCAGTTCAGTTCCTCATAAATGCTGAAATATTGTTTGAAAGCCAAATGTGCATTTTTCTAACACTTAACACTTCTAAGTGTCATCACATGCAGTGCTTTTCTGCTTTTTGTATGTGTTGCATTTTCCTACTTGTTTATCATACTTGTTCAATTAACTTAAAAATAGTTGGTTCTTTTACCTTCTACATCCTAATACCTGTTCAAGAGTGTCACAGTATGGCACACAGAGTATCAGAGTATCAAGAGTATGGCACACAGTACTGCCAGGTAGCAACAGCTCTCATCATGCATCATCAGGAAAAATGCCAGGTCGTTAAATGTAAGAGTACAAACTGAACAGTTGCAATCTGTAGTGTAAATAGCATTGGATGAATTTATAACTCCCAACTCTCTTTAAACCTTCAGTATACCTACAGTAAAATTAATTTTAGAAGGCAATAGGATGACAAGTTTAGATGCAGATATTAATAGTACAGACATGCAAAGTTACATGAAAATGAATCCATTCTAGTATGTAATAGTGCTGCTGATCTTGTAAGATAACTCTTTGTTCTGCTTCAGCAGTGAAACTATATGATACCTTGCCAATAAAGTCCTTTTTGAGTAAATGGAATCACTTACCAGTGAACAAGCAAAAACCACTGATATATCAATGAAAAAAAGAAGTGAATGTGGAAAATATTAATAAAAAAGGAAGTAGAATTAATAAAAATGTATTAGATGAGGAAATAGAGGAAAAAGAAACCCCCCACACACAATACACATACACTTTGATCCCAGAAAAAGAATCAGAGTCCTCCTTCCTCTAAAGGATGCACATAACAAAAAATATAGTTACCTAAAGAGATTCATACAGGAGAAGTCTGCATTTAACACTCTTTTCCAATTATAAATTCAGGTTCCAAATCAATCCCTAATCTACTCTGAAATCTAAATAGAAAAAAAATAGTGCAACTTAAAGACAACATGCTTCAGACTCTCCTGTCTCTTATTCTTTTCACTCAGTGGAAGATCTGCAGTTAAAAAAAATCAAGATTCTTGACTGAAGTGAAAAATAAAAAGTGAGAACAAGAGAAAGGATGTTGACATAGACCTATGTTAAGCCACTAATTAATTCAGGACTTAGATTATCTCCTGAGACGGTTTCTGATGTAAAATAATATTGCTTTGCGACCATGCTTCAAAGTACTGAAAACAATTTTTATAGAGATATCAAACCTTCCCACACAACTGCCTAGAAATCCTCAGAATTAGATGGAATTTGAAGACGGAAAAACAGGCTATTGCAATGTGACTTACGGTAGCAACTCAGAAGGCTAGATGATATTTATATAAATGTATGTGAGATATAATTAAGGCAAATTAAATATTCAAAACTCTCAAATTTGTTTCAATGTCCATCCTATTTAATATTTTTATGAAGCAATTTGCTAGTGTTTGAACAATTTTCTCTACTTTTTTTTTTTATGTACTCTGTGCCCCTTTCTTATTACTGGTTATTTTGTCCGTTTTTCTTTTCATGTACGTTTTCTTTAACAAAAAGAAATTTTAAAAAGATAAAATAACCGTTATGCTATATTTTTGTGAGGTAGCATGCATAATCTGTGAGTGTAAGAAATTCATCTTTAAAGACTTTAAATTCTTTCCATTACTCAAACTCACTCAATTTCACCCATCATTTCCTACATACTTCCAAAATTTATTCTGCTGTAATTTGGTGTCCTTAGGTCTTACTTCAATTTTAGCTATAAACTAAATGGGATTACAATATAATCTTTGTAGTTACATTTCCTTGACCTATTGCAGCATACTCACATTTACAGACTTTCTGGTTAATTTATATCTTCAATTTGTCAAAACTGAGGAATATTTATATATTGTCTCATTATAGCTTACTAAACTTTGAATTTCTTTTTTTAAATTTTCCCTTTGTTTTGGTTATGAATAATACAAAATTACTTTCATTTTATTCAGTTGAAAATTAAAAAGCTTGTATTCAACCAATGTTTCTAGTGTTTTGAGGCCTCCAAATTGTTACCTTCTGAAAGAAAACTCTCACATAGATGATAGGTACTTTGACTATGAAAATTGTGGAATAGATTTCTAAACTTGCCCAAGTTTTAGTCCCACTATTAATAGAGATTAACATGTTATAATGAGCTTTCCTTACTGGACAAATGAATCAGAACCTGTTAAAATGTAATAACAGGCTAAAATCACAGAATCACAGAATGTTTAAGGTTGGAAGGGACCTCTAGAGGTCATCTAGTCCAACCTTCCTGCTCAAGCAGGGACACCTAGAGCATGTGGCACAGGGTGGCATTCAAGTGGGTTTTGAAGATCTCCAAAGAAGAATCCTATGCCAACTTTTGAATTTTTTTTTCCATTTGAATGCTTCATAGATTTTTTAAAATATTTCAAAACATTAGTACAAATCCATGCAATGAAAATGAGTATTTTTTTTTTCCTCTTTACCAATTTAGTATTTCTTGCAATGGCTTGAAGAGTTTTCTAAACATTCTGTAAAAACATACCTTTGATTCATGAGTATAAAGAAACTTTGGGAGACAGGACTTCCTATTCATCCTCTCCTGCTACACCTCACAGCTGCTTCTGCCCTCACTTGGCAGTTGTTACGAATGAAGACCAAGGTCACAGACTAAGCACACATGAGAACAAGAAACCTTCTACCTTCTCCATAGAAACTTTACGGAAGTAGTATAGGCCATGGCAGTATTTCCACAAAACAAGATTGCTTGAATTAGTTTTTTGCCAGAAAATAGAGCCAGAGCAGTTGCAGAACCAGTTCACTTATGTGCATCCAGAGCCCCAGGATGGTAGCATGGCTTTGCTAGCAATGCACCTGATGATGTTTTACTCCTTTGGACAGGAGGAACTAGATGTGTGACCACCTGCTCAAGGACTATACCCCCACAAAGGCCTATACCGTGTTTCTTCGCTGTGAAGGCCTGTTGTTGAATTTTGGTATATGATTAGCTATATCATGAAAAAGCTAATAAAATTTTTTAACACTGATGCTTCAAAAGAAAATAATATTTTCTGTAGAAGAATTTCTCCATACAATTTTTGTTATATAGTGTATCCTATTGTTTGATGTGTGCTTACTGAAAGCAGCTTTACTTCAACATTCAGAAAAAAAATGTCTATAACAGCTAGCCTATCCAATAAGTAAGACTACTTTTCTGCTTTTTCTCCTGTTACAGCAAGTTAAAACATTTCTATTCACCTTATGTACTTTGTTGCCTCATGGAGAGTTATAGCTGAACTTTAGTGAAGCAAACTCAGAACTTTCATGTAGATCTTTGGACCGCTGAGATGCCTTCAGAATTTCAGGTGCTTGATCCTGAGGGAGAAAATGTGTAGACTCAAGAAGTAAATATTTTTATTAAATTTCTTTGCTACCTATAGCAGCAGTGTTCACTGTTTCTTACAACACATCAAAAGCAAACGTTCAAATATGGCTATTTTTTAGATACCTTTCTGCATTTAGAGTAGGGAGAAGTACAAGGATAAAAGAAGTGGTTGGCAGACTAGCCCTGCAAGCCTGTATAAAAAGAGGCTGCACAGGCATTCTGAGCAAAAATGAAAAAATTGAGTATTCTCCTGAGAATGCCAGAGCCGGTCATCTCTAAACATCAGCATTTAAATTCTTCCTTCAAGAGAAAACATCCCAGGATGACCCAGGCTAACACATGCATTGTGGCACATGCTGTTTAAATGATTTGTCCACTTTCATTTCTACACCTTTCCCTTATTCCAAAGTCAAAGAAAATTGAAACAAAGAGAATTTCACACATTGACATTGTGTGTCAAGTCTTTGACATTATTTGTTTTAACATGTTGCAGCTTTAATTTCTTGTCAACCAGAACTAAACAGTACAGTTTCTCATATCCAGTGGTGAAGTGGTGTGCCCTCATGTTAAGTCATGGCTTGAGGTTGTCAAAGAAGCATAAACCCTCACAAGACTCCAGCAGCCTCATGGTGATATATCGCTCATTTGGTGCATGCATCTAGCCCAAGTTTAATCATTAACTGTGGCAATTATTTCCTTCCTTATCCATAAAAAACCATAAAAGATTGTTTGTCAGCAAATAACCCTTATATGGTTACAGTACCTCCTCAAAGACAGTAGGTTGTTGCAGGTTGTTATTTTGTTGAGGCTTCCACATGTATCTTTATTAGCAGTGAATGATAATAAACATGTTTTTTTGTGTAGCTACCTAAAAGGCTGTTCCCTGAGTTATAGTAAGTGTTTCAATGAAGTCCACAAAAGGGATAATTGAATGTAAATGGAATAATTAGAAAATGGCTCCTGCAAATACCTGGGATCTAAACATACTTGAGTTTATAACAGCACACAAAGGCAAATAAAACCTTTTAGCAAACCTGTATCTTGCTCTGCCTGGTTAATTATTTTTCCACAGATGCTTTAACATGCACTGCAATATGCACTGGCATATTGATGAGGGGTCCTGCACTACACACACAGAATTTGGTAAGTTCTTTCACATCATTCACATCTAAAGCTCCAGTGACAAAGATGGGCAAGGAAAATGGAAGGGAAGAGGGAATAAGGGAAAATTTCATGTTTTTTTCATATCTCTAAAAGACAGAGCAGACTTTTGGATTCTGTAAACATGATAAATAATTAACCACAATGATCTGCAAATCATTCTTGCCAATTTCGTTTTCAATTTACACCTTCTAACACACTGCTGTATTCAAGTTCACAGGAGTTTTAACAGTGTTTCCATATTCTAGAGGCTATTTTTAAGCTCTGATGATCTCAAACACTTCTCTGCTTCACCAAGCTTGTATTCCTTTTTTTTTTCTTTTCTTTATTTTCATCATTTTTTCCCTTCCCTGTTAAACAGCCTATAGGTTGATTTATTGCTGTAACTGCAAGATTTTATGTCAGATCATTTCCTCACTCAAGACAGAGGGCAGGAGATCTTTACTGCTCAAGAGTTTAACAAGCTCACCCCAAACTCAGCTTGCAAATTCCAAGTAAACTGAAAAAATAGCAAAATTAAGCTGTTCATTCTCTAGCTTTGGCATAAAAATGCACTTACAACTAGTTAAATAAATTTTTGCTCCTACTTCAAATGTGCTTGTAACTCATTTGTGTGGTATTTACTCAGCCTTTTAAGTAATTTTAGTAAGGGAGATGATTAGACTATCTTATCTTGGTAGTACACCAAGAGGGAATCAGGATCACTTAGGAAAGTGAGGAAGACAATTTATTGTACACTGGTTACAGTAGATGACCTCCCTAGGCAGAATAAGCTATGCCATAGTAGAAAAAGAGATAATTCTCCCTGGTTTAGAGTTTAGAAGAGGTAATAAAGGCAAGAATTTGCTCCAGAATTTAGTTTGTCTTGTGTTCAAGGGATACAGATTCAGCTATATAGAGCTATATTGTGGACTTTTACAGCCTGACATATAATGAATTAGCCAAGGCAGTGCTGTTCTGTGAAAAGATTTCCTTTTTCTTCTTTTCAGTTTCTCCTGTGTCTCTATCATTAACCCTCTGATTTGGATCTCCTTGTGCTACTTAAAATTCTATTTGTCACACTTTTGCTTATAGCTTATAGCTGCCTGCATTGCTGTGCAGCATTACTCACCAACAAAAAGGCATCTGTCATGCTGCTTAGGTGGCAGGAGTTTATTAGCCTTTGCATATCTCCTTGGGACCATGAAGTTCTATAGAAGAAAACAATATCTTCTCAGAACTGTTGTCATTAACATAATCTCAAACCCTTCCCTTTTAAAAGGAACATGTTATATTTTTCATAGAGCTAAAACTGGCAATGACAGGGTCAATTATGGGTAATTTGTGACTACCAAATACCAGAGTACAATATGGAAATTGCCATCCTTATAATATTTTGCACAGAATCACAGTATTATGTTGCTAAATGCTAAAAAACAAAGATAAACCAAGTTTTCAGTCTTAGTGCTAAACCTTAGGACCATCAACAGCTACAGTGGCAAAAGGTTAAAAGGGGCCTGAGAAATACTCTCTCCTTTGGATAACCTATAAGAAATAGTACTGTTGAACTTTAATACTTTAAATTTGGAGGACAGGAATGTAGAGCACAGTTTTCATACTGTTCTAATGAATCAGTGCTTAATATGCCCTCAGTATGTTTCCCTGCGGTAATTCTTTCACAAAGAACAATGTTATCTACCACAGTGCAAACTAAACCAGAATTCCCCACATTGCAATCCTGTCTCTAACATTAACTTCCTCTGCTGTTTGAAATCAACCTTTCAGTTCAGATTTTAAAAATTACTCAGGGCCATTGATTAGACAGGACATATTTCTGAGAGCCGAAATTCTTAAAAGAGGATCCACAAAAACAGCTCCTAGCTTGCAAAGCAGAATGAAGAATGCTGACTCCATATTTCAATTAAAAATTACATTTGAATCAGACTAGCCTAACAATAAAAGATTTGTATCAGTGGTTTGATTGCCCTACCACTAAAATGGGTCACAGTTTTAAAGAGTAAGGGAGAAGATAGTACCAAGCTAATCCTTGTCAAAAGTTCTTCCATCATATAATGGCCCCTCCCGCAGAAACTCCCTTGATATTATGTTTTTTACTTTCCCTAGGTTAAGCAGAATTGAGATGGCAAAATGAAGACAAAGACATATTATTAGATAGATTCTTCTTTTCACTCTCATTTTCTAACTCCCTCCCTGTATAGCAGCAAATCTCTCTTCACGCTACCAAATAAATGTTCCGTGAACGTAATGTTCTTCACAGTAGAGGAAGCACCTGGAGCCGAGGCTAAAGAGAAAAAACTACAAATGACAGTGCAGCATCCAAACAGAAATTAATACAGACAGAACAGTACACCGTGCAGAGTTATATCAGCATCATCAATTCTCCTGCATTTTGGGGGCATTTTTGGGGGGTGTTTGGAGACAGGAAAGCAATGAGAAGGATCTCAATAGTGGTCAGTGCACCCTCTTCATTTTTGAGCCCAGCTGTAGAGACTCAGTAATGTCTGTCTTCCTGTCTTTTTTAAAGTGAAGGTGGTGGGTGAGGAGTTAGCTATAAGAGGAAGTTTATCTGTGTTTCCTAACTACAATTAATGAGAAATGATGAAGGCCCACATGTACCTCTCACAGATCCTCTCACTGCAAGTTCATGTTGGGGCACAGGTTCAGGCTGCTTCTGTAAGAGAGATATACGTCCAACAGCCTGAACAAATATCTACAGCTCTCTTCCCACATGGATAGCAGGGACAGAAGGCTATTTAGAGCATTGTGGAATTTCGAGCATTGTGGAATTTCATATATACTCGAGAATTTCTACAGAAAATGACCAAAATCCTTTTGGGACATGCTTGATATATGAAACCAGAACTTTGAGACCATTGGGGATTATATCAGATCTTGATGTAAGCTGATCAATGTCAGGATTTCTGTAACAGAAAACTGCATGCATAGTCATACCATCCAGCAGATTTGAGGGCAAAGAACACAGCTCTATACAGATTCTGACACATCTACAGTGTATGTTTCTTTCAAGATTAGGAAACAGTTTATTTAGATGATTATGTGTTTTGTAGAGATTATTCCATATCCTTAAACAGAGCCATGATTTGTGAGAGCTGAAATCTGATTATCAATATTTAATTTTCCAATGTACAGAAGCAGAGCTACAGAGTAACAATCCCACCTTTTCAAAAGGATAACTGCAAAATGTTTTTCATTTTATATTCCTATTCAGTTGCAGAATGAGTTACTCTGTTTTGCCTCTTTTGTAGAGAGTTGAGACATACATTTTTCTTTCTATCTGGAGTTGTTATTTTTACCTGATATATGGCTGCTGAAAAACCAAGGCTACTTTACATGTTAATGTAAAGGATTATAAAGACTAGATAATAATAGTAGGGAAAAAAAGTATATACTTGAAAGAGGATCTGGTCTATACTGAAGAAAATATGTTTTATTTTTTTTGTCCCTAAGACAATCTGGATTGGAAACCATAAATAAAGATACCAAGAAAGAATAGACATGGAATAAAAGTGAGTTTAAAGGTGAGTTCATAGTTATGAAGTTAAAAAGGAGAGGTAAAATGACAAAATAAAATAAAATAAAAAGATTATCTGAAATATAGCCATTCTAGATAGTCTGGCAGAACACTACTTGTTTTGGGCACTGCATAGATTTCCCACACACTGCCATCATCCACAGGGATGTTTATCATGCATATCCATATTCTACTACACAGAATTGGAACAAAAATTCTAACAGTTGATAAAACAGTGTTAGAGGTAAGCTTGTCCTTGTTATGGGTAAGATTGCCCTGAGATGGAATAAACAATGATGTGAAGCTGTTCCAAATGTTGTTACTTTCAGCTTCCTCTGTTTGGGGAGGGAGCATGAATCCTAGGATTCCCTGCATTCCACAAGGTGCACTCCAGAGTACTCCAGCTGCAGCCATATCAGTGGGACAAGTCTTGATGCCTTCTGAGCAGAGCAGACAACGAGGACTCAGCTAGCTTCTCAGCCAAAGTCATGGTACAAAAGAGCTAGTTTTAGGCTTCTTGTGAGCTGAAATGTGTCCAACCTCCTTTTTTCTTTTTTTTTTTTTTTCTTTTTTTTTTCTTTTTTTCTCTGTCCCTCTTGATGGCCAAAAAGATTCATGAGGACCTAAGGGAAATAATGGGGTAAAGAGCTTAGAAAACAGAGGAAGAAAATAATGTCTCCCTTTGGCAGCAATCCAAATTTATATTGCATTCAAACAGCCACGTACATGTGTTCCACTCAAGTGAGGATTTAGGAGTTTGCAGATACAGACCTTTTTTCAAAGCTCAGGCAACACTTCTCATTGTATCACTTATTTCATTTTGTAAATTGGGAAGTGATACTCTTTGAGGTAATCATGAAGATGTAAATTATTTTGCTTGTTGGGAAATCAAACACTGTATTGAAGATCCCAACTGCAAATACACTCTAAATAAAACTGTTATAAGAACAGTTTAAGGAAGAATTCAGTTCACAGGTCTTGATAAGGAGCAAAACAAAAATTAGATAGATGGACATTTAAATATGTAAGTAAATGTAATCCACAAGCTGCTTTAAGTCTACATGGGATGTGTAAAAAAGGGATGTTGACATTTATTTAAAAACTGTAACAAATATGTAAATAATTTTGAGCAATTATTTCAAAATTATGACAAAAATTATCCATAATTTAGTTATCTGAGAAAAAGTCATTAGAGAAACTGTAAAGCTGCAAGGGTATTGTAATTGAAGCTGCAGACAAAAAGAGAGTCAATTATAATTATGAATAGTCAAGACTATTGAAAAGAAAATTTAAGACAATTAGATGATAAAAACTTTTATCAGCCACTTGCTGGTTATCTGACAGAGATTTAAAGAGAGATTCATATATTTTTAAAAATAGGATTAAGAATTGTTAATAAGCTGAAAAAAATCCTTTATGCAAAAATTTTCAGTCTTATCTGTCCTTTTTCTTTTTCTTCACTGAATTGTAATGAATGCATTAACACTCTCTACTCAACTTATTAATTAATATTACCATTTTCACAGAATCACAGAATGGTTAAGATTGGACCTCTAGATATGATCTAGTCCAAGTCCCCTGCTCCAGCAGGGACACCCAGAGCACATGGCAAAGGGTGGCATCCAGGCAGGTTTGAAGACTTCCAGAGAAGGAAAAGGAATCCACACTTCCAGAACCTTCTAGATGAAGGCATGGAGTGCTCCCTCAGCAAGTTTGCTGATGATGCCAAACTTGGAGGAGTAGTTGCCAGCCCTGAGGGCCGTGCTGCCATCCAGAGGGACCTGGACAGACTGGACCACTGGGCAGTGAGAAATCTAATGAAAT
>JAUBOD010000203.1:440472-473202 GCA_032353885.1 Nothura maculosa | reverse complement strand
ATCATGACCTTTTTTTTTTTTTTTTTTTTTTTGGTAATATCTTGATTTTATAGAATATTGAGGCATTTTGTTTGTTTTCTAATTTAGTTGTTTTGGGTTTAGGTGCTTTGCTTCTTCTTAAATTATGTATTTTCCATTTTGACCTAATAACTAGTTAGTGTTTGAGGCTCAATAACCTTCTTTTTTGAAGTCTTGATGAATGAAGTCAATGAATGAATGAAACCTCAAATAATTTAAAAACTACTTAAATATTTTTTTTCAAACCTATACAGAGTTGTTTAATTGACAATTCAGATATAGTTTTCAGAAAACGTTCTCTCATACAAAAGCTTCCATATACTCCTTGGTTTGTTTGGTCTTATATTTATCTAATATAAATATAAGTTTATAGAAACAACCTGAAGTTGTATACAGTGGACCACATCTTCATTTATCATCACATATCTGTTGACTTAGCTGACTATTGGGCTCAGAATTTTCTCTATCAGTTCTTTACACACTACATTAATCAAAAAGTTGAAGTTTTTGTCATCTCTTCCACAGTGTCAAATCCACACAGTTTTCAATGGCCATATAAAGATGCTTAGGCAACTTTAATATTTTAATTCTGTGTCTTGAGACTCATTGACGAATATAGATCTTTATCTTCCTTAAAGCAAGTGCATTTAAAATGAAAAAAAGTACCTTCCATTTTTTAACTCTGATTTTCATCCACCAGGTCACACCATAAAACTGAGCTATAATTCCTTTAAAACTCTTCTCCAGAGTGACATTCAAGATCAGTCAGTTAAGCAGACATCATCATGTCCTGGGAAATCAATGGAATAATTTAGCTCTTATATGAAACTACATAAAGCAGTTATGAATAGACATATGAATGACATTCATGGGCCATACACTCACTTGATGTAAGCTTATGTATGTAGCTTAGTTGACTCTGATGATACTATAGCAATTTATACTACAACATGAGAGCTTGGCACTGGTCACTCAACAGACTTTCGGAATGAGGAAGTCTTCAGAACAGAACTTCATTACATTGAAGGGAAAACAAACCACTGAGCTTTTGAGGGTGAAAAGTAATAGCATTATTTTCTGCTACATTGGGATTCCACTGGGTGATGGTATCTTTTTTTGAAATACCTTAATTTTCTGTGAAAAAAAAATTACAGATATAAAGTAGTATTATTAATTATTGTATATATTCAAAAATACCATTATCCTATTATAAATCTGTTGAGCTATGCATTTTTAGTCTTGATTTTAAATACAAATCTCCAGTTGCCTTGCATTTTTCCCTTAATGTAAGACTGAAATCCTCACTGAAATCCTAATTATGCCACACTGCTTTCTGCAGTAGGATTCTTCTTCCTTAGGGGAGTGTGACCCAATGAAATATTTGGGACATCTTTCACATCCATACTTACTGTGACTCACATAAATGTTAATGAAAATTAATCATGTGCAGCAAGTGGAGAATGGAACTCCTGCTTATTTTAACATCCTTAATGGAGAAAAGAAAGGTTAGTTTGAATATAATACAGCATTTTATTTCATGATTTTACAAATTTTATTGTAAATCATCAATCAAATGTAATAGCCAATTTTTTTTCCCATTCCAAACCATCATAATTAGGACATTTTATTTTGTTGTAAGACAATTACTTTTCCCTTCTTTGTATTTTAAAGAAATAACTTAAATATGCATTACATAAGTATACTTATTTTCTGAATCTTTGCTGAAGATGTTTTTGTGTTTCCACTTCAGACAAAGAAAATCTCTCATTTGTTATCACATAAATGGGGATGAAACTCTCACAAACATCATAGATTTTGCTTTCTCAGTACCTATTCACAATGAAAATGGCCAGCTCAGTGTCTATGAAGATATATGAGCACTGGGTAGTAGACACAAACCTCCCCTCACCCTTCTACCCAAATTTCATTACACATTTTCTACAGTTTGGGTGATATGTCTTACCTTCCAGTGTTAAAAAGATGATAAGATTAAATTGTACCCTAGTAAACAACCGATCTCATTACTTATCAATGACTGATTATTTATGATAATTTCAAAATTACTGTTTTTTTTAATCTAGCCAAATGATATATTTTTCTCATAAAGAGAGACTTTGTAAGCTTTTGTGACTGACATAACATATCTACATAGCCTATCCTATACATTATTTTGGGGATTCAAATAAATTTACACCATATGGAGGTTCAATCCATCCATAGGGCAGGATTTCCAAAAAAACTATGTCCAGGAACTCACTATAAGTAGGACATACAAATTAGTTTTTTAGCAACAAAAAGCCAGATCCTGCAAAAACTTATCACAATGTGCTGTACAGTCTTAGAAATACCAGCAAATTTGCTGGACACGGGCTTAGTGGCAAGAATGAGCAGGATAGGGCACTAGACTGAGGTTTTTATAAGTACCAGTACTAGCATAGAGTACTGTACATATATTGCTCAAGTCACACAGGAAAAAGAAAACAACTAAAATCATCCTTTTAAAAAAAAAAAAAATTGTGCATTGGATTCAAACAGCAAACTGAGTGCACTTCAACTGTTATCACAATGTGGTCAAGAGGTCTGTGTCTTTTACCATTTACACACAATTGTTCATGACAGCATGTTATCAGCCTAGTGGAAACCAGGGGTGTAGCATGGTAAGCAGTGGTGGTAGTGCACATAGATTTTATATTATCTAACTTGAAAATATGTCTCTTCTAAGATTCCTTTTTTCTTGATAAAAATAGTTTTCACCAAACGTTGGTGGTGCGCACGCACTACCATTCCTGCTAGGCATCACACCCCTGACAGAAACACATGTTCTTATTTTGTTGATAAAAAGTATTACAAAAATTTCCATACAAAAACTATTTTCATAGAAATCTTGCATTTCCACAAATAAACCTGAACATTTTTTTTTGAAAAAAAAAACTGCTCAAGAATTTTGTTCATTTAGTACCATGACTGTATTGAAAAATGCAGTCCTCTATAATAAAGTTCTCTGCATTCACTTATTTTAGGTGACCCATCCGATTTCCAATATTAGTGAGAATTGCACAGGCTCCACTGAGTTCAATTAGTAGCAGGAACAAGGGTTTCAAATCCCATTCAGGCTAAAATACCAGCCTCCTATGTGCCAACTAGACTGCTTCCCAACCCCTTCCCTCTTGTCACAATTGAAAAAAAAACAGGTAATTGCTTACATCTCAGGGTTCTAAGATACATTCCTTTGTACTCAGGAAACTTTTATTTAGCTAAAAAAGGGTTAAAATTATGGGTTTTTTTTGTTTCTTTTTACATAAGAGTTCCAACCCAGGTAAATTTATTAATTAAAAATATATTTATATATTTATTTATTTACTCAGTCCAGTGACACAGTCCAAAAAGCAAGTGAGCATTCCCTTATTTAAATCTCCATTCATGAGATTCATGTTCTCTTCCTTTGAACATTTCTCTCATCCAGTAAGCTGATACTGCCTGTCCAATCATAGTGTCTAGCTGGCAAATACAGTCTGTAGATATGGGCCAGCAGCTACCATCTCTTCTATGCTTGGAAGTTCAGAAGCACATACTGTTTCTCATTCCAGTCCAGTTCTGACACATTACTTCTGAAGGACTCCTTCTGTGGTTAGTGCCATCCCGGACACTTATTCTCCTGGCAACCGTTGAACTTCAAAAGGAACCTGTAATTTCTCACTGAGACTGCATTTGAAACCAGCCACAAAATTCACATGTAACATTCACTCATCCAGAATGGTGGAACCCATGGCAAACAGTGTAACCCCGCGTAACTTGGTTGATCTGTGATGCTTGTGATTCGAGTCTGGCCATTGCAACTGCTGAGATCACAGAGTCTCTAGTTCATAGACACAGAGGCATGAGGTAACTCATTTTATTTTGCACAGGTTGCATATTTCCACAGGAAACATTCTTGCAAAGTTGTTTGGAAAAAAGACGACAGTTTGTGCTTGGGGTATTTGGCTTCCCAGCTCTACGCCATGGTTTCTTTACCTGGCAACCTTCTGTCGTTAAACGTGTGCATGTTGATAACTTCTTCTGTTTTCACAATGACAGGGGCCTGTGGCTTGTGTTTTAATCGACGCTGACACTTCAGAGACATCCTCAGCTCCTCTATCATGGCACTACAGAAGGACCTCTGAGGGGGAAATTGAGGAAGGAGGAAAAAAAAAAAAAAGAAAAAAAAAGAACAAAACACAACTGTAAGAAATTTCCAGCTGCAGTGCCTAGAAGCAGATTCACTCAACTGGCACATCCTTGTCAGTCCTGTAAGTTTGCTTTGTCTCAGCCTGGAGCTCATACAAATTGCTGTCTTTTAAATATGCATCACATAATAATTAAAATGACTTATCCAGCTGCAATGACTCACTGCAAACTTCACCTTGTCTCTACAATTATTTATCTGCCAGCTACTGACTATGGATGCACATGATATATAAAAATATTTCAAATAGATATTCTGTTAACATACGTTAGGCTTACCAGATAACATTTGAATTGAGCATGTGCATCAGGTACTCAGTAAAATTTCCTTGCCTGTATTTTAAAGATATACATATCATTTCACATAGTTAAAACAGCTCTTCTGTAACAAAACAGTAGAGCTTAGTGTAAGAAGTTAACCTAAATTAATGTCTAAATACTGTTAAAATGCAGGTGCACTACTGAAAACCAGTATCTACTTCATTATTTAGTGCATCATCTGTTTCCAAACACTTCTTGTTAATTATTGAATGTAATTTATAGAGAATATGTTTGCAAAAAATGCATTTAATTTCATCTTTATGAATAGTGTATTATTGGAAAAATGTTAATTAATGACTTCATCATAAGCTAAATCCTCAAAGACTTTTTTTTACAGTGCAAGAAAACAGAAAAATCTGTCTTATTCCCTTACACAGACTGAATTCAACTTATTATAATAGTGTCCTTATTTTTATCCCTAGCAAAGGAGTACAGGCAGCATGATATATTATAACAAACTTCTCACGGTAGTTTCTCTCATTCAAAGCAAAGGTGAAATATATTTGCCTTTATATTTGCCTCTTTAACAACTAATCTCTGGTCTAGGGAGATGATTAAAAAAAATAAAAGATAGAGAAAAGGAAGACAGACCGGCTGGGGTGACTTTCTGTAGGTAGATTTGACTTAGTGTGGTAGATCAATCAAAAAAAAATCTGTCTACCTTCCCACCTAGATCTAGAAAGCAGTTAAGTACCTCACCATACCTAATTCTCTGTAAGCTCAGACTTTGTTTTTCACAATCTGCACTCAGCTTCCAATCTCAAATGCTAAAGGCACTCAGATCAGTAAGGCACTCGGTTTTCAACATTAAACTTTACAGGCCTGACATCTAACCGTAGCCTGGAGAAATTTATGCTTCAAACTGCTAAACACATCAGCTTTTGGCTTATTCCTCCAGAACTCACTGACACTCCAGTTCTCCATGCCTCAGGTCCTTAATTCAGATGTACCAACAAACTAAGTTCTTTAAAAAATGGGGCAACTGTTAAGGAAGCCTATGTGACAGACTTTACAACTGTTTTTCTTGTGCTGCCATTTAACATAGCTCTTCAACATCACCATCAGAGTACACAAGGGAAGTATGAGATCCCTGAGAGCATTGATTTAACTGTGCCTTCTGCTAGGGCAGATTTAAACACCATTGTCTTGGCAGTGCACTGTAACCTAGAGGCAACAGACTACTTCAGGGTAAAAATTCTTTCAGCTGCCTCCTACTGATACCATGCCACTTTGCAGAGAGGCATTAAACAGAAGCAGAGAGGGCACAAGAGAGAGAAGAAAAAATGGGATCTTTCTGTCCATTAGAAATTAGGACACTCAAAGTGGCAGAAGGACTTAATTTGTGGTTCCCGTTTCAAGGAGGACCTCAATACGCTTATGTAAAAGCCTTGGTTATTGCAACATAGTGCAAACATGAGTTCTCTCATAGTTCATGTAGAATTGGACCTGAATCTCCAAAATCTGAACAAATGCTCCCTTCTGTAATCCTTTACATGAATATAGGAATAGACTGGAAGGAAGAAAAAGAAGAAAGAAAGAGTAATCTTCCTCTAGCTGTAACACATATCTATTCAAACACACCTTTTCCCTGCTGAGTTTGAAATAAAGAAACGACATATTCTCAGCTTGTGACAGAAAGGGTTTAGCCACATACGTAGCTAAGTTTGAAGTTGTGAATGTAGACAAGAGGTAGGTATATCTTCACAGTGCAGAACCAAGCACACATCCTTCAGAGGCACACATCCTTCAAAGTTTAAGACAAAATTTATCATTTATGACTGGTTACATGGAGTGACTCATTACCACTCTTAACCTAATTAAAAGCGTTCCTCTCCACTAGACTGATATTCAACGTGGAAATTAGTCCTTCCATTGTGTCAATGAGGTGGCTATATTTTTTAGAAGAATGTTCTGTGCTGTGAAGTTTCAGATTCTCATGTGTTTTTATCTTTATAAAAATGTGAAGAAAGCAGGAGGCTGTGCCTGCAGTTTATCCAGCTGTATTTTCAAATAAAAGAACATATTCTCTTAGACTTTTTGAGAAGTGCTGTCACTTAACATCACAAATACAGTTATTTTCAATCTGACACTAAGCCCTGAGATCACTAAAAGAAGCAAGATTTAATTTAATATTCCCCACCGTCCTGCTGACTAAACTGCTAAGCCTTGCAGATCTACTACCTTAGCATTTTTACTATGTGAGGATCTTAGCATATAAATCAGGAACTTCACTAGGAAAACAGGAAGCTGGAACTGCTAGCACTGACAGCATAACAGCACCTCCAGCTAGTGCTGGAGGCACTCACTACTAGAGTACATACAATGCTGTATGGCATTCACTACTAGAATCAAAAACTTAACTGAAATATCACTTTTCATTTAAAATTTTTCTCTATAACCTAATATTTTCAAAATGTTATCCCTTTTCTTCTCTGCCAAGATAACTAACAAGAGTGGCAAAAAAGAGTTAATACTTTTCAAGACACATCATTAGTAAACCAAAAAATTTTGCACAGATCTGCAAATATTTAACAAAGATATCAGCTTTTAGGCATTATCAGTATGAACAATATTACAGTCAATGGACAGGAGAAGTTACATATGCTTAATGCCAACACTCTGAAATCTCATGAAAACTGTCATCATATTTTATCAGATAATTTTATCTGGACCTGAAAATTCATTAAAATGTACTCCATAAAATGAGAAATCTTGGAAACATCAATAAGTTGTGGCATATAATTTAATTATTTTTTCTAGAAAATGCTTCTATTCTGTGTTTTCAAAATATGCTGTATAAATCTTGAGAACTTAATTGTCCTATTAGAAATAGCTCTATGAAAAATAAAATTTAATTAGTTTTTTTTCCTAATTTTTCTTATACATGTTTTGTATTTTAAAACACCAAATTTCTGAAAATAGTAGTCATTATGTAGAAGGTAATAAGTAGAAGGTAACATTGTTTGGTAAATAAGCACCTAATAAGAGAAATATTACATACAAATTTTACAAATTTCACTCTTTGGAATGATCATCTATTTTTTAAAAAAAGATGAATTTGAGACTATATAAAAGTCCATAATCTAGATCTTCAGTCTCCTTTGGATTTTACCTGAGAAAAATAGCACACAGAAGAATTTTCCCACACACTACAAAGCCATGTTCAAAAAGTTTACAAAGGATTATTTCATGTTTGACCTTTTCTATATGTCTTCTATAATTTCTTTTCTCTTCTTTTCCAACCTGGCTAGATTTACCATTTTCTGTCTTTCCAAAGTTTGTTTTCCTCTATTGATAGAATGCCAGCTTTGAAGTATTAAGTCACGAAATAACAAACTAACACACAGAGTAGACTACTTATGATAGATAAATGAAATTTTCAGACAAGACTACACACAACATAATCCAGTGTTTCACTTCTGATTTCAGATGGTGTTTCATGGTGTTAGGTGAAAACACTGAAAAGTTTACATAATTACAGTCTGTATTTTAAAACCTCTTCATACCTCAAAAACGTTCCTTGTTTTTATTTTGCACAATTCTCCTCTTATTTCAAAGAAAATAACCTTTTGCTTCGACTTACCTTCTACTCTGCAAGCATATTATGAGAACACAAGTTATTACTGAATTTTGATAACCCTTACAAAACCGTAAGTTTTCTTGCTAAATGTTAGCAGAAAGGATGCCTTGAAGTCATCTTACATATACTCAAGTAGTAGAAGAGTTGAAGGAAGTCATACAATCCAATGACCACTAGCTAAGAATAATTTTCTTGCACTTAGTGAATAACTACAATAAAAATGGGAGGAAGGGGAGGGGGAGAACCCTATGATTCTAAGCAGAAAGTCAAAATGTACAACAGAAAATTCTAACCAGTACCAGCCCTTTAGCTTTTTAACACAAGGAGTTCTCATGTCCCTCTGAATTGCAAAGAACTAATATCCTTTTCATTTTTTTGCTGCAGCTGACAACTCACAAGTCATGTAGGATTAAGATAATCATTCTGCAGATTCTTGCCATTGTTTACAGTCTATTCAGACAGCTTGTGGATGGTTTTTTCAGCCTGAAAATAATGTAAGATACTTGTGTGCATATATGAATATGAAAGTCAGACAATATTTAAACTCTTTATATTATATTGCTTTAAAGGATATTTAGAAAGAAAGGTAATTAGAAATTATATTAACATTATTTTAGACCCAGAGTTATGAGACTATCACCATATTCTTTTTTTTTTCTTTTAATGCCCTAGAAAGAGTAATAATTATTGAAGACGTAAATAACAAGATCTGACAGAACAGTATTAATGCAGTAAAGGCATGCCTTACATCAAAGTGAAATGGATAACAGAACAACACAGTCCATACATTACCTGAAACCACAGAACTGTAAAAAGAAGGCAGGAATGACATACCTCCAACGCTCCTGAAATTTTGATGTTTGTGAATATATTTGATCTCTTTTAAGTAAAAGAGGCTACCATCATTTGGCCTTTCATTGATCTCTCTTTTCTCTCATCTTTGATCGAGTTAATATAAAGTTAACTGTCAAAATTTAGTGTCAAAAACTGTGAGATTTACTTAGAAGCTCATTACCCTCCAGCCTTGCATGTCAGCTATTATCTGAAGCCTTGTTAAATCTTCTTAAAGCAGTAACAGTAGCAATCCTGCATCTTAAATCAGATGTTATGGGTCAATGTTCTAGCATCTAGGAGAACATATCAATCAAATTGTTTTTCATTTTCTTGAAGCTATCCAAGAATGAATGAATAGCCTTGCCATGACCCTCCCTTCTAATTTGTTTCTGCTTCCATGTGCCAGTTCTCTAGGGATTCTGAATGTGTACACAGAAAACTCGTCAATCTTAAACCTCTAAATAGATACACAAATGCTAGGGAAAAACTGACACAGGACCACAGAGAGATGAGCAATTAACAAAATTAAAACAAACCAAAAAAGGGAAATCACTTTTCATTACAGATGAAGTACTACTTTTTTTTTTTAAAAAAAAAAGAAAAAGCATTCTTGTAATCATCAGATTTTTAGTTTGCTTTGCTATATACCCAGTCTTAAATGTTGACCCAAATGTGTATAAATATAAATATATATGTATGTATAAGATATGTTAAACGTGCTGTATTTTGCCACAGACTTTTCTCATGTAGTATATTTTCAATCTATAGAAGCTGTAAAGCAAAAGTACATTGTAAACTAACTTCACAACAATTATCGCAAATATCGCCAACATATTCTCAATTTCAGCTGTAGGAATTGATCTTTGGTAGGAAAAAAAAAGGAATCATTTGAAGAAATTAGTTTTAGGGCAAAATCAATGGAAGATTTCAGTGGCTACTCAAATACAGACAATAAAATCAAGCAAAGTGAAAATTATGTTTTCTTAAGTTAAGCCTTGATTCCACCACAGTAACTACAAAGTCAAGAACACTAGAATTGTTCTAGACAAATTGATGAAGCATAAAATGCTTCACTCTGTGATTGAGTTGAATATTCATTGTTTCAAGGACTTTTTTTTTGTTTCAAGGGCCAAGAGACTGGCCTTGCCCATAAAAAAAGAACAGTACCACACAGAAACTAATCTAGAGGCTGAATTGCTCACTGAGTTTTAGTGTTGTGAGATCGACTTTGATGACATACAGAACCTCAATACTAGTCAAAAATAAATAAATAAATAAATAAATAAATACAGTGAATTACTCCTATTATATGTTATAAATGTCACCCAGTAGGACACTTAGATACCAACTTGCCTTATGCAATTTTTCAATGAGTTACCAATTGGTGGCGAAAAAACAGTTCACCCACTCTCCAATTCTAAAATGTATTTCCTGGCAAAATAAAATGCTGTCTGATGGATAAGAGAGATTTGAGACAAAACCACCCTGAATCCATTTAAAATGTCTTCTGAAACCATTCAGTCTGGTTTCCACTCTAGCCTGAAGGCTACACTGGTTCCAGTGGCTGATGGGATGCTCCTATCAACGCAGAAAGCTTTCTCAAAAGTGACTTTTCTTAGCTCTGTCAGCAGCCTTTCTGACTATCACACTGACCATGATATTTTGCTGACTCACCTGTGGACCTAGGCTGGGGCAGATGGGATTGCACTTGTGTGGTTCCACTCTTTCCTCTCGGAGAAATCCCAGAGGATGACATGGGGCAATTGCTCATCAGCCCCGAGGGCTCTCTCTCATGTAGGATTCCACAAGGTTTCATCCTGTCATCTCTCCTTTCAACATGTATATGAGGCCACTGGGGAGATAATGAGATAATTTGGGCTGTGGTGTCATCAGCATCCAGATGATACACAGTCCTGCTCTCTTGTCAGACCAGGATAGTGCAGTCATTTTGCACTTCCAGTATCTGGCTGAAATAAGGGTATGACTAAAGTCTAATGCAAGGAAGATAGATTCTATGATAAATAAGTAAAGGGGAGCATATAGGATCTACTTTTATGATTCAGCTCACCCTCTTGTGAAAGAGGCTTGCCACCTCAGATTCTTGCATGTTCCTAAGTTTTGGCCTGGGTTTCCAGATTGGATTGGTTACCGTTTGTTATTTGTGTATTAGTCAGTGGCAATAAATTTTACCAGTGTGAAGCCCATCATGCTGATCTAGGACTTCCTCCAAAATAGATGACTACAGTTCAGTTTTCATAGAGGAACTGCTACTTATTGTTTAACAAGTGCTGATAGCAATTCTAAGCATCTTGTATCATTATAGTTGCATAGTTGCTGCTAAGCAAATAAATAATAGCGTATTTTGCACTGAATTTGTGGTTCAGAACAAACTCCAACATACAATTTCAATGATTCTGCATGTAATAGTTATATCTATATAAGGTATATCTTTGACTCCCAGCAGGAGTCTGCACTGACTGCACTGAAATCAATCACCTGAGATCCTGTGCTCTCAGTCACTGGATGTGAAAGTGCCATCCATTCAGTCTTTCTTGAACCTGAATCCACATTGACACTTTGCTTGTCCAAGGAAAGTCAAGCTGCTTGATTATCAAGCATGGTGAAAGGCAGTGGTGATGACAGGTAATCAATCTTTTGGGAATTAAATCTATCTGAATTAAAAATACTGCATTTACTAGCATATAGTTTAATTTTAAAATAATAGTCCATCTTGCAGAGTCATTTTAGAAATTTAGGACAACTGAACTGAGACTAATTGTACCTACATCCCTTTATGTATATGTCCTGAGCTAAAATTTACTTTATATTATTCAGTGTAAAAACATATACTGGTTTCATTGTTCTGCATGATCTTATAAACTTAAAAAAAATGTCAGGGCCTCAAATCATATTGAATAGAGAGAGACTGCTATTATTAATGCCTATTTTTTTTTATTGTTTTGGAAACACTATTAATACCATATAGCACTATATAATATGATGACTTACATCAACTTTTCTATAGGGTTTCATCCAGTAGTCTAGAATATTTCCTTAATTTAAAAAGCAACTGAAAATGTTTGATATTCATTTGCAGGCTTATACTGCAGTGAAGATAACCTAAATCAGATGAGCTAAACTCCTGCTTGGCACTGAGCTTCCTGAAACAACTTTAGTTATGAAGCATCTTGATATTATGGCCAAATGTTTGTACTACATTTAGATATAGGACAGCTAATTAAATGAAAATGCAAAAGGTTGAAATTTATAATCTAAAATATTTGCAGAGAGCATGTGGCTCATATATTAAAGGAAGGACAATTAAAACTTGTTAGAAAGATATGAATGTTTTGTATTATAATGAGCATATCTCTTCCTTGAGATGAAAGATCATTTTTTCCAAATGAGCTAACAGTTCTGTATTTTGAGTTCCTTCTTTCTACTGATGACGGAAAATGAACTGTACATTCTATAGAAAAATGACAAGTAAGAGGCATTTCTTTTTTCTTTTTCATTTTTTTCACATTACAATAACTTCTCTGTATCAAATATAATATATTCCATAACCACACCAGACCTCAAGACACAATCTTTCAGAAAACATCTGTGGAGCAATAACAAGCTCATTTAAAATGACATCCCTAGATCTGTGCTTGCACAATGTGATTTTGGTGTAAAACACAGTTTTCTTCACATTTCCCATCTCCTTCTTCTTTTTTGAACAACATAAATTAACAAATTCAAAAAAAAAAAAAAATTACCAATGTCCATTATCAAATAGACACTGGTTACTGCAATCAAAAATCAAAATAGAAAATTTGTTTTTAATGTTTTATTGTTTGCAATTTTTTGAAAAATATCATAGTCAAATCAATATTATCATTTCAATTTTGTTTCTTCATTTTTTTCACATTTTTTCAGTTTTTTTTTCACAGCTCCTGCCATTGCAAGATCCTGCCATATCCTCTAAGACTCCATAAAACCATTTTGAAGAGAGCATTAAATTATAATTCATACCTCATCCTCAAATAGCCTGTATACATGCACACAGAAATAAGCCATACAAATCCATGCACCCCATATCTTGTATCCAGGGAGTACAGGATGATAGAGGTTTTCTAACAGCATCTGCAGAATGCAGATGTACCAAAGCTGCAAAAATGTTTCCTCTTATAAACTGTCACAGCAGCTGTTTTTTCTCCTGTCTAATACTAAAAATTACCCCAGTATAAAATATCACACCACAATCACTAAATCACTAACTGTATGTTTTATAGAAGTTTAGTGGGATATAAATCCCCAAACCTTTGCTTTACCACAAATGTCCACATATTCTATTCATTCTAGCCTGAGGAGCAGGCTTTAAAATCTTTTAAACTTGAGAACAATACAACAAAAACAAATTACAACAACACAAAAACAGACTATGTTGGGATTTACATTGGGATTGCTCAAGAATTATTATAAAGCTCTGCCCCAAATACAAAACATTTTTGATATTAAACTATTAGGAATCTGATCTAAACTATATCAATGTTGACATACCTACACTTTTTGTGAAAGGAGTAAGAAAAAAATTAATAAAATTTGAGAATAAAAGTAAGTAAAATATTCTGTTAAAGTAAGAACAGATCCTAAAAATATTTCCATTTTTCATATGGAAGTATTGTGGTTTTCTTTTGTTTTACTTTTTCTTTTTCTTTGGGTTTTGTTTTGCATTACTGTTAATACAACAATTTAAACAGAAATGGAAACATTCACTTTCTACACATCTTGTTGATAAAAGAAGATGTTGATAAAAGAAGATCAATGTAAACAGTGAGTTGCATTTTGCTCAGTTTGATTCTAAAAAGAAGTAACCATAAACCTATAGAATTATATTTATCCTGGTGCAATCAAACTTTAGAAGAACCTCAATGAAGAAAAAAATTGTCAGCATTTAAGTTCATTTCAAGAAAATACATCAAGAATAAACTGTCTCTGAGAGAACTAACAGGTTATGATGTCAAATGAACAGCACAAGTTTCTTCACATTAACAATCCTTGGCCCCTTCATGCTTTTTGTAAAGGGCACAGATCCATAACAACAACAAAAACAAGACAACTTTTCAAGGCATAGCCTTTCTCTCCAAAGTATCATGACAAGAATATGTATAAGATGCCCACTCTGCAAGGATGACAAGTATTCTTCTATATATTCATGTCACAGCCTTCAGCAACAGAGAACTTCATCCTAAAGCAGTACACAAGTAATATCTGCCAAGAGTAAATTTTCCCAGTCAGCTACACAGCTTACTCTTACAGTAGTATATAGTGTGAAGGCGGCACCGAAATGAAAATAATCACAAAAAAAACACTTTTTTAAAGGATGAAAATGAAAGAATAGTCAATAAATTCTCAAAATGAGAACCATCAGTATATGCTAAATATGAATGGTCTTCAAGGTCAATATTTTCCCTGTCTTTATAATAATAATAATATGAGCTTTACAAAGATAAATTTATGTAATGGGCATAAATCCATAACATAGTGAAACATATCAACAAAAAAAGACATAGTAATTGTTTTAAATGGCTTCTGTTTCTAACACTGCATATTCATTGCTGTCTGAGTGCCTGTTAAAATCAGGGAACAGGTCATCCAATAGCAAAAGCAATTATAAAATGCAATGGGCAAGCATTTATTGTCAAGATTGGCTAGATAAAAGAAGTCTGCTTAATAACATGCTTCCAAGTAGATAACATAATTAGATGTTTGTATTATAAACAAAGAGTATAAGGCTTTAGCATTTTTAAAAAAGGCTGCAACAAAACAACAGGTGAGCATTGTGACACAAATTCTATTAAAAAGTAACAATTATTTTTTTTTTTTTTCTTGAAAAATGCAAGACACCATCTTGTGGTTACTCTGAATGAATGCAGGCCAGACAGTTTATGAACCTCACTTTCCACCTGCCCTATTCCACTGCCTGAACTGGAATGTTAAATGCTATCACAGAAAAGAGCCACACATCCCTTTCCAATTCACACACTCTGACCAAAAAAAAAAAAAAAAAAAAAAAAAAAAAAAGAGCAACAAGAGGATATCTCTTACTAGTAGGACTAGTGGTGAAATTTCAAAATACAGTATCCAGGTTATCCCATTACTCAAGGATTTGGTCTAAGCATACAGAAATTTCAAAGTATTGGCCATTATAGTAAAACCACACATTATGTAATGCTTTATTGGCCTATTACTAGCATGAATTAAATTCACTGCAGCCAAGCAAGCCCCAGGAATATTTAAAATAGCTAAAATCAGAGACTTCTGTTCTTGCCATTCTTATGTTACCAAAACCAAAACATGTTTTGTGCAATTTCCTATAAATGCTTGTGAACAAATTATTTTGGACAAGTATCAACCAGTTAAGGCTTTTGTCTTCAAATACATAGCCTTGCATGAAGTTCATAGTTCAGTATTCAGAATTTCTAACTTCTTCAGTAGAATCTGTTGTTGGAAGTGCAGTGCATTTATATGTGACTCATGGGTCTCACATGACTTACAGCTACTGATATTCACTTTTCTTGGGTCGAGCTCTACAAATTGATAAGATTTTCAGTACACGTTCATTACAACATCTAGAGTGAGTTTTCTCAATTCAGCTCTGCAGTTGAATCCTGAATTATTTACTATGGAAAATAAAATGATTCTATCTTCCTTCAATGATGACTGTGAAAGATAAATCAATATTGATACAGTTATTGTTTTCATTGCCTATTTATTCAATTATTAAAAAAACGTATTTCAGAGAAGTTATTTCAAATAATTTCATTTACAATTTGCTCATTTAACTACAGAAAAACTCTGCTGGTATCATCAATCCAGCACCTTTTTAGACTCGACTTCACATATTCTGTGTTACAAAAAGCCTCTGCCCAGATCTCCCCTAATGAAACATATAGTTATGGAACAACAATATGTACATCTGTTATTTTTTCAAAAGCAGACATTGTCATGTCCTGCTGATTGTTCAGTGGTTTTGAATGGCTACAAATGATAACTGAATTGAGACAATATGTTGTTCTTTTCACATTCGTTAGATCTGACTATTAGAGAAAATCCTTAGTAAATTAGGGCATTTGTTTTTCAAACTAGCCATAGCAAGACTTGGTGACTGACAGACTAACTTTGATCTTATCAAGGCTTATCTTTGCATTTGAAAAGTGTCAATAAAACAGAAATTCCTCAGCATCTAGAAAATGCTGTGGTGGTAGAAATGTGTGTCCTATTCAGCTTATCAATGTCTCCTTTACAGAAAGACTGCAGCTAGGGTCAAAAGTTGTCATCCAATTTTTGAGCATATTGAGAGCATGAATGCTATGATCCAATTTGGTCACGAAATGTAGCAGTTTGCAGAAAAAGAAACACAATTCTGTATGCTGCTTTGCTGAGTTCAGTTTCTTTGATTTCTTTGATGAAACTTAATTTCTTAGCATTAGCATTTCTTAGCAAAATTATACACCTAAAATCTGCATTGCCTGTCTTCTCCCATAATGGATGTGCAACTATATGTTTTTTGTATACACTAAAAAAGATATGCATGTTGTTATGGTCAACAGTGTCCCAGGAAACTCCACACATTCATCAGTGTATCAGCTGATTTCTTTTGTTTTCTTAGCTTTTAATGTGATCTTTGATCTTTCATGTCTCCAAATGCTTATAGATAATGCACAGATATGATACTGATATTGTACACAGATATCATACTGATCTTGTGATCCTAAATGAATCAATGCTACAAAAAACAGGTTCCTCCTCCCTCTGTAAGGAATGGCCAAGACAGCTCCATCTGCAGGGCACACCCATTCATGTAGAAGAAATGCAGCAGCAGGAGACAGTTGACTGTACCTCTTACCTCCTCTCTACTGTTGCTACTCCTTCCTCTCCTAATCATCAGGCATCTACTAAGTAACTGATGTTACAAAATTATTATCCTATTATAGTCCTATTTTTCTGTATAAGTATTTCTTAAAAATCGATAAGAACTAAACCAATTTATAGTGAAATCCATATGAAATCTGTATTAACCTTAGGAATGTATAAAATCACTGATATTTACATAGGTTAAGTAATTTTTTTTTTCCTCACAATTGTTTTTTTTCAAAAACACAACACTTCACTAGTAAATGAGTCATTCTATTGTATGATAATTAAGAGAAATTAAGCAATCTTTTTACAATAAAATAAAATGTAGCCTTGTTCAAAATCTCTTTAGAACGTTGTGATCTCACACTCCTTCTGTGTGTTATAGCAAAAATGTCTTTAGCAGTATATTCATTAAAGGATATTTGCATACCAGAAGGTAGCTTAGAATGACTGAATACAAATCTTAAATTTTCTGTGGAATGATTCAATTACAAAAAAATTACTAGTAGCATCTGGAAAAATATCAATATAAATAAATCCAAAATATCTATTGGATTTACTATTTATTTTATTAAGCTTAATTACTAAACACAAATATAGGAATTGTCTTAGGCCACAAACTAATCTAAAGGGAAAAAAATCATTAAAAAAATGCACAGTTTCTCTCCATTTTAAAAATTGAGAATATGTCATAGCAATAAAATCTATACATTGAGCTTAGGTTTTAAATATGGTCATAAAGAAAGAGGTTTTTTTAAATCAATTAATATACACAGCTAATTATTCCCACTAAGAATTTTACAAAAACTTTAGTAGTTTTCTTACAATTTCATTATTTTTGTTGTACAAATAGAAAGTACAAAAAAGAAAACACTAAAATTTTCAAAATTGGATGAGTTTAAAATTACAGGGCATCAATTCATAACCTGTAATAAAATTATAAAGAATAAGATTGATGTAATCTTTTCTAGATGCTACCAGAACAACTTTTCCAAGCTTAAACTTCTGGAAAAAAAAAACATTTCTATAGAGACATTTTTAGATTTTTTTTTACTTTTAGGTACAGACAGTTATGTCTTTGAAAATGAGAATTATCTGTAGAAGATTATTTTTTCCCCATTACAGTTTCGGATTTCTTCTTCATCCATAAAATTAACTGCAGTGAACTTCCAGGAGTAAAAAGCTGTCTTTTTTCAGGCTTGAATAAGAGGAGAAATAGTCACTTGTCCTGAAAGCTGGCTACAATTAAACATATTGAAGACAAATTACAAGCTGTAAATATAAAACTTTGGGTACTCTGTTGTGATCCTTTGTTAGTTAAGTACTATATTATATAATAAATAATCAGTATGCACCTGCATTTCTCTACTGGAAGCTTAAACTATTATCTGAACAGACCATCTTTATAAAATTAAATAGGAAAAGACAACATTTACCTTTTCCAACTGGGCATTTTTTTTTGATTTGTATAAAAACTCCCCAACTGCGACAAAGACAGAAAGCACCAATCCTGCTGCTAATACGATGAAGATTCCTCCAATATTCTGAACTCCCAAAGCACTGGCCTCTTTGCTTTCTTCCTCTGGGCAGCCATTGCCTCTCCACCATTTCTCCTTCATCATGTGGAGCTTGCCCTCTTCTTGCAGCTGAAGAATTGCTATAGTGATCTTGTCTCTATATGGTGAACCTAAAGAGATCATAAGAAAAATTTGGCATTCTTTTATATTGTAAGGAAAGGTAGGTGGTATTCCTGAGAAGATTGAAGTGCAAGAAATCATCATGAGAATAATTAGACCCTCTTGTTTTACAACCATAAGTTACTGTAGAAAAAAACATTTACAGAAAACCATGCCCACATTGGTCACATAAATAAAAACCTAACAGTGCACACATACCTACATACATACACACAAAAAACTTGATATAAGTATTGTTGTAAGCCAGGAAACTTGATGTTTCAAACATATATTTGCACATACGAATCAATCCTACATCACATTCCATCCTTCATCCTCAAACATTTTCATATTCAACAATTAAATTCAGCTGAAAAGTTTTCACCTTTTAATTTGCAGTTAAGAGGCAGATCCATATACTTAAATCTACAGGCTATTGCTTCATCTTCTAAAGCCCACCCATGATCTGACATGCAAGGGGGAATTTACACTACTACTTATTTAAAAATAATAAAAGAGTAACAAGTCAGTCTTCAGGGCTAAGACACAAATGTTTGTACTTAAGAGAATGTTAAATGTTCATGACACCTTGCAAGCACTTATTTATTTCATATGAAATGCATATTCATACTCATTTTACCAGCTAGTAATGCAATCAGAAAGATAAATAAGTATGTTTAAACAGCATGGGTGTGAGTTTGCATATTTTAAAATATATTTTTTCTCATAATTTAATATTTTCTAAAAATGACTTAGGATAATTTCACAGCTGCTGAACATACCAGTGTGTCACAGTGTGGTTTTCAGGGTAAAGTGCTATGTCCCTTTGTCATCTTTTTTTTTTTTTTTAAAGTATCCAAATATATCTCAATGAATATTTTATAATTTATATCAATTAAATATGGAGAATAATTTATATCAATTAAATAAAGGAGAAAGCTTTTCTTTTTCTGAATGATTACAACTAAGCAACATCAGTCAGAAATGCTTTCTTGTTCATATCTTGTATAATTTTTAAGAAGAGAACAAAGCCATCATTCCTCTTCTCCTGCTTTGAAAAGAGGAACAAAAGATTTTTCATTAAGAAAGTTTAGAAATCCTGGTAAAAAGAGTTGATGAAAAGTCATGGCATCCCTCGCTTATATGATGTTGATAGTAAAACAGCTCTATGAAAGGTCTGTCTTGCTTTCATTATTATTATTATAGTGCTATTTACAAGTAATTATTTTAAGCAGCATCTCCATTTGCTTATAAAATTTATTTCTTTGACTTAGTACCTTTAAAAACATTCCTCAACATCCTGTTAGAGAGATGCTGCTTATTTGACTGTTTCATACATAGTCATCTATATTGGAGCTGAAGGAATGCACTAGTGGAATATATTATATTACTTTTGGAAAGCAAAAATGTTTGAATTTATTTCTACACACTGAGGACTTGCCATGAGAATGTAGCTGGGAGGAAGGGTTACTGTACCAGCCTGGAAATAAAACATAGAATGAATCATTAATTCGAAAACATTCTGGGCTTTGTTCCTTTGTTCCAGTATAACAGGTGGACAGAACTGACCTAAAAGCAAAGTTGCAAGACCTCGTGTACTATATATATCTGTGCTAAGGGAAGAATGACTCCTGTACTAGGAGATAATCTGTATTTATATAGGACTGAAAGTAAAAGAGAGATGAAAAAAAAAAATTCTTCTACTCCCTGCATAGGCAAGAGTCATAGCATTTTAGACTATACTGACAATAGCAGAACTTCACAAAGGCATCTACTTGACACATTTCTTCAGCCAGATGGAAGAAGGAAAGTGATTAGTCCATAAGAGCTTAGGGAAGTGTAAGTGCCTGCTAGGATATTTGGGTGATATTTTCAGTACAGTCCTGCCTATAAATATTTAACAACAACAACTTAAATAACATTTGATCTTGATAAATAATTTTGGATGGAGTTTAAACCATCTTCTGATTTGATAGGCTACTTTCTAATTAAACTGATTTGCATTTGTTTTCCTCACTTTCTGTTCGTCTAAATATAGGCAGCACCAATGTTTCGTAATCTATTATTTATTCCAGGGCCCAGATTTGTACACATACAGTTCTAGTCCATTTGAAGTACTTGAAAAATAAATAAGGAATTCATAGAAAGTACAAGATAATCCTAGCTACAATTAGTTGAGATCAAAATGATTCTATTGAGAGTATGCATCAGAAAATTAATTCATTTCATCAATTTGTATTGATATTTGTAGCAATTTACATTACTAATTTGCAATTTTGCAATCTCTCCATCATTTTCGAGAGGTCCTGGAGAGCAGGGGAGATGCCCGAGGACTGGAAGAGAGCCAGTGTCACTGCAGTCTTCAAAAAGGGCAAGAGAGAGGAGTCAGGAAAATACAGGCCTGCCAGCCTTACCTCCATCCCTGGAAGGGTGATGGAGTAGCTCATCCTAGTGAGCATCTCTAGGCATGTGAAGCAGGAAGAGGTGATCAGGAGTGGTCAGCATGGATTCACCAAGGGGAAGTCATGTCTGATGAATCTGATAGCTTTCTATGATGAGATGACTGGTCAGATGGACGAGGGGAAAATCATGGATGTTGTCTACCCAGAGATGCCACCCTGTGTCACATGCTCTAGGTGTTCCTCCTTGAGCAAGAAGATTGGACTAGATGATCTCTAGAAGTTCCTTCCAACCTTGAAGATTCTGTGATTCTGTGACTTCAGCAAGGTTTTTTGACATTGTCCACCATAACATCCTCACAGGAAGGCTCGGGAAGTGTGGACTGGACGAGTGCACAGTAAGGTAGATTAAGAACTGGCTGGATGGCAGAGCTCAGAGGATGGTGATAAATGAGGCCGAGTCCAGTTGGAGGCCTGTGGCCAGTGGTGTCCCCTAGAGATCAGTAGTGGGCCCAGTGCTGTTCAACTTCTTCATCAATGACTTGGATGATGGCAGTGAGTGCACCCTGAGCAAGTTTGAGGATGATACCAAGCTGAGTGGAGTGGCCACCACTCTGGAGGGCCATGCTGCCATCCAGAGGGACCTGGACAAGCTGGAGAGTTTGGCAGAGAAGAACCTCATGAGGTTCAACAAGGACAGGAGCATCCTGCACCTGGGGAGAAATAACCCCAGGCACCAGTACAGATTTGTAGTGGATAGTAACTCCACAGAGAGGGACCCGGGAGTCCTGGTAGACACCGAGTTAACCATGAGTCAGTAGTGTGCCCTCATGGGCAAGAAGGCCAATGGAATCCTGGCCTGCACCAGGAGGAGTGTTGCCAGCAGTTTCAAGGGAGGGGATCCTGTGCCTCTCCTCAGCCTAGACCCGAGGCTGAACCTGGAGTATTGTGTGCAATTCTGGACTCCCCAGTATGACAGATGTGGAGCTTCTAGAGAGGGTCCAGCGGAGAACAACAAAGATGATTAAGGGATTAAGGCATCTATCATACGGGGAAAGACTTAGTGAGCTGGGCCTGTTTAGCATGGAGAAGAGAGTTTTAGAGGAGATCTGATCAATATGTTTAAGTACCTGAGAAGGGAATGTAGGAAAGATGGTGCCACACTCTTCTTAGTGGTGGCCAGTAACAGGACAAGGGGCAATGGGTATAAGTTGAAACCCAGGAAGTTCCATCTGCATGTGATGAAGAATTTCTTTACTGTGAGGGTCACAGAGTCCTGAAACAGGTTGTCCAGGGAAGTTGTGGAGTCTTTTCTCTGGAGGTCTTCCAAACCTGCCTGGATGATCTTCTGCCACATGCAACAGGTATCGCTGCTTGAGCAGAGCGGTTGGATTACATGATCTCTAGAGGTCCCTTCCAACCTTACCTTTCTGTGACTCTCTATTTTTTGTGCATGTATTTCCAGAATGTCCAGGTTACAAAGCCTGCTACAATATTTGTATTTACTGTATCTAATTACTTTGTCTTGGAAATGGTAATCTGATAAGTAAAGATCATGTCATGTGGGAATGACCAGTCCTGAGTATAATCACTGTTAAATATTTAAATTATATCTGAAAGTGGAAATGTATAGATATCAAGAAACAGAAGATATAATTCTGTTCCTGAATGATGTATAATGACCTAAATTCATTGATTTATATTTTGCAACAAACAACCAGAAAATACACAATAATCTCATTTATTTTATCTTATTTTGAAAAATAAGCAATTTTAATGCCCTTTTTTACTCATTCAGATACTTAATAGGAGAACAAAAGAAGAAGCACACCCAGACTATTCTTTCCTAAGGTTTTATTTCCTACTAGAATTTTTTCTTAGATATGCATTTAAATGAAAGTCCCAGCAATGGGAATTCTGCTCAGAAGCCCCTAAAGTGATTAAAAGTATTATGGTCTGGTGTTTGGAAGAAAAATTAGCATAGGAAGAGAGCACAAAATAAACTAGGAATGTAGACAAGGCATCCAGGTTGCAACAGTATGAATATTAACAGGGAGAGAGACATTAGAAAGCACATGTAACATTCATTTTTCAGTGAAGAAATGTGAATTCCAAACATCACTCTTTGATGAAAGGAGAAGTTTAAAAAATCTTACTAGTGTACTCATGGGAGAAGATTGGGAAGGAAGAGACAGAGAGATTTAAAAATCTACCTCCAAGTGAGGAAAAAAAATACATAAATAACATCTGACTTTTTTCTTTCCCCTTCTTCTTAAGGCTCCAATTTATTTTATTTTATTTTTTTTTCTCTGCCAACTGATCAAATATCTCCACAAAGGACAGAGACTGTAGTGCCTACACAGTATAATGCAAACATTAATTGCAGATCCCACTGCAGGTGCAGTTTACAGGAAGGAGAATGCCTGTTGTAACAGGTTTCCGTCTGATTTCATCTATGGGGAATGGAGACCTTGCTAGTTTCTTATCATTATCAATTTGAATGAAGAAGGCAATGATTATTATTTGCAGTATGCTGAATATGAAGATTTAAAAGAAAAATGAAAGTGATTTTGGCATAAAATTTTATTGTCTAAGGTATCTGTACAAAACTAATGCAACTAAGGCTCAAAAATACTCCAGAAGTTATACATAGCTAGGTTTTCTGCCCTAAAGTCTCAGTACATAAAGATTTATGCATATAATTATATGTTAATTTAAGACTTATGAACACATAATCTTTATATATTGAGACTTCACTGAATATAGATTCATATGCTGAAATTCTGCTGATCCATCTGGTCTTGAAGATGCTTCATATAAGATTATATTTCAGTAAAATCTGCTGCCGATTTACCCTTATTCTCTTATTTTCATTCACATGACAAATATCAAAGAGACCCTTAATACAGTTGGGTTGTACTGGAAACTATGTAACCAAATTTGGCTCTAAATAAATAGAAAGGAATGACATTATTCCACTCCATCCTTCATTAAGCATATGCTAAGCCAGATTGTACATGCTGAAAATTATTTGTATTCCATCATTCTGAGTCATTTTATTAAAAGAAAAATTTTCTACAAATTGTTTGGTATTTTGAAATTTGAAAATCGGTGCTCATGTTTGTACTGGTTTATTCTGAGCAAACTAACCAGATCTGCTTCTGGTTTCAGCAGTGGAGAAGAGGAAGCACTGAGGTCAGCATGGATCAACTGCATTGTAACAATTAGTAATTGAAACAAAAAAATCAGCAATCTTTTGGGAAAGTTTCTTTCCTTTTCCAGCACGGACTCACTTACAATGCAGTTGCAGAAGACCTATCTACCCTAAGTTTGAAGTTGCAGAAGATATATCTACCCTAAAGTTAGCATGAGTATATAAATATCTATAAACTGCAGTCATGATCTGACTCCAATGCAAGCATAGCCAAAGTTTCCATTAAGGTCTTTGCCTAACTCCGTTTATACTACTGGAGATTAGTAGAATCATTTAAATATTAGAACATCTACATTTCTGGTTTATTTTTTTTCTCATACTTAAACTGCATTATAGCCACAGATTAAATGTTCTACCATCAATCCAGCTGTATATGCAGTTGGTGACACTTGAAAATTTTGATCGTTAACCTGTCCATTATCTTTTTCCATCAGTTATCATGGCTGATTTTTTTTTTCCTTCACACAACATGAATTTCAGTCCAGTCCTTTGAGGAAGCCGTTGCTTGCTCACAGACAACTGATGATACAGTATGTTAAGTTCACTTTCTCTGAAATGTCACTCATAGTGGAGACATAAGTGTGACAGAGACACAAGGCTTGAAGGGGTTTCATTTACACAAAACTGTAGATATTTGTAGATATTTACAAAACTAGATATTTAGCCCACAAGAATACATGGGGGGAGGTGGGGAGGGACCAAAATCCTACAGCTTTATGCATCACAGACCCTGAAACACTACCAAGTAATCTGTAACTAACACTGAGTGATAAAGAAGACTGACAGCCACAGTTATTACATGCCATAGGAAAACAATAAGCAGCTCAGGGGCATGGACGGCAGTAGAAGCACTTAATTTTGTTTCACTGTTTTTCTTTAACAGAGCCAGCTTTGCTCCCTAGCACTGCTAACCCTCTCTCACTGGAATGGCAGGAGGGGTTAGAGGAGGGTCTTCATTCTTTCTTCCTGCCTGTGGATTCAGAAGTCACGGAGCAATCCCTGAATAAAGGAGAGATTGCCTGAAAGCGACCTGTCCCTAGCTCCACCCTCAACAGCAGTTCATTTGCACGGAGCAAAAGGGTCTAATGAGGACTTTTTCTGAGTCAAGGAGTATTATCTTTACAGAACTTGGAAAGGGGGAGGAGACAGGGGAGCAAAAGGGGAAAAGGAGAGAGGAAGAGCGAGGGGGATATATACATAAACACATACACATATACTACTGATGAAAATACGTTTTCAGCAGCAAAATTAGTCACTTTACAAGAAGCATCAATTAGCCTCATATTTTAAGAGTACAGAACTGTCTTGTGGTCATTATATTAGACCGGGATTTAGGATGTGGATTCTATACTCAGCTTTGATACAGACTTTCTTTGTTATGGTAAATGAAACATTTTTCCTGTTTCCTAGCTCTATGCCTCAGAGCAAAGTTGGTGTTTTATATTTATGAAATGCTCAGACATTATAGCATTCTCACCTCTAAGGTACATATAAATTAGTAAAAAAAGCATCCCACACACACAGAGCTTAAATACACTTCCCAGGTTTACACGGCCTCTAGACCTTACTGAAAATGACAGGTATATTAATAAACTTTCAGTAGATATAGCTCTTTTTAGTATAAAAATGTGTGAAAATCTTGATTTTGGCTTCAAGAGAAACATTTTACAAAGGTCTAGTACAGTAACATTTATATGCATTTTCTATGCATTTATGAGTAATACATTAAAATACTTATATTGATTTAAACATTAATAAAAAGTAAACTTTTTGATAAACTATGAGTTGCCCTACTTTCTCATCAGTTTTAAGTTCTTCTTAGAATGAAGAATTTAAAAAAAATGTTTTTAAGTACTCTACATATTATGAATAATGAAGGAAATAAATAAATTAACGGTTTTGAAATAAATAATATTTGCAATCTTAATTTTTCTGTTTCATATACATCTTGCATTTTGATGTAAACATGTAACTCTGTATTTAAAAAAAAAATTGTTTCTTTTCAAAATATGTACAAAGATAAAATGTGTATTATGATGAGTTATCTTTTCTGAGGAAACAAAATTGGAGATTTTCCTGATTCTGACTGTTAACCCTGTACATTTCATGCTACAAGACTTCTGGGCATTACCATACTGTAATATTAGACATATTATAATTATTAAATATTCATTAAGTTCTAATTACTACAATGGAAAATCCTTGATAGATGTTTACAGCAATCTAAGCTATCCACTATCTTATTAAAATAGCAAACAGGTTCAAAACCAAATCCCAAACATTCCTCACAATCCCAAAACACTTCCAGTTCACCATTCTTTTTGTCCGTGTGCATAAGAATATCCATATATATATAACATCAGTTCTGAGCCACTTTCTATGGATGTCTCAGAAAAGACAAATCTCTGTTAAGAATCAAGAAACACTTGATGAAACATAAGGGAGATTCAGGGCTACAATAGACATTCATTCTCCTTTTCATGTTTCTGTCTTTAGCACAAAAACTGGGAAAATCGTTAAGTATGCTACGTTGTAACTAGCTCAAAACGTATTTGTCCTTCTCTGGTGAGTGAATGCATGCAGAAAAAAAAATGCATATAGAACAGTTGCGCATTATGAAATGATGATGACGATACAAGTTTTAGTTGTTATTTTACACTATTTCCCTCCATTCTCTTTTTTAATATCAAAATAATCTGAATATGAACAAGAGTTTTTCTTCACTATTGTATATATTCAGATTATAATTATATTATCATATTAGATATTCACATTCTATTCCTTTTGCATTAAAACACAGAGAAATGGAGAAAATTGTATTCCTCAGACTATGACCATTAATTTAACCATAACGTGTGGCCATAAGAATACATACTGAATGCAAAAAGTGAAAGACAAAGAAAGTTCATGGTAAAGATCATAAGCTGAATGTGTTATTATCTCTGTTATTGTAGAACTGTGCAGCCACAGAATACCCATGCTGAAATCTGTACCAATAAATGATAACATTTTTACTGTAGCTAAAACTGATTTATATTTATATATATATTTTACATTTCCTTTTTAAACCTGCATCACTTGCATATGAAAGATTTACAAAAAATAGCCTTGGTGGGAAATTTTGTAATACTGTTACAACAATCAGCTGTTTAACAACAAATAGATGAACAAAGCAAGCTAAAGAAAATGCTATATGCAGTTTTACAGGACATGAAGATTCAGGCAGGCAGACTATAATGAAAGTATGGGAAAAGTCTGGGTCATAAAAGAAGGTGCCCAGATCGGTTATCCCAGTCCATGACTGACAAAATTAGAGACCACTCTAATTTTCCATATGGTAGTTTGCCATTAGATTTGTTACCATGAATGAAGCATCAAGTGGCTCTTACATCTAAAAGCAGTGGTATTTTCTTTGGCAATCTTTATTTGTTACAGAAACAATTTCAAACTTTTGTTTACTACAGATTTTCATGCTCTATTTATGGATAATAATAAGAATCTGCTACTGCTCTATCAAGTCATATTCCATATGTTTGTAATCCCTCTAATAAATAAGAGAAGTTGACTCTAAGCTTTCCATGCAGATTTCTCTTACCTAGTTTGATTTATAAGATTAAAATGATCAGGCAGTAGAGTCAGTCCTTCATGGAAGGAGATACCAAGTAACTGCTTGTATTATATATACAGTGAGAATAAAAAGCCTCAAATAATCAGCGAGTGCTTAAAAGCACTAGGTAGTGTTACATTCACTGTGTAGTCTGTCCCTAAAACTTCATGATAGATTCAAAACTGTTGGTTTTATTCACTGGATCTTTCAATTTGTCCTAGAGAATCCTCAGTATTAGGGCTGGGTAATAAGAACTCAGATTTCTGAGGAGCTTTCAGAGTTTAGAATTTCTTTTCCAAAACAAGGAAATTATTTGTGTGCAAAAAAAATATGGAACTCAGTAGGTTCAAGCACAAACAGCCAATAGCCTCTATTCGGCCCCTTTGGATGACAATTCAAGTTGGTGTTCAAAAAGAAGAGTCTTGATTGTGTAGCTGATTCTTGTATCAGACTCTTGTCTGATATACTTACATCACAAAAACACTGAGTTTCAATATAGTGACCAAAGACAGAAATGTATGTCTGCAAACATAAATTTATAGAGAGAATCATAGAATTTCTGAGCTTGGAACGGACATATGTAGAACACCTAGTCCAAACTCCCCTGCTCAAAGCAGGGTCATCAGAGGGTCTATATTAGCATTTGTGAAGCTATTGTAGAGATGTTAGGGATATATCTATATACATACTTTTGATCTTGGCTGCAGATAAGAAATGCTCTCTTGTTGAATGATTCAAGAGTTATTTACTGCATATAGAGTGTGAGCCATATCCCGCCAAAGCTGTGTCTGTTATCTCCCGCACTATGGACAGATGGAAATATTAACTATGTATACTATGGTACCTAAACTTTGTACCTAAAGACCAACTGAGAGTATTGTTCCATTGGTCATTCTGCAAATATAGAGAAGCAGGTAGTCTCAGGGCCTAGTCTATTAATCTTTTTAAAAAAAAGTAAATAACATGGATGGGGAAAGAATAACACTCGAGTAGTACGCTAGACCGTATAATGACATCAAATACTCTGTTAACGCAGTAGGATGTTTCTGTGTGAAAGAACGGAGAAAGGGCTGGGGGTAGTTACAAAGAAACTGAGTTCCATGTGAAGAAAAAAATAAGCATATTTGCAGAAAAAGATTTGGAAAGGCAAACATAGAATGAAGTTGAGTCAGGAAAAAAAAATAAGGATGAAGTGTATACTTAACTGAAAGTGCAGTCAAAATTATAACGAATTCTCTTATTCATAGAAAAGCCAACTATCTGTTTACAGCTTTCTCAACCTTCAAGATCTCAAACTGGCAGTGATCAGATTTCTCACAAAGCTTTCTCTGATAAGGAAAAATCATCTGCATCTGAAAAACTCTAGATTTGAGGAAACTTTGCTTGAATATTTTGGTCAGATATTTCTCAGAGGAAAGTAGTGTTAATGGGACCCATTATCCCCTCATCATAAGCTGAGAGAGTTAAGGGAAAAATATAAAAGGATAAGAGGAAGAGCATAACCCTTAAGGGTCATTTTTTATACCCATAGTAATAAGCATACATAAAAATAAATAAATAAATAAATAATCCAGAAAGAATACAGTGACAGAGCTAGCATTCACTAGTTAAAGCAAGAGAAGAATGAGGAATATTTTTCAAAGGAAAACATCTAAATAAACTATGTAGGCAACTAAGGAAGAAAATAACTGGTTGCATAAGAAAGGACACTTTCATTTTAAAAATGCAGATCCTGAACTATTTAGACCTAAAGAACAACCAGGAATGGAGAGAAGATGAATGCAGGTAGTTTATTATTTTCTCTAGGGAAAGAAGCAAAAAGCACAGTGAGCATGGCAAGCACATGCACACACAAACACATCACAACTAGCTAAGGGAAAGAAATCATTGTGTTTTGTAATCTTTGTAAAGGCTATATTCAATGTGCTTTCCATGATTAGCTCTCTCATAGAAGACCTGGAAAGTAGCCAAACTAGCAGAGGCAATACTTATTGCCTGGATCCGGATTGCTAGAAAATGAGGTCCTGTTTCCAATAAGCAATGGAAAAGGAACCCTCAACCAAGAAATGGGAGAAACAGACAAAAAGAACAGTTGATGCGGCATTTTTCTCTCACTTTGAATATCGAAGGGCATGCAAACCCTATCTGCTGGGATTCAGTGCAGTTTCTAACAAGAGGGAGTTGTAGCAAGACTGAAATATTTTCAGTTTGTAGAAGAATCTTTGACAATGCAACACACACAGTCCTAGGTGTGATTACATCAATATAGCAGTTTTAGTAATGTCATTGCTTTATTTATACTTGTTCAGTAAATTCCCACCGGAAATCTAGCTTTTTTTAAGGCCAAGTTTGCTAGCAATAGCTACTGGAAGTAAAGTTTTCTGATTTTTTTTTTTTTTTTATTGATAGGATATGCCTTTCAACATGCCTTTCACAAATAGTATCTTTACACATATACTTCTGATATAGCTATAAAATCAGTTCTCGTACCAAATGTTTTAGCTGCACATTCTTAGATCTTAGCAACAATAAATTAATTGATAAAGCAGTTGAAATTCTCAAATCAGTTTCAACTCATGTTCTGACCTGCATAAAAAATAATTTTCCTCCATTTTTATGCATTAAGTTCAAATAATGAAGACAAATATATTAATTTCTTTTAGTTACAGAACTGAAGTACACCAGTTTTATGCATGCATAAGTGATGAATATTACAATTCAAATTATATGAAGCATTACAGACAAAGAGTGGGTAAAAAAGAAAAAAAGAACGCCTCCTGTGTTGATATTTGGCTTCCTGCTTATGCCTAATGGGATAGACCTATTTGCATCTCTCATCTCCAAGGAGGGATAAAAAATACTATGTAATTCATACAGTCTGACATTTAAAAGTCTCTTAAAGAAAACCATACAGCCCTAAGAATAAACCAACTGAGACTAGCCCTGCTTAGAAGTGAACATTGTTTATAGTTTTCTGTTGCTTTAAATTTTGAAAACTGTAGGCAGGAGAAAATGTTTATATGTTTAGTAGTGAGGTTCAGAATATAAGAATTGCACAGTAGTCGTAAGATCTATTACATGAAATCGAGAATATATATATTTATATATATAAATATGCATACTTTCTAAGCAGTTATAGTGTTTTGTATGGTAGGAAAAAAGATCTCCAGTATCAGTGTTTTATAAAAGGTAATGGACAGGGATTCCTCAACTGTCCTCATAGTTTCCCACACAATTTAAACAGGAAATAGCTACAGAATCTGAAATTTCAGTAGTGATTAAATTGAAAACAAATGTTGACTTTTGGTCTCACTACTTTTCACAGGGATCCAGAAATGCACTTTCAGCCAATGTAAATTAGCACATCTTTCTCAAACATTTGAACTTTTCAGCATTTCAGAATTTGATTCCAGCTGTTTTAACCAAGTGTACTGTTAACTATTTTGGGAACTAATTTATCACATCATTTCCCTGTTATTCCTTCTAATTTTTGAGTTGTTTGCTTTTTGAAAGGTTCTTGAGTTATTCATACTTGATTGTTTTTATATAACTATATTCAAATATAGAGGTGTAGAAATATAGGCTTTTTGTTAGCTACTCATGGTCAAATACAAGTGAGTATCTGAAAGAGTTGAAGCTAAATAGAATCACATTAATTAGCCTGTGGAGCATTCCTTTTCTTTAACAGGCTTATTATGTGAAGTTCTACATCTTTTACAGTTTATATTCATCCAGATTACATTTTCAAATATATACACTTTTGATTTTGGAAACATTAAAAAATTCTGCCTTGTTTTTGCTGAAAAAAGAACATATCTAAAATTACATTCTGAGTTGATCACTGACTGCCAAATGTACAAATGAATTCAAGAGAATGTGCCAGTCATGAGCTCAGTGCCAATCATGGTGTTCAATGTCATTGTTTTCTAGTCTTGCCTGAGATTTAAAGCATGTTTTCAAAACATGCATCTTCAAAACATGCCACCTTTTCAAATTTGTTGCAGATGAGAAAGGAATGATTTTAAAAAGCACAGAAGGTAGCTCTATCTACATAAAGCAGCTCTAGCTACAGTAAATGTTTGATTTCAGTGGTTGTCAGCAACAACTAATGAATGTATGAATGTTAATAAACTCTTCATGGTTCATTCTAACATGATCCTCTGCTTTTTTAATACAAGACTATTTAAATGTCAGTGTTTTCATGCTTTGTGGTTCTCTTGTTATTATATTGTGGATTGATCTTTAGTCTAGTCTTCTAGGAGTGACAAAAACTGAAGGATTAACAAAAGAGGCAAAATGTGAAAGAACCAACACTAATGCCAAAGTTCTGCAAATTTTGAGATGGAACAGATGGGGAAGCATGTAAAACAAAACCTTTTTAAAGTCTATGTAAAAACTTGGCAGTTTTCTGCAAGGTTAGCTCACTGAAACAGTTCAGATAGATTTCAGGTTTTTGCCAGCTTAAAATGACTTAAATTTCAGACTTTCATACTCAGATATGTTATAGATTGAGATGGTATGTCTATCTTTTGCAATAAATGATATGGACCCCAGACTCAATTTGATAAATATTTTATATTCCTGCTGCTCCCAATAGTAGTAAGTAGCACATGAAGAAACATGATTGGCATGTGTGTATTTCGGTATTTGGAGAACAACATGCACATCACCAAGGACGACAATTCTCATTAAGTATTACTTAATAAGATATTACTTTGATAATAAGTATTACTTATTATCAAAAATGTCTTTCTCTTCCTAAAATTTAATATCCATAAACCACCTGGAAGGGGGAAAGATACTTCATGTTCTAAGTAAGAAAAATATAATCAATCAAAAGCTATTAAGAATTGAAATAATGTGTTGGGCCTAACAACATATGCTATACTAACATTTATTGTGAAAACTGAATTAAAGCTGGAGACATTCAGCAATTCAAATAAAATATTCCAAAA
>JAUBOD010000203.1:418549-432844 GCA_032353885.1 Nothura maculosa | reverse complement strand
AGTCTCCTTCTTTGGAGATCTTTAAAACCCGCTTGGATGCAGCCCTGTGCCATGTGCTCTAGGTGACCCTGCGTTTGTAGGGGGGTTGGACTGGATGACCTCTAAGGTCCCTTCCAACCTTAAGCATTCTATGATTCTATGATTTTAAAATAGTTTTGCCACAGTGTTTCTCAATGAAAGTTCATTTACGGGTAGCACAGCCTACTAATGAAATTAAAAAAGGGAGAGATGAAAAAAAGCTTACATATATTTCATATATATACAATATGCACATATATGTGCTTATATGCACATATATATAGTAATACTTCAGGTGTATATGTATTAATATATATAACCTATGTATACTTTACAAAAAAGATGCAGTTGATTATTAGAAGTGTAAAAGTATGAGTCAGTTTACTGATATATTGCAATCTTACTTGTACAGAAGTTACTAGAACTAATAGAAGGAGTTTCTGTAATCCTATTGCAATTCAATTGCAAGCTAATTTCGGGATGGAAGTTCTCTAGGTGCTTAAAATCAAGAGCGGCCTGCAGTGATAAGTAGCTTATAACCAGTTACAGGTATGTGTGATGAACACCAGTTGAGTAATTGACTCTCTTAGACTCCTATATGAGTGAAAACTCTCTTAATATTTTACTGTAAGGGCAAAGCCCCAGCAACCTAGATAGTGCCATGAAAAGGAACCAAACTACCTCATAATTGTGACAAGTCCTAAAATTTATAACAAAGATGACAAAGGGAAACTATCAATTATTGCCTCCTCTTTGCTCAGCATAGTCTAACTCACAATGTAAAACTGTACAATGACTTCAGATAAAGACTACTGTTTATACACTCAAGGCTCCTTAATAGTGAAGGGATTTCAAATAACTCTTGGGTATAATGCCTTAGTTTTCTAATTGCATTAGTCTTTAATTATCAATGCAGTTTCTCAGAAGCTTTTGTGCTTCTTGACTTTCTTGGAGTAAAGGACTTCATATCACTGTCATGATATCAGACTTAATATATTGTAGAAATCAAATATCAGAAGCTGTACTGGGAATAGAATAGGATGGAGAAAAATGGCACGTAGGTTAAAACTATATTCTAAAAACCTAATTGTTCACAGATGAACAGAATCATAATTTCTGCAGATGTCTATTTCTTAGCCAATTACTGGTATTAACACAATTTTAAAGTTGTTATTAAAACTGCAGGAACTATCTGCACAATACTGGGCAATGTGTATAGTATTCCCAGACACCTCTTTACACAAGCTCTTACAGTGAAGTTAATTTCTTAACCTTCCTTATCATGTTCTTGTAGTACACAACTTTCTCCACAGAATGATTTACTATAGACTTCTAACGCAGATACAATCAATAACAAATATAAGACCTTTATAAGAAAAATATTAAACTTATTCATATCAGTGTCAAGATGCTATAAGTTCTTCCTAAAATATAAAATTAAATAAGATAAATATCAGTCTTGCAGGAAGATATTACAAGATTAAACAGGATCATTTTGCAGTGCTGAGACCCTTTGTGTCACACCATTTTCTCTGAAATATAAAGCCAGAATCTACTATTTCTACTCTGAAATATAAAGCCAGAATTTCAGTTCACGTACTTCAAAATCACTCCAGTCAATGAAAATCCATTAAGAGGTGAATCACATCCTGTAGATTCAGGGAACCAAATAAGTGTTAGTAGTTGGTTTCTAATCTCGCAAGCAAGTTTTGGACCCAGGCAATAACACTTGACCTGGAACTCATACAGGATTGGACCTGTTCTGCAAAACCACAAAGTTTTAATTCAATTAATATTTTATCTGTGTATTATACATGACAAGTTATGAAATCCTCTCGTCTTGTTTTAAGATTCTTATCATTTCACGAATGTTCATTTTATAGTCTTTTGCCAGTGCAATCTTTGTACTACCAGCATTTCATTGTCTCTGAAGGGACGAATATATAAAACATATATTTTATTATTTTCTGGAAAACAAAGTGCTCTGATAATTGCTTATTTTAGTTGAATATATGGAATCATTAGTAATAGAAACATACCGTATACAAATATTCAATATTTTATAAGATTTTTTCTGTTTAGAAAATGAAATTTGATCTGTAAAAGTTAATAATATATGGAATATTTTGGCTTAGATAAGAGAGAACCAGAGAAATGTTAGTAGTGTAGAGAAAGCTACAGTACATTACAGCTTTCTTGTGCTGCTGTGGGTACTAAGATGAATGAACAATGAACAAACACTTGACACATGACCTACCCATGGGAGTTCCAACACCATAACCTTTTGAGTCTATGAGGCCTCCAATCTGTGTTAGGTTGCAGTTCCGCTGTGTGACAAACTCAATGGTTGTTGACTCCATTAAAAATGCATAATCAGAGGTAAGTACACGCTGGATGCCTTCTTCATTACTTTTGACAAGTACTGACTGCCTCCTGCTGCTCATGAAGGCCCACATCTTGTCATAAGTGGAGATTTTTGATTTCTGAAAGATAAATTTTAGAGGCAATATTAATAAAAGCAGTATACTTCTAGAAAATAAATCAAATTCTCATCTTTTCTGTAGAAAACAAAATGACTAGAGAGATTCTTCAGAATTTGCATCATATTTTGTTGTTTATGAAATTCCATGATGAAGGCTTAGAATTATTAGAAGTCAGTGGAAGTTAGTAGGATTTCACTGCTGCCAAGATCAGCACCAATGTTTGTAAGTGTGGAGAATCTTCTGGATTCTAGTACATTTCAAATTCTCATTTCAAGTGATTTCAAATCATTCAGCTACTCCTGAGCAATTCTGAAAACTTAACCCACATTATAGTGACTTGAAGTTATTAACAGATGACAGAAAACAGAGGAAACAGTTGTGAAGGAGAGGACAACAACCATTTTATTTTATCCATGGTATAATGCAATGATACTTGGTGAAGGATTTTATCTAAAAGTAACATAGCCCGATGATAGATTTTCATGTCAAACATACTGGTTTTAATGTCAAAAGCTGACATGAGAGTCTATTTAAGTGAAATGGAATATCATGTTGACCTCTATCCATTCAATAATGTTTCTAACTCAGATGAGTCTGAAAATGAGCAGTAATGTTAATCTTGCCTAGTCAATAAAGTATAGAAATAGGGCATGAAAGACTAGTATAATCAGACTTCTTAAGGAGTCTTTCATCTATTAATGTTAATCTTAAACATAACTTTGCTTTTAGCTCTGGGGGAGATATTACACAAAGATTGATGCTACAAACTGTTCTAAAACTCAGCTGATTGGAAGCCCTAAATTCTGCCACAGGGGAGAATTAGTAGCATATGTGGAATGAAAAGGAGAATATCGATTTAGGGGAAAAGACCATCACAGTGATGGAAATACATTAGAAATTGGAATGTTTTTTCTCTTTCACAGCATTACTATATGTGAAAAATACAATAATCTCTGGAGGATAGAGAGTATTCATACTGTGATGACTGATTTAATCAGACAGGTTGGAGTGACAACTACTATTAAAAAGGATCAACACTTGTGAGGACAAAGGTCACAAACAAAATAAAAAAAAAATGTCTCCCTAGAATAGCATGCTTGCTCAAATAATTAAACCAAAACCAATGATAATTTTATATGTGATTTGTTAGACTGTAGAAAACAAAGTAAAGCTTAAAAAAATAGTGCACAGGGCCCTTTATTGTTGTACTATGAAACACAGGAAGTATCCAGTGACTCTGCAAAATTTTCACATACAGGCCAAATATTACAGTGTTCTATCACTATTTTCTTGTATCCCTAAAAGATAAAGATCAGAACTGAAACTATGCCAATGAGAACAGACCATGTATCTGTCACTACTAAATCTCTAAATTCTAAGATATATCAATTTAGTTTAGTAATTCTTGCAAAAATATAATATGCATTTGTTTTATGCAGAACAGAGAGTGTTTTGTCTGAAAAACAAAACAAAACAAAAAAAACCCTTTAAAACCTTTGATTCAGTGAAATATATCCACAAATGATTTTTTTTTTTCCAGCTGGCAAGATACTGAGCAGGTTCAAAAGACTAAAATTAAGAGGCCAGACAAATCAAAATCATCAGGAGCCCGTCTGACTTTGAACTGAAGAGAATGACACTCTAATCTGTACATATTGCTTCTGGTAGTTCTGACAGTATGAAATATTATTCATACTGATAGAAGCAGATGCTACAATTACATCATGTTTCTATCATCTTCTTTGTGTCTAAATCAATCTAGTTAATCAACTTATATACTCCATCAATGAAGGGTATTGTTTTATCTGGATTAGTTCACCATATTGTCTGATCTAACTGGAAATCACTGTCTGGAAAGCCCAAACAACTTGAAATCAACTGGAAATGATGTCTGTATAAGATAACTTGTGATGACATGATTTATTACGCTTCTGTTCCCTCTGTAATGCTGAAGATAAGGAAGCTGCCTATGCTTTGTAACATTTGAATTTCACTATAGCACAAGATAACTGACATGTTGGGATTGAAGAGGTTAAGCAAAACAAGAAGCTCATCTAGGGGGTGCACGCAATGGCATCTCCTACAGTGACATTCAGAGGATATCATCAGTGCCATGCTCAGCATTTACGAATCAAAGTTTACTAGGAGGTAATTGTATGTTAGAGATTATGAAAGGAAGCATTGCAAAGACTCTGCTTAGTCGAGTGTGGTATATATTTTTGAGGCTGGAAACAGGAGGAATCAGTGTTAGTAATATCTAGCTAACTAATATGCATACTGAATGTACTGCTAGGCAAGACAAATGTCTGAGCAGTGAGACTTTAGAACAAAAGGTTACAAAAATACCAGGATGTTGGATAAACACCAAAATAAGCAAAGATCAAAGGACAGGGAAGCAAGTCTCGTGATACAAGATAGGATGAGATAAACTCACAACAAAAAAATGTGCCAAGCCAATTCTCATTTTCTTTTTTTTTTCTTTTTTTAAATAAGGACAGCATAGAACCCCCTTTTGCAAACCATTAACAGACAATTTTCTTTTACCAATATCATTCTACTTTTTTCGTCTGCTAAAGGCCCTTGGGTGTCACACCCATTGTCTTGCCTAAGCCTGCACACATGCAATATCTTAATTCAAAATGATCTGCTGTAACAAAGAACGACTGAAGGTAATTAAGGTTACAATCTGAATTTCTGAGGGGAAATATTAGAAAAAAAATGAAGCCTAATTCTTATGTATATTCATTAAAAGTGACTAAGTCACATAGGAATCAAATCTCAGCAATCTTTATTTAAACTAACAAACAAACACAGACTCTCAAACCTAGTGTATACAACAATAATTTAACTTTTTATTTATTGGCACTGTATTATAAGTAGACATAAGCCTCTTTTCACAAAGTGGCTTGATTCATATATATACACCCTTTTTTAAGGCTAAAGGAACATTTTTTTTCCCATTTATTCTGATCTCCTATAAAATACAGACTATCAAATCTCAATTTTTTATTCCTTCACCAACCCAAGACCATGTGTTTGCACTGGCAAGAAGAATGACATAAGAATAATACATTCATAAAGACTAATCTCTATTGGCCTTTTAACAAAGTGTTTGACATCTCTAAAGAATGATAAATTTCTTTAACATAGTCTCCCATAATCAAGGGTCCAGTTGTCACTTCCACGATCAGTGACAAACTGGAAAGATATGGGCTGGAAGGATAGGTCCTTCCATACTGGTTCAATATTGGCTCCAATACTATCCAATATCTTTATAAACAATTTAACAAGATAATAGGATGGTATGTGCTCTCACCAAATTATGCACAAATAGCATGAAATAGGAAGAGAGGTAGTTGAGGTAGCAGAAAGAGCTACCATCATAGGCCTCCACTGGTCAGAAGATTATGCTAGGAACAATTCCATTAGGTTTAACAAAGATAAATGTAAACTCTTGCACCTAGCAGAAAAAAATCCCAAGCATCAGGAACCAGATCAGGCTGGGAACTTACTGCAAAGAGTGTACCTTGGTGTAAAATGACCTAAGGATGCAACTGGATAGCAAACTTAGCTTATATCAGGAGTGTGTCTTCATAGCAGTGAAAGTGAGTGTTATTCTGAACTCCATTAGCAAGACCACAGCTATGAAAATAAGCTATGTGACTCTCCTACCCTCTTTAACATGTGTTAGACTACACTAGGAATACAGTGCCACTTCTACCAGTTCAAGAAAGACACTGAAAAAAATGGAGAAGGTCCAGTAGAGGGCAACCATGGTGACTTGAATGTTGGAGAACCTGACTTAGAAAAGAAAGAAAGGCTGAAGGACCTAGAGCTGTGTAACCCACAGAAGGGAAGACTGAACAGGATCTAACCAGTCTTGCAATACCTAACAAGAAAGTTATAAAGAAGACTAAGGAATGCTCTTTTCACTAAGATGCATGCTTACAGGGCAAAAAGTAATGGCACAAGTTGCAGAAAGGAAATTCTGATCACATATAATAAAAAATTCTGCAACCTAACAAACTTAAACATTGAAAATGTTGCACAGAGAAGTGATGGAATCTGCCTTACTGGAAAAAGTCAAGTCTCAATTTGAGAGGACCCTCAAACCAAAGAGGGATATGCAAAACTAATGTCCTCCTTTCAATAAAAAAGCAGATACCTTTCAAAAAGAGGAAGCTGCCTCCCTAGGTTCCTTATAAACTCAAGTTTTTGTGATTTCTATGGTTCTTTAGCAGTTTAAATTTACACAAAAGTGATTAATGCTTACTAAAGCTTTTCAAGTTATTCTGTTGAACAGTGGAATTTTTCTTTTTTCTTTCCTCCAAGAAAACAACATAAAACATATTACTTCCCTTATGAAAAGTTACTGAGAACTTGTGTGATGTATTCATCAAGTAAATGGCAAGCTTCAAAAATATGTGTTTCCTTAATTCTTTTTCACACGTCAGTACTTTGCATCTTGAATGGAGTCATTCCAATTTCTTCATACAAAATATTATTGAAAAATAAACATTGAACATCAATAGGAATAACCAAGCTAAACTTCCCATATAATACATCTCTTATTCATTCCAGATTCAATTTTGTAAATTTGATGTTTTGTTTTGACAGATACTCAAAATCTAAATCTGCATAGCTCTATATAAACTAAAAAATATATATATTTCAAATGTTATTAGTAACTGCAAAAACACACATAAATATCAAGAAGTCTTTCTAAATATGAGAAGGCTAGCTGTTGAATGTATGTGAGTATACATTATGAAAGTTCCTCTTCTGGTCCTTACTTGGAATATGTCTCCAAAATTTTAAGTCACTGAGAATTAGTAAAATTTATGGAGAAACAAACTTGATTATTCAATACACTTAACTGAATGTAACTTTCAGGTTTTTATATAATTAATGTAAAACAAGTTTTAATGAGAAAATATAGCTTTTTTTAAAAAAAAAAAACTTAGCTATACACTCCAAAAATCTAAAGCTATTTCTCTCTGCAGGAGTAGTCGTTGTATATTTACCTATTTTAATAGAGTTTAGTGCATAATGTAAAGCATAATTTGATCTTATCTGCACATCTGTACCTGATGCTTCCATAATATGGTCCAATGCCACCAATTCCAAACAGTTCACTGTGTGTATCATACAGTTTTGAAGCAAAACTTTAGGATAAAGTATAGCTTCTACAGAGCAACATATTCATCACTGACATTTTAAGTACCTGAAGGTACATTTAAGTAAACTGAAGGTATTTTTCCACCTATGCTGGACAACAGACAAAACTTAAATCAGCTTAACAGTCTTTTATCACAGTCTTCTATCAGTTAGAGAGATTGTGCTAATACAGGTTCTGGGTATCATCTGATTTTCTGACCAGATTATCACTGCTTATAACAAATTGCAAATAATTTTTGGAGTCCTGTATACATCTTTTAGGTCTCCTAGAACTGTGACACTGGATTACCTCAGTCATCAAAAAAATGAAAGACACAGTCTCCTTTTATTAGACTCATTGATTCTGACCTCAGGACATTTCTTTCTTTTCTTTTTTTCCCTCTTTTTTTTTTTTTTTTCTTTCTCCTTTTTTTAAATTTTTTTCTGTTTCTGAACTTCTGAGGTCTGAAAACTCTTAAGTGAACCAGATGATTTCAATTTTATTGTGTCAGCACAAAAACAATAAAACCAGTGCATATACTGCTGTCTCCTTCATAACGGCAGTTTTCATGGTCCATAGAGCACAAATGAAAAAAGGTGTTCCTGCCAAGAATGAAGTTACAAGGAATGAAAAATGCAGTGCCAAGAAAAAGACATTTTTACTCTCCTCCCAATTGTGCTGACTTTTTGTTTTAAAAACAAAGATTTTGAACAAATATTAAATATTTAAAGTAACCTATGAGTAAAAAAAAATAATGAATGTTATTGAAATAAGATTTCATCATTGGCTTTGACCTGGAAATAAGAAAGGATTTATTTCTCTAAAATCACTAATGGATTCCAGAAAATTTCCTTCTCTTTTATACCAGAATGATTTACAGTCCAGTACTGGATTACAATTAATTTCACAACAGTTCTTTTTATAAAATACTGCAGAAGATGACAAATGTGATATTTTTCACACTTCTGTAGGCTTCTCCCATTTAAATAGAGAAATAGGACTTTATAGAAATTTAATCTTCTTTTAAAGCAATTCCACATGCTTCTTAAAGTTAAATCCACTTCTACTCATTGTGTCTGCTAGTAGATACAAACTGCAATACAAAACTCCACACTTCCTTTACACTTTATCAGAAAGCAATCTCCTTTTCCAAAAGCAGGGAGTGAATATTGCCTCAATTATATGCATAATTATGAAACGTGAAACTGTGAATGAAGTTCACAGTGCCTGTTTTAAAATTTACCTCAAGTAGAGTGAGAATGTTTCATAATGACACATATTTAATGGGTCATGTTTAACAGCAGCATCTACATTGGCATGCAAGATGTTTGTGCAGCACTCAAAATTAATATCTACTATATCCAAAACACTCTACTACTTTTGCAATTTGAAAGAAACTTGTTGGGCAATATTTGGAATCAAATTCCTAGCATTCAAGATCTTCTCAAATGAGAAGTAAAAGAAAGTCCACTATTATTTGTTAATTTGTTGCCCCAGATAGATAAACAATGTGTCTTTATCTTTGTAGAGTTCTGAAACTTTAACAACAGTTCCATTGACACTTTCTGCTTTTGGTATATGGCAAACAGCAGCTTTAGCTTTAGTTTTTTGCTGTAATCATGGTCATGAGAATCAGTCTTAGTGGCATCAATACAGGTTGGCATATTTTTTTCCTAGCAGTTTCCCTCCATCAGTATTATTGTCTGACCTAACAAGATGCAATGTTGAAATGGGTAATATTTTGCATATTTCTTCATAAAATAGGTCATGTAAAATATTTGCCAGTAACAGTATGGCAAAAGCTTAAACTGAGATATTTTGCAGAGAACAAGATTTCGGTTTAGCATCTTGGACTTTTTTACAATATTAAATAAATTACCAACAATGCCAGAACATATGTATTAGATAAAAACAAATCTCTTGCTCTGTAATTGTCTAACTTTTGTCACTAGTTCAGGCAAATAGGATTGGCACCCTATGTAGTTCATATCAAAAGTATAGAGTGGAAAGGTACTGATCTGAAAAGCAGTTTCTTTGTTAGCAAAGCTGTCAGATCTTGGAATAATTATGGCCATTTTATCCTCAAACATCTGTAGTCTCCTAAAGAATGTACTTGAGGTGATAGGCAATACAATACATAAGTAGCTGCTTTCCTCCAAGAAAGGTTAAAAGGTTAAAAAAGAAATTCTAGGAACTGGGATGACATACTGCAAAAAAAAGCAAAATTATTCCTGAAGAATTCATCAGTTTCATACAGAAGATTAAAGGTATGCTCTTCTAGTCATCTAAATCAAAAACATTTGCAGTTGCTGGGTTATAAGATATGCTTTCAAATACTTTATAGAAGTAATCATAAAGCCCCCATTGAACTTTGGAACACAGTAGGGAAAGAAATTAAGTGGTAATACTGACAAACTTGCCTAATATACAAAAAGACAGAATGAAAAAAAAAAATTATGTTTATTTACACGTGGAAATTTGGGTGATTATGGTAAGTGAGAACAGACAATGTAAACACAGTTGATGATAATGTAAAGAAAGGGATATAGTACAGTTCTGAAGACTAAGAAAGTCCTGCAAATGTTCTCCTTCCTCTACGTTTTGAAACAGACAGAAACAGCTAATATATGCCAGGATAGAGAGAGAAGGAGTCCCTCTCCAATAACTGTTTTATTCCATTTTGATCAGAGAGACACTGTCAGAATTAGTGCAAATTAACTAACTTTGAATTCCCAAGAAAAGAAAAGACAATCATCAAGTATTCAGTTTGATCATTCAGTACATTAAATCAGTTACAATATTGTTTATATAACAAAACTCAGCCAAACTCTATGCTAAGATTTCTCCACTAATTCCACTAAGCTATGTTATATTGTTTATTATAAATTTTCTATGTCTTAATAGATAATTGAACTATGCAGAACGACTTGACATAAAGAAGAAACAAATTTTTTAGTCTTTCGATTATTGTGTATGGTTTCTTTACATAAAAACAAATCCAAAATTTCAGCAAATTGATATGTTTCTGTGGGGATAAAAAGAATAATAGATGAAAAAATCATGCACTGTCAAAAGTAATTTGGTAATTTGTCCAGTACTAATGAGGGCTGGGGGAAAGGTTTCATACAAAGCTGTACAACTGTATATATATATATATTTTTTTTTAGTGTTATGTTTGTTAGCTTTGCTACCAAAACCAGTCAGACTTTTGCTGGATGCTATCAAACTGTTCTGCTCTATTGTCTCAAATAGTAACAGCTGGGACTATGATATTTGACCTTAGTCCCTATTTTATTAATTTATTTTTAATTAAATTATCATAAAAAATTAATTATCCATAAAAAAAATAAAAATACACATAACCTGGAGATTTTATAGAAAATAATTAATAAACAGCTTCTTTACTAAACTTCATGAAAAATAACAAATGCATGTAGCAAATAACTAGTGAAAGATGTCATAATCTTTCACTGACTTCATATTCTCTGTTCAATATGTACAGGACAAAGCAAAGGCAATAAAAATAAAGCAAGCATATACATAACTATCAGAATTTATTTTATGTTTTACATCACCTATATTTTTCTATTTGCCATGTACTTTGACAAAAATAGTTGCAGCAATAGGGATTTAGCGCTTTGTTTTATTTTGACCTTTGAGAGACATTAAGAAACTTGACATAAAGAAGAAACAGAAAATTTTTAGTCTTTCGATTATTGTGTATGGTTTCTTTACACTTTCATTGGATGATACGGTTATACTGGTTTTAGGTGTGCGTTGTAGTAATAGTGAAAACTTGCTTTCTCTGCATATTTGAAAACAAATAGGTCAAAACTGTAACTGTCCAAACAATTTTCAACTTCACATGATGATTTTTTTGAATGAATGAATGAATGTAAGGAAATAAATTCATCTCCATATTGAATATTGCTTGTGGAGTCTCCTTCTTTGGAGATCTTTAAAACCCTCTTGGATGCAGCCCTGTGCCATGTGCTCTAGGTGACCCTGCGTGTGTAGCAGGGTTGGACTAGATGACCTCTGAGGTCCTTTCCAACCTTACACATTCTATGATTCTATGATTCTATGGTCATTTGCTGAGTTTGCTTATAATAATCAGCTACAGGTAGATGACAAGCACAGCCTGCTAGTAATAATATATATGTGTATATATATATATATATACACACTTGCTTTTAGCTCTAAAAAACACTTTTTAATTTTGGTAATAAGATCCTTAACAATTGACTCTTACTGTTATATTTCAGCAGTAGTGTTTTTAGTTGTGTGCATATTCTAAGCAGATTGCAAGTACTTTACTCTTACCAATTTATACTCTTGCATTTATACTCTTAAAATTTGATTCTGCTTTGTTTATTTGACAAAGTTCCACAGAACCTTTCAGGAAAGAGATGATTTACTGGACATCTATGGGAAGAATAGCTTCATTTACTCGTGCATAGGGTTATTTGTCTCCAGGAGCAGGACTTGGAAAATGTTTCTAGCATTTTCCTGAGGTCCTTCAAATGGCAGCACAATCTTCTAGTCTCTCAACCATCCCATCCTATCTTGCTCTTTTCTAGAGCTAGTCAATCTAGAAAAGGTATTCGAAAGAACTGTAGGAAAATCTCCTTTTACTAATACGATGGTTTGGAAAATATGCTTTAGAAAAAAAAAGAGGGTTTTTTTTTGAGGGGTAGTTTGTTTGGTTTTGTTTTTTCCTTTACTTTTTTGTTTTGCTGAAGAAATATTATTTTCTCTTTGCCTATATTTTGAGGTACAAAAGGTAAATATTTACCTGCAGAAGTAGAATATATCATAACACTGTTTTGTTTGGTAAGAGTAATTACTTGGTTTAAAGTCCTATCCCTTCTTACTTTCTTTTCCTACTATTTATAGATGCTCAATTGTTATCATTTCTAGATAACAAAACAGTATCCCCTTTGCCTTGAGCATATGAGTAAACTATTTAAAAACAATTTCTTTATTCACCCTTAGGAAATTTATTTTCTTTGTTCAAAACCAAGTCCTCACAATTCTCTTTGATCTTTCTATAGAATTTTCCATATCTCTGTTTTTATTGATCAGAAAAAAACAAAGTTTTACTTTTTCTTGATATTTCAGTCCCATATGTTTGTCTTAAAAAGCTCTACAGAGAATTCATTAAAACTTGCCCACTGTGCTTTAGCAATCTGAATCTGATTTTGTGACCTTTATGTCTTGCTTTTAAACTTTGTCTGTTTTAAATCACTATCTTAGTTTTTCTCTATTTGCACTAAAATATTCCCTGTTCCCCTCAGCTGCTTTGACCCTTACCCATGTATCCTATGATTAATGCCCAAAGTAGAGATTTATTAAGCATTTGCTTTGACCAGCTCATTATTTTTCTTCTTTGTTATTTTTTTCTTTGAGTCTTTTTGATATGTATGCATTTGCTTCAGTCTGGAAATTGACAAGAGGTTTATGGCAATGTTTTTTTCTCCCCGTTTAAGCAGTCTTCCTCTAAGCAGTGTCAAAAACTATAGCTGCAGTGCAGTACCTTTTTTCTGAATTGCAGGGCAAACCATTTATTCAAAGAATCAAGTGATAGAGAAGGAACTAATATGATCTCATGCATATATTTACTTGTCTTTGGGATCAGCATTCTGATCTCTGAGGAGACTAAGCTGTTTTTTAGTCTTCTTTTTTTTATCATTCATTATATGAATATGTAGCAGTGAAGGTTATGCAATAAAGCTAACAAATCACATTCGTTAATCAACATATGGTATACTAATACACTGAAACTATCATTAAAAATATTTTAATTTTCTCTAGGTATCCTGTAAGCAACAATTTTTCTTTTTAGTTCCTCTAATTCTAATAACCACCCACAAACAGATATTGAATGTATAGTCGTTTTAATATTTTTGCTTGATTAAAATTATATATGTTTTTGTAGATTGAAGATTTTTTGTAGATTTTGTAGATTTATTTTCTAATAAAAATTGAATTTTCTTACTTTTACAGGAAATTTTGTCCCTTAAACATTACAATCTGAAACAAATGTAAGATCTACTCCATGTTATATATCAAACATACAAATTGTGTACATATTTTAGGCTTTGGATTCAATTACATGCTTTGAATTCAACCCCAATATTTCAAAAAAGGAAGATTCATAGGTATTCTATATTTTTGAGCAGGTATACATGGAGGAAAATATTATTTTGCAGATATATATTAGTAAGAGGTGTCATTAGATTACGCTCAGGGATTCTTAAATGAACTCTAGTCACAGCTAGCTAGATTGGTATGGGATGCAAACAATGGTCACAAATAAACAGAGACTGCATCAGGAGGAGTGTTGCCAGCAGGTCAAGGGAGGTGATCCTGCCCCTCTACTCAGCTCTGGTGAGGCCGCACCTGGAATACTGTGCGCAGTTCTGGGCTCCCCAGTATAAGAGGGATGTGGAGCTTCTAGAGAGGGTCCAGAGGAGAGCGACAAAGATGATTAAGGGAATGGCATATCTCTCATATGAGGAGAGACTGAGTGAATTGGGCCTGTTTTCTCTGGAGAAGGGAAGGCTGAGAGAGGATATGATTAACATGTATAAGTGCATGAAGGGAGAATGCAGGGGAGAAGGGGACAGGCTCTTC
>JAUBOD010000203.1:391162-405670 GCA_032353885.1 Nothura maculosa | reverse complement strand
GATTCTGTGAAATACTGAGTGCATTAAAATTTATACCTAGTAGTGAATCTTAGTGAGAGATTGTCAAAGGGAAGTATTCATGATTATTAATAGGTATATTATAGATAGTGCTTTATTTTTATAGAAAAAATATCTTTTTTAAAATCAGTATAGGACATAAACATGTATTCTTCACTATAATGATTTCTTGAAATGAAGCATATGATTTCCGCTCTTGTCTAAAGCAGTCAAGCTTGATTAACTTGAAAATTCAGTTCTGACACCTACCAATCCTTTTTTTTTTTTTTTTTTTTTTAAGGGAGCGTATCTGAGAAGATAATTATCAAATCTGTATAATAGATAGAACAAGGAGAAAAAATACGTGAGAGAACACATTCATGCACCAAGGGAGAAGGACATTTTCTCTGGAAAAGCATTGTATTACATTAGTGCAAAAGGAATCTCAAAAGTGCTGCAAATTTATGTATCTATTTAGATATCTATACTGCCTAGTGAACTGAATAGTTCTTTAGATTTTACTGACAGCATTAACTAAGGACTCTTTTTGAGTACCCAAACAAGTCAGCTAGCACCCTGTGGAGTGCTTTAGGATATTAGACATATTCAAGGAGGACTTTCAAATAGGACACAGAATGGAAAAAGACCTAAGTTGCTCTCATACATCTTGTCATGTCTTTTTGCCTTGTGTAATTGTCGAAAGTAATGCTAGATATCTATGCTTAAGCAGTTGAATTGCGATCCGAATGTGTAGGCCTGAAATACTTACACAGTCTTCCTTTGAAGTCAATGAAAAGAAATAGGCATGTCAGGAAAGAAATTCATCCGATTTATTTTGGGCAGCTACCTTAAACTAAATAAATCAAATCAAAGATAGGACTTTGTCATTATATTTTCCTATTACATGCAAAATGAATCTTAACTAGTAAATGAGATTCAATCAGATATATCCCATACTAGTTGCTTTTCTTTAAAAAAAAAAAAAGAGAAAAAAAAGAAAAGAAGTCTGTTAGTAACTTTGTTAAAATGGGAATAAAATTGAAGGGTCAAGAAAATTCATTTACTATAATGATTCCTCACATTTCTTTTTGCTATGACATTGATAAGTTAATTGCCACAGTCTTCAATTGTTCTATGTTTGGTATGCCAGCAGAGCTTTGAACTGCTCTGTTACCTGCATATCAAGGGCAAGATTTTAGTTTTGAATCCGAAGTTTTCAGCATCCAAATTTTAAATTACATCAGATTAGCTAATTCCAGGTTCTGCTACCAAAGATCCTTTAAAATTACAGATTTCTAGAGTAAAAAATCTACTGGAGTTGTGTCATGCAGTTCTGCCTTCTCCTGTGGTTGTGTCATGGATCTGCGCCATCATCCTTCAGCTACACAGCTAGTGGTCAGTAACGAAATAGATCTTTCTAGCTTGTTCTGCAGTCACTATGATTTGATCACAATGGGATCAAATAAAGTTACGAAGTCAGAAGAGTACCCTTTTTGCCAGTACTAGGGAGAAGCTCTTCAGAGCCAGAACCAGAGAGCAGCCAGCAGACGCAAATGGACACGGCATTTCTCTCAGGAGCGCACCACAAAGGGCCTGATGACACTCATTAGACCAGAACACATGCCCTCAGCTATGTTAGTGATGTGCCATGGGGCCAAACAGCTTTTGAAGCAACTGTCTCTCTCTGCAACACTAGAGTCCTCAACCTGGCCAGCCTTCAGAAAGAGGCTGTAGCTCTAAACACCTTAAGCTGTGAAACAATCTCTAGAGCCTCATGCTGAGGCTTGAGCTGGTGGTATCTGCCTGCAGCAAGTGTGTATATATTTAACTATGACTAGGTATGACAAATGAATGCAAAGTTGCATTTTCAAAAACTAATTTTTATATACTACTTCACTCATTGTAAATAATTTTTAATATGAATTTGCAAAATACCAACGGGCAAACTGCAACACAAGAATTTCCATCTCCACATGAGCATGAAATTCTTTACTGTGGGGATGACAGAGCACTGCTCAGAGAGGTTGTGGAGTCTCCTTCTCTGGAGGTCTTCAGAACCCACCTGGATGCCACAATGTACCACATGCTCTACGTGTCCCTGCTGGAGCAGGAAGATTGGACTAGATGATTTCTAGAGGTCCCTTCCAACTTTGAATATTCTGTGATTCTGTAATCTTTGATGATTTTTATATCTCTTCACTCCATATGTATAGTATGCTACCTTTCTGAAGCTGAGATCTCATCCCAGCCTCTTAGTTACATCTGGCAGCTGTGTCTTTATTGTCATACTACAATGCTACATGATATTTTGCACAGCTGAATCATATTTCTTCTAACATCCATTTTTGCTTCCACTCATGTATCCATAATTTGAATTATTGTGGCCAAGAAATTATAGATTCGCTTTATTATTATTAGCATTTTGTCACAGCAAAAATCATAATCTTCTGAACTCAGTCTGTCTTAAAGTGATTACAGTATTTAATGCTCTCTTCTATGAAAAATTCAAATGAAAAATTTATCTAAGTACAAATGACATTTATGAAACATTGACTGTTTGAAGTATTCACATTCCAAAACCAATCTGTTTGCTTTCCTATATGCTTCTGTCATAAACAGTAGTTAATGATTAAAATTATAAAAAGGTCAGATAATTATTGACTTTGAAGCCCTCAGACAAAATGTATTTTTGAACGTTCAATGCTGATTTCTAGGAAACACTATACAGATATGTGGGAATTTATCATGCTTTTTAGGGGCTTGATAGAGTAGAGAGCTTAGCTGAAGTAGATGATGTAGTACAGCATAGGGCATAGAGCACAGGGAATGCCGTTCGGAAGATCTCGCGATGTCACAGGAACCTAGGGGCATAAGTAATTACCTTACTGATAACCCCATGCCGACTAATTGGACAATAGGTGAATCTCCCCACCATTGTGGGAGTATATATACAAATCAAACAACGCAATAAGCGCCATTTTGCCGCATCCTCATATTGAGGTCTATGCGCTGTGGCCCTGGAGCGAGCAGAGCCCCAGGTCAGTCCAGCTAGCGAACGAGGCTTGCTGACCCCCGATCGGCAACACAGATATATTTCATTCTCTGTGTCTAAGTCTTTTTAAACAACTTTGTGTTACAAATACTGCTATAATATAATTAATGTCTACTCTGTACTTAATGGGACTCCTGGCAATCTAATGCAGACTCTGGATAGATTTACAGTAGTTCCTAGGGCACTTTGTTAACATTCAAAGGAGTTGCCTCAATGAATTCCCAAAAGTCACAAAGTTAAACAGTTGAAGAAACCTTATCTTCATTCCTCCTCCCATTTGGATCATAACAGAAAGCTATTATTATCTTGGGACAAGAACAAAGATGACCTTGAAGCCATGACAGGCAGGGTGCTTAGTGGGTTAGAGATGTTACCGTATTATTGATTATGTATTCATATCTCAAACTGCACAGTCTTCTAGACATCAATTAAAAAAAAGAAAAAAAAAAGCTGTGTGTGCCTGAGAAAAGTAATATCATGCAAGTACAAAAAGAATCTATCGCAGAATTTTAATTTTGTTTTCTGAATTTACTATGTAAGAATTACAAAAATAATTAGAACACATGTTAATTTGCTATGTTTTCTATGTTGTAGCCCTTGCTGGTGGCCCATAATTAGTATCAACATACATGTTTCATTTCAAATACTCTGCTTGCTGATTTCTGTTGTGTTACTTCAGTCATATTGTTTAAAAAAGCTTTCAAATCTTTTAAAACAAGCTTTGAAAACAGAAAGAAACACAAATCACAGTTTAAAAGAAAGATTAGTGACCTATAAAAACATTTTTAAAAAGGGAAATATAAGAAGTAGAACTGCATGGAGGGGAATATGAAGGAAAGAAGAGACTGCCTCACTGACGCGAGCACACATAAAGCAACTCCTTTTACATATATAACAATATTATGCAATTTGTTTTGATAACTCATTGTATATGAGAACATAATGAATTCACTATAAAAATGAAGAGAACACTGCTAGCTTCTAAAATACCTACATTTCATTACATAGGATTCAGCTTAAATCTCTTGTGCAGCAGGTAAACCATTTACTGCCTTGGTGAAAGAACAAACTGCTGTTTGAGCACATTACACTTACATATTGACTTGTGGAAATTTTTCTCATCTTCCTACGCAACATCAGGGACTATTTTGGTCAGGAACACTGAAAAAATAGATTAATGATACACTCTGCTGTGATTGTCTCTCAAAAATTTACACAGAGTGTTTGATCGTGGTCTAATTCTACAGCATAAATCAAGTACTACTAACTAGCAATCCAGGAACCAGTTTCAGATGGCCCAGTTAACTTCAAGGAAAAAAAGATAAGGAGACAATGTTAAGTACAACTGTGGATAATTTGTATTATTTACTTTCTCATTGAAGGAGTTGAATTCCTTGCTTTAAAAGTTCTTATTTTAAAAATAAATGTGTAATTTTCTAAAATTTATAAAATATTTATCTAATGTCACCAATTCTTTAAAACAAGTCGCCATGAATTTTCTGTATTCGCATAATGTTAAAAAATAACAATTTTCAGCAGAAATGCTACCTTTTAGCTGATCACAAATAACACTTTATTTTGGAGTTCAAGGATATCTCAGCCTCAGATCGAACTGCAGTGTTCAGTCATTTTGTCTTGATAATATAATCTATTTGCAAAGGCCTGTGTTATAATAAGAATCTGGAAATAAATCTGCAAGTCCTACAACTGTGCGGAATACCCTAAAAATTTGCTTATCTACATTTAAAATGGCTTAAATTAATGAGTAGTGCTTTGTTCCATGCCATGGAACTACTATTCCTGTTTGATATTCTAATTGCTATGGAACTTTTGTATTCATAACACTCCATGGATAATTCCCCTAAACATAATAAATCAAAATTTCATCAAGAATAAGAAAAAAAAAAAAAGGAAAAGGAAAAAGGAAAAAGGAAAAAGAAGAAAAATGATAGTTTCACTTTAGTCAGAGGAATTTTCAGTCACCTAATTTCTGAGAGTATCATATGTGCTCTCAATGCATAATGTAGCTAACAGGATCATCTTCAGGCCTAAAACAACGAAATTTTGTTTTAATACACTTGGCACTTCTCATCTTGCTATCTCTTCTGATATTACTGTAGTCAATACTTATGACAGCCATTTCTTTAATGATGGATAAGAGAAATGAAGTAAGTCTTTTAATAAATAATCATATACGAAAAAGTATTGCCTATATTTCATGAATATTTATTTTTTTAAAGTATAGCAAATGTTTCACTTTATATACAAGCAGACTCACGGAATAACTGAATTTTAGTGAGTTTTTTCTTTTTCATATGGAAGTTCTGTATTTTCATTTCTCTATCTTTAGTATAGTATAAATAACACTTTGTCTCGGATGTGAGGAAAATGAAATTTTCTGCATTTTCTTCAAATTAAAGTAGGACTACATCCTTACTTTAATGTCTCAATAACAAAACCTGAGGTGTAATTCAAATTATCTGATTTAAAAATAAAGTAAAAATTCTGAAATAATGAGATCCTTCTTAAATTAGTTTTATATCTCTTACTGCTCTGATTTCTATGAGAAAGGAAGAAATCTCATTAAATATATGGGCTCTGAATAGGAGGGGAGGTATTTGGGAGAATAATTTTCCAAATTATAGCTCTTAACATCCCTTGCCAGGTTTAATTGCAATTGAGCCTTAGCTTTCCTTGTAGCATCCCTGCATTCCCTGACAACGCTCCTCTATTTATCCTAAGGGGCCTGTCCTTTCTTCCACATTCTGTATATTGTTTTTTTCTGCTGGAATTTTGCCAGGAGCTCCCTGCTCATCCACGCAGGTCTCCTGCCCCCTCTGCCTGACTTCTTACGCACAGGGATGCACTGTTGCTGGGCATGGAGGAAATGCCGCTCGAAATCTCACCAGCTCTCCTGCGCCCCTCTTCCTTCAAGAGCCCTAGCTCATGGGATCTTTCCAAGCAGGTCTCTGAAGAGGCTAAAGTTGGCCCTCCTGAAGTCCAGGGTGGCAAGGCTACTTACTGCCCTGCCTCCTCCTTGTTGGATCCTGAACTCCACCAGCTCGTGATCACTGCAGCCAAGGCTGCCTCCCACCTTCACATCTCCAACAAGGCCCTGTTTGTTAGGACAAGGTCCAGCAGCCCACCTCTCCTCATCGGCTCCTCCACAACCTGTGTCAAAAAGTTGTCATCGACGCACTGCAGAAACCTCCAGGACCGTTTGTGCCTCGCTGTGCTGTCTATCCAGCTGATGTCGGGGAAGTTAAAGTCTCCCGTGAGAACCAGGGCTTGTGACCTAGAGGCAACTTCCAGCTGCCTGTAGCAGGCCTCATTGACCGCCTCCTCCTGGTCAGGTGGCCTGTAGCAGACACCCACCACAGTGTCTCGGACGCTGGCCTGCCCTTTAACCCTTAATCCCAAGCTCTCCACCCACTCATCATCCACTCCCAGGCTGAGCTCCATGCATTCCAGTTGCTCTCTAATATACAGAGCAACTCCACCACCTCGCCTTCCCAGCCCTTCCTAAGGGGCCCTCCATGACAGTGCTCCAGTCATTAGAGCTATCCCACCATGTTTCTGTGATTCCTTTGAGATTGTGGTGCTGGGACTGCACACAGATCTCCAGCTCGTCTTGCTTATTCCCCATGCTTCGTGCATTGGTGTATAAGCATTTTAGGGATTTAATTGAGCCTGAACTTTTCCCAGAAGGCGTGAGAGAGGACCTTCTATAATCACGTCCTAGTCCTACTTCCCCACCACCATAGGCCTGTTGGATGCCCACTGATTTAGGTTATATGGGATTGATTCCCCAGTTCATGACACTTCCCTTCCCCTTTCTTGCTCTTGCATCCCCCTTCTTGCAAAGTCTCCTTGCATCTTTTTGTCTTGTACATACATAGGGAAAATATTCAGCTTCTCTCTCTTTCTGGAATAGGTAGGCCTTATCTCCTTACAGGATAGCCTTGATAGGTAATTCAGGAAGAGAACAACTGCATCTTTATTAAAAAAAAAATGTGGAACGGGACTGCATGGGAATGCAGAGAAAACAATGACAAAATAACATATTCTCTGTTGTGAAGGAAGGGTCTTCAGGAGGAGAAAGAATATAATGCAAAATGAAACCCCTCTTTTTCAAAGGATTAAACTAATATGAGTCTTTCTTAACAGCATCTACTGAAGCATGCAAATGTTCTCGTCTATCTTCTAATATAGTGGCCAAAGTAAAAAGAGGAATTAAGTAGCCTGAACTTAGAATCAAAGAATCATTAGGGTTGGAAGGGACCTTCAGAGATCATCTAGTCAACTGCCCTGCACATGCAGGGTCACCTAGAGCATGTGGCACAGGGCTGCGTCCATGCGAGTTTGGAAGAACTCCACAAAGGAGACTCCACAGCCTTTCTGGGCAACCTGTTCCAGTGCTCTGTCACCTTCACTGTCAACTAATTTTTCCTTAAGTTCCCATGGAACTTTCGGTGCTTCAGTTTGTGGCCATTTCCTCTAGTCCTGTCACTGGTCACCAATGAAAAGAGGTCAGCCTCATCCTCCTCACTCCCTCCCTTAAGGTGATTGCTGATACACTGTTAAGATTTCCCCTCTGCCTTCTCTTCTTCAGGCTGAACAGGCCCTGCTCTCTCAGCCTTTCCTCACCAGGCAGATGCTCCAGGCCCCTGAAAATCCTTGTTGCCCTGCACTGGACTCCTTCTAGCAGCTCCACATCTCTCTCATACAGGGGAGCCCAGACTGGACACAGTGCTCCAGATGTGGCCTCACCAGAGCTGTGTAGAGGAAGATGATGACCTCTCTTGACTTACTGGAGTCTCTCTTAATGCAACCCAGGATCCTGTTGGCCTTTTTGGCCACGAGGGCACACTGTTGTATCATGGTCAACTTGTCATCCACTATGACACCCAAGTCTCTCTATAGAGCTCTTTTCCAGGATGTCAGTCCCTAGCCTGTACTGTTATGTGGGGTTATTCTTCCCCAGGTGCAGGATCTTGCACCTCCTTTTTTTTGAATTTCATGAGGTTTTTCACTGCCCAGTTCTCCAGTCTGTCCAGATCCCTCTGGATGGAAGCACAGCTCTCAGGAGTATCAGCTACTCCTTCCAGTTTTATATCATCAGCAAACTTGCTGAGAGGGCACTCTGTCCCTTCATCCAGGTCATTGATGAATAAATTGAAGAGGTCTGGACCAAACACTGACCCCTGGGGGACACCACTAACTACAGGTCTCCAAACAGACTATGCATCATTTATCACCACCCTCTGAACTCTGCCATCTAGTCATCTCACTCTCCATTCCTCCAGCCCAGACTTTCAGAGCTTGCCCAAGAGAGTGCTATGAGAGCATCCTCATTGGATGAGAGCACTCATCCAATTATTCCATCACAGAAGGCTATCAGGTTGGTTAAGCATGATTTCCCATTGGTAATTCCATGCTTACTACTCCTGAGTACCTTCTTGTCCTCCATATGCTTAGGGACAAACAAACTTATGACTTAATCACTTATTAAAGGTAAAACTTCAGAGTTTTGATTGAAGCCTTGGATTCAACAGGTTTAATGATCAGAAGGAATGAAAAAGAGTACAGAAAACATCCAAAACTACTGCAATGGCAAATGCAGTTTTCACATCATTAGCAGAGCGCACCCAGGTGGCAAAAAAAAAAAAAAATAGCCATCTGATAACAGAAGCCATTATATACATGCTGCCTCACACTTGTGGGACATCTCTTTCCAGAGTAAAAACAGTCTGTGTTCCATCAAGCAACATTTTTCACATCATATTTGTAAAGAACTATATGAGAAAATGTTGCCTGCCATATAGTTTTTGTCCAGTATTCTCTCACCTCTCAGAAAACAGGAAGCTTGCTCTGAAGCCTGGTGCAGCCTTTTACATTATATTACTAAAAGGCAAGCCCCAAATCCAGCTGCCTATTTGCAAAACACATGAAGTTTTTCTGTTTTAAAAATCTATATCTATGTAAGTATATTTTTGCAGTGAAACTACTAATTATGGTGTTTATGAACTATTTAAGAAACAGATTATATATTCAACAACTAATTACTCAATAGGCTGTGACTACGGACTACTAGGTAAAGATATAGCTAACCAGCATTTAGTTGCTTTTTTCCACTTAGTGGTACCTAATATAAGAAATCTTATTGCAATATGCCTTGTCTTTTATTCAACCCAGTGTTCACTCAATAGGTCATTTAACATGGGGGATGGGCTAATATTAGACTCTAAGCCTTATGATAGACCCAAAAGTCTCCAAACAAGATGTAGTAGAGAAGTCAGGTCTGACCTCTAACATCATGAAATTAGCTTGACAGAATCTACTCAGTCAGATGTATGAACAGTCAGAATAAGCTAACAGCAGGGATGAGATGAGACTGCATTCCTGGAGACTTATACAAGGCCACAGTCAGTATTGGCTTCAGAATAATGACTCGGAGTGATCCTCTGTACCATTTCCAGAACAGAAGCCACAGGTGAGCACTGTACAAAGCTTGACCTTCACTGCCAAACTGCGCAGATCCTTTCCATGTCAGCAATGATATGATTCCATTTGCCAAAACCTCAGTGAAGCCACAATCTGTCTGATGCTCTGTTATTCTTCTAGACCTTACCTTCACTGACAGCCTCACAGCCTTCACATTTTAGCATCTGAAATGGGGAGAATTTTAATTCTATTACACCTGGGGTCTACTACCCTAGATTCACAAGCCAGAACAGTGACCACACTGACGGTGATTTCTGCTATAAGACAAAAGTGGACAGGTTTGTAAAACAGGTGATTTACAAACATTTTGCAGTACAAAGATGGTGTCATAAAATAGTAGTCTCCCAATAAGACTAAATATTTTTGAGGCTATAAAATCTTAGGCTATAAAGGTGAAAACATTTATGAACATAACATAAAAATTCTTGTGCTATTAAGCTCAGTGTTAAAAATCAATCTGGTCCTCTCTACAGTTTCTTCCTGTCACTGTTTTCCATTTTCTCTTATTTTGTAGTGCTACTTACTAGCTGTAACTATATCTCAGGGAAGATTTGAACTACAGATCACTGCCAGTCAGAAGAAGTTCCTAAATTTTACCGTAGACTCACTGCTGTCATACATGCAATAGTGAGCCAAGTGGTTCAGCGGTGATCCTGCTTATATTTTGTTTATAGCAGTTTGCTGTGAATAACTGGATAGAGGTATCCGTTTGAGAGAAATTTAATTTGTTTTAATGTCACAGCTATAAAAGCATAGGGCATTACTCGGCTTACACCATTACAATTCACTGGACAACATTTTAATGGCTTTCTTTGACAAAGTTGCAAGGTGTATATATTTTGAAACCAAACCTGAAGAGTCAAAATAATTAGACTCTTCTAACCTTCATTTAACTAGAAATAATCCTAAACTAACTTCAGTACATGTTCATGTAAATAAATAGAAGATCAAAACAAGCAGACATAAACTTACAATGTGTCCCAAAAAGGTAAAACTATTAATGAGCATCTATTAGAGCCTTCTAATAGATACTCATAATGAGTATATGAGCATACACTTGGCGTATGTGATGGAGATAGACACAACAAGCCAAAATCTTAACTTCCATATGGTCACTCGGCATGGCTGGAGTACTGGAGTGCTCAGGCAATTTCTTGCTAACAAAGCACTGTTGGGAGCCATAACCAGCCAGCTGTCATAATTCAGACTGTGCTTGGCATAGGACCAGCCACAGGGACATAGGGTTATGCTTATTCTTTAGTGCAGCTCTGTTGTTGTGGGTTTGTTTGCCAGGGTGCAAACAACATTCAAAATAAATAAATAAGTAAATATGTAAATAAAGTATATATTGAAACCAGCGCCTTCCACTCTCATTTGATGTTACTTATTTCTACAAAATATTTTTTAAATATAAGTTTCTATACATCTACTTTTATATCTTGTGTATCTACTTCAGTGTGAGGAAATTATTTAAGAGCAATGTAAAGGATCTGGATGATTTTAATGGATGATGACTTATCATAGCTACTGGCTTTATTTTATGAAAGCCATGAGGATACCAGGTAAGTTTCAAATATTTAGAGGCTTAAAATATTGCAGGTAAAAACTAATCGAGGGAAATAAAAGTCTAAAGTACTAAAGGCTATATATTTGGGCTTCATGGTACACTACTTTCTAACTGATTTTGTTCTATGTTGTAATTCATCTGTAATGTCTGCCACATGTTGATCAGGAATCCATTTAACTCTGGAATTTACCTGTGATCATTTCAAGTACTGATTCTTGGTGCCTGCTTTCTACAGAGAGGCAAAGGACTCCCTCACTTGTCTACCTCATTCTTAAAGAAAGTGGCTTCTGCACCTGCAGGCACTATTGCACAGGAACTAGGCTACTGCGCCTGCTGGAATATTGGCTTGGGAGACATACCGAAGAAAGCACATACATCTAACAGTATCTAAAAAGGCAAAAAAAATGGTGATGATATCCCATACGTTATGGTGGTAATTTCAGGCAGAGAGAGAGAATGTGTAGCAGACATTATATGTTTCTCTGTCATGGGATTTGGAAAAAGACATGTATTTTTCCCTCAAAGCATTCTCCCTAAAATTAGTTTTTAATTACATCATCTATCTTCATTTACAGTCTTTTAAATGTATCTTTATTATTATTTTATCTGACAGTTTTTCCTCTTTAAATAATGACTTCTTCAAATTATTCTTTCTGGATAAATACTACCATTTTACAGGAAACAGCTTTTGAAAACAAACACTAAGAACCATGAGAGAACAGCCAGTCACCTTGACAATCATTTCCTTTGCAACAGTCAATAGAAAGTAGTAAAGCTGTAATTGTAATGATTTCTTTAGTCATTTTTATAATATGCCATTGCTATAGTTTTTATTGGCATTTCCATTTTGTTATTAAATGGCACTGATCAGGATTATTCAGCTCAGCCTTCTAGGATCATACTCATGATAGAAAGAGCAGGAGTGAGGAATACTGCAAATATATGTAACTAAGTCACCTAAAAAACAGTGCTCAGAAAACTGCTAAATAGCAGTTTAGCAGTCATTTAGCATCCTGGAGGTCTAGTTGAATCCACTACATCCAAGAGAGGTAATAAGTGTGGTGCAGTTGTAAGGACAGGTAATGAATGTATCAAATTGTATATATGCCACATGTAAGACAAAATTTTGGAATGCATGAGACATCTTCCGTTTCTGGAGTGTAAATGTCAAGGCAAGAAGGATGTTGGAAAGACAAAGAGAAAAACATTACACTGATTGGAAATATAGAAACAAATATGTTACGCTGTGGAAGGAGACAGAAGTTCCAAAAATGCCTCAAGGAAACACTGATTTGTTACTAGAACTAAATGTGTTCACAAGTCATTCACCATGGCAGTGACAGCTGCTTGACTAGAATTACCCCTTTAGAGCACTGTTATAAAGCATATTAGAGTAGTAACATTTTAAAATTAAATAGTCGGACCTAAGAAATGTCTGCCTTCAGATATTACCTAAGTTATCGAATGATCAGGACCAAAGTCCAGAAGCGATCTATCCAGCATCAGGTCAGATTCATTTCTACCAGCAACATATTTTCCCTCGCTTTATTTCTTTTTAGGGATACACTCAATAGAGGCTATAATCAACTCCAGATGGGAGAGTTCTCTTTTTTGATTTTGTTTATTTGTTTTAACTCATTGAGTACTTCTGTGGTGATATGAGCACTTGAGCATCATCACAGTAATATGGAAAATGTAATAAGTTACAGCAATAAGAAAATTACTGTTTTGTATTTTAATACATACGTTTTTAATCACCTTCTGTTGGACCTTTGTTTTTTTGTTTCTGTGTTTACTTTCACTAAATAAATGAATAAATCATGAACAGAAAATACACTGAATATTTTACAGATATTAAGCCAGGAGAATGAGATTTTGCAGATGTGCTATAGCAATTATTGAACATGAATACTCAAGTAATTACTGTGTTAAATACCTTATTCAAGTAGAGTACAAATTAAAGCTATCCTAGTTTGTCTGAAATCCATAGTTTGTTCTGAACTGGCAATTTTAGCATTTTTCTTTTATTTTTTAACAAAAGGCATTCATTTTCAATGTTCCAAGTGAGCTATCTACTAAATCTACTAAATAGAAAGAAATGAAATTGAAATGGAAAAACTAGAAACAGACCAGTTAAACTAAATTTATGTCTAAAACAGGATGAACAAGGTACAGTAACAAGTGATAGAGAATCTTTTTTTTCCATTTTGAATATATCCCATTAATAAAAAGACAGAAAACTTATACTCTGTCTGACTAAATTGAGTAACAGAGAGTCAATTTAGATGGAACACATTCCATTTCAGGGGAGAAAAAAAAGAATGTAGAACTACAGGAAACAGACACAAACTGAAGCATCAAAAATTCCTTCTTTCATTTGTGAGAATATTAATCTATTTTTCCATTGACCCTTCCATTTATAATTACCTGCAGAAAGGGGGTTGTCTTAAATGACAGGGACTGAATCTTCCTCTTTGAATATCCTAAAATATAAAATTCTAATATTTCCTATAGACTGAGTCACTAAGTTACTAGCCAAAACAACGATATATCTGCCATCATTGTAGCAGTAAAACAAGATAAGGTCTAAGTAAAAGAAGGTATTGAAGTCCTTCACAGATCCAAAGCAAATGAGAAGTAGGCACAAACCTGTTCTTAATTTACCAGACTAGCCATTTCTGCACAACATCAGAAGATCAGAACTTAAGAAAAATAAGAAAATTGCTGACTGCAAAGTTAGATGGCAGCTGAGGATTTAAATGTTGTACTTTGACTAATGGATCAGTTAGTTAGGTACTTGATCTACCTGTGATACAGATGGCATTTAGGAAATGAAGTAATGGATATACAATTTAATTTCAGTAATTTTGGATGGGTAGGTTTGGGAGAAGTGCCATAAAAATTTAATGTAATTACAGTAATCTGTAATAAGTATATCAGCATTACAATTTATCTTAAAATAATGCAATGTTACTTTCTTCAGCATTTTGCTTTTAAATAGCTGATAGAGACCAAAGAAGTGTAGAGAATTTGCAAACTTTCTTGACTAGAAAAAAAGTAAGTACAAAAATGCTAGAATAAAAATTACCCTAAAAATAATAAAACAATTGCATATGGAGAATGATGTTGCTTATTTAGCCTTTTAAAAGTTAGTCACTTATTTAAAAAATAAAGTCAACAGACTCCATGAATATTTGACAGAGAAACAGAGAGAAAGAGAGAAAGGTTATTTCCAGAGAACACTTCTCTCAGATGCCTTAGGACTGCATTGACAACAAAAGTGAAGAGATCAGATCAAGTTGGATGAGATAGGTTAGACCTAACCAGTTATGCAAGATTAATTAGGTGACAGACAAGAACAATGATTTCAAATAGATTCATCCAGAAT
>JAUBOD010000203.1:377460-391062 GCA_032353885.1 Nothura maculosa | reverse complement strand
AGAGACAAATGCTTACCAACTTAAATAATTTATCTGTTAGAAGCTGCTTTTCTGCACTATTCACAATTTTCAAGACTGCAAGGGCAGGATATTTCCTTGCAGGTAAAAATACTTTCTTTCATAATTTTTTTTTTAAATCATTACCCTCCTTGCTTTTTAGAACAACAACAAAAAAATCAGTTCTGCAACTTCATATGTGTAGGGAACTCCTCAATTTATTTAATATCCATTAAATTGGAGAGAGATGGGAACTTCAACTTCATTCACACTAACAAATTCTAAAGAACAGTTAAGATATATACATATGATTGTAGAAGAGAATTTTCAAGGTTTCATTCATTAAGTAAACCAAAATAGCAGAGATAAAAAGCTAAAATAGTACATCTACATAAAAGAACAAATCTTAAAGCTCTACAATATTGATGCCTTGCTTCCGGGAACGATTTCTGTAAGTAGTATGAAAGAATAACTTCTGCTAAGATTAAAATTAAAAAAAAAAAAAAATTGACAAAGAGAAAAGAAAAATAAAGGTAGGGATTTTAGAAAAGAACTGCTCTGTAGCAAAATGTATTTTTTTCTAGATTGAATTTTGATTCATTTTGTTTCTAGCCTACTGCAATATTTAACAAAATGCTGCAGTTCATTTCCTTTGGTTTGGCTTTTTTTTAAAGATAGGAAACAGACTTATGAGCAAGCATGAGAGTATTACAAACTTACTTCAGAATCAAGTTATATTCCAGCTTCAGACTATCCAGTCTGTTTGTTTTCATGAAAATATATAAAGGCAGTGAATTTAAGATTGAAGATTCTTTTGGATATATTTTTAGATCTAAGGTACTAGGAAAAAAGCATTCTAATTAAACATGTAAAGGTTTAAAAAGTTTTATAAAAGTACCATACAACTATTAAGTGCTAATCTTATTTTACTCATATATTTTACTTTCCCTCTTTTTTTTTTCCTTTGTTTTTCACTGTTTTTCTTCTTTTATTTTTGTGCAACTGTTTGGTTCTGTACAGCTGTCTCTTCAATAAAACAGTTCTATACTTTGTGTACACTGAGCATGTACTAACTTCACTGCATTAATACACAACTGAAGAAGTAACCAGAAGGCTGCAGGCAAGCAAGCTGTTAAGTTAAGAAGACCCCAGATGGCCCATGCAGGGAAAAAAGCCTTCCATGACAGGGAAGTGTTTGGACATGTGAGAGCTGATTAACTTTGCTTATTGCCGAAAATGGTAACCAGACCGTCACATTAACATGTGGAATTCTACAGTGCAGGGAAAATCCTGTCACCACATGGAAATTATAATCATTGACGCTTCAGAGCATCTACTGCCTCTTATCATCTTATCACGTAAACAAAAGAGACCTCATTCAGGACTTTGTGACTTTTTATTAAACTGTAACGCACAACTTCACTAAAGATAGTCCATGAATGAGCATGGTATAATTTTAGAGGACCTAAATTTGTCCTATAATTTGTCCTTTTAGTGGACAAGAGAACAAGATACTACTTCCAAACAATACTTGCATGATTCATTTGTGCTGATAAAACAGTTGAAATAAGGTAAGTTACTATACATGTATAATTTAAAGTATTACTACTCATAAGCATTGGTTCTAATTTAGGAATATATTTTTAAAATATCTGAAGAGACTAAAATGACTAAGAGAAATCATGACTTTCAATGATAGAAAACAAGCAGAAGCCTGAGCTCTATGTTACCATTCCTTTCCTCCATCTAATAGGGCAAGTGAGCCTGTTCAGACTGAAGAAAAGGCAGAAGGAGAGATCTGATACGTGTCTATAAATACCTCAAGTGAGGGACCAAGGAAGATGGGTCTGGCTTCTTTTCAATGGTGGCCACTGACAGAACTAGAGGAAACAGACACAAACTGAAGCATTAAAAAATCCATAGGAACTTAAGGAATAATAGTAAGGGTGACAGAGCACAGAAACAGTTTGCCAAGAGAGGTGCTGGAATCTCCTTCTCGGGAGCTATTCAAAACCCTCTTGGATGCAGCCTGTGCAATATGCTCTAGGTGACCCTGCATGTTTAGGGGGGTGGGACTACATGATCTCTAAAGGGTCCTTCCAACCTTAAGAATTCTGTGATTCAATGATTTCAAAAAGTGGTATGGTTCAGTGGTTGCCATAAAGCAGGCAGGAGAAGGAAATCAGCTCAGCAGATATTCTCATATTATTTTACCCCTTCTAATTATAAATAAGCTAACCTACAGAGGAATCTCTGCATTTCTTGAGACCTTCCAAATCCCTGCTCCTGATAGTTCCTTGCTTCAGAACAAAAGTGAATTTAATAATATCTCAAACTTAATAATGGCATAAATTTGAAAGCATCAGCAACAGTGTTGCTCTGTTCTTTATGTGTATTTCTTTGTCTATATTCTGTGTGAATAACCTACTGGAAATTTTCATGTATTTTCTGTTGATCAACTTAGCATAACCTATTTTGATAAGAGAGATCTCTGAATTTATTACTGTAAGTATAAATCCAGCGAAAAGAGATTTTGGTGCCAAAAAAAAAAAAAAAGAGTTTACAGGTACAGTTCAATAATCTGATCTAATATCAATTTAGGTAGCTGTAGACTTTACAACATAATTCTCTAGGAGTTAAATGCACAAGGAACATTAATTGAAGGGTTAAGAAAAAGCAAACAATAAACCTATTGTCATTACTAAAGTGTATAAGTTTCACTTGATGCAATTATTTTGTTAAAAAATATTCTTTTAGAACCCCATTCATCATCAGATATAGGATTATGATAAACATAATATATGAAGGGCTGAACCATTTTCTTCTGATAAATAATTTTCTTCATGTCATTTGGCCACATCTATGTCCTTTCTTGAAGCTAAATTTTCAAACAAGTCTATTTTTCCTATTCTTTTACTACATCACTGAAATGTAGTTTCTAGGGAAAAGAAGTGCAACAATTATTTAGAACTTATTGTTTTGGTAATAAAATAAAATGAAACAGACTCTCACTGTTTTCAGAAAATTGTCAGGAGACCTACAATGAAAAATAATAGAGTTTGTAGAGCTTAATTAGCTTAATTGCAAAGTTTAATAAATGAGACGCCTACCTGTAGTGATAATGAAATTGTGTCAGTGATCTGTCTACAGGATTTTTCCTTTTTCCTCCCCTTTTTAATGATAGCTTACAAAATTTTAATTCTACTTGAGATTTATTCAAACAGAGAACTTTCTCTGTATTCACACCAGATTTTCTCACTCTGCAAATAACAATATTAAAACTTCTTTATATATATATATACATATATATATGTGTGTGTGTGTGTGTATATATATATATATATATATATTTTTATATATATATATATTTTATATATATATATATATAAAGATATGAGCAAGGAACCAAAATATAGATGGAGGGTTGTTAAACTTCCAAAGCAATCCTCATTAAAGGACTAGATTTTAGTTCAGCAGAATACCTTTCAAAGTTCTCACATACAGATAACCTCAATTAAAGGTAAATATAAAACACTCTGAATCTCAGAACATATGTAGGCAATATGGCTGACTTGATGGGGGTGGGGTTGCTTCTGAGTGGACAGATTCTATTGCTCAGTCGCAACAGAAAAATAAATATTTGGACATGTCCACTTACACCAAGAAAGTCTAATAGACCAAGAAGGCTGAAACTTTCAGGCTGTAGCACTTACAGTTTTTCACCATTTCAAGGAACTGACATTTAAATTTTTCAGTGTCATTAAATAAGACTTTTTCCTTCGCTTCTAATGCAGACTTAGTATCTAAAATTCTAATAAGGTCTAGGTTGTAAACAACTTCACATTAGATACAGCTACAGATAAAGTTTATTGCTACCACTTTTGAGTTTGCTTTGACACATTGATGTTGAAAACTACAAAGATGCAAAAAGATAAGAGAGGATTTATTGATTCATAATGTTTTTGACTATGTTTATTGAGGTACAAAGTATTCTGCCTTGGACTAGTACATGACAAGGTTATCTCAGCTTTGCTTTAAAGCCAAAGGAAAAACAACTTTCTGTTGGCTCCAAATATACCTCTAAGCCCTCAAATCAGAAGCAACTTACTTGTAAACCTCATTATGCAGCATTCTAAGATGAAAGAAAAATCTCTACAGACACCATGTGATGTTCACTTAAGCTCTTAATGAAGAATCCTCAGATCTTCTTCTTGTTGTGAACTTTAAAAGCACCTGCAGCACAACACAGTGCTCAGCGAATCAAATTTGATTCTCATAAGAAATATCTAGACTGCCACTGCAAACTTGGATTCAGTGGATGCTTTAGCAGATACATCTGGTTAGTGAGAACAGATCTCAAGGACCAAGGGCAATTCATTTTCAGAGTAATTTTTGATTTCTGTGAGAAAAATATTTTTAGATAATTAATGCATCCTCCTTCTTATTGCCACTAAATATAATTTCCTCCAAATATTAATAGAATAGACTAAGAATGGAACTTGTAATAAAGAGTATTTTAAGTTGAAGTGAGGTGAAGTATGAAAACTGTTTCAATGTTTTGTAAAAAGATATGTATCCACCTCTGTAACTAAAAGTATTCTGATAGAAAGATTTACAACTCAAGAGACTTTTAAAGCAAATAGCCTTGTTCAGTCTCAAGAGCCCAAAATCTATAATGTGCTTTCTGGAAAATAAATGTATTTTACCATTTTGAACAATGAATGAACAAAATCAAAGCCAATGAGTATTTCCACCTTCTCCATCCCAGTATTCTATCTTAACACCTGTTCCTCTTTATAGCTTGCTCAGAAAAAAAACATTCAATCACTATTAGCAACTGTGAGCTCTCAGACGAATTCTGTTATCCAAATTCTATTATCTGCTGCCAGTTCAACGGCACTCTGTTAAGCAATTCTCAAGTCTTCCCTCTCATTAGAGCATAATTTCTTCAAAATTATCCCCTTGACTGATTAAATAAAACCTAAAGTTCTTCAGTAGTAGTTCCTGAGTGGACAGACACTGTGTTTCCTTTTCAAGAAAATACAACAAGCACAAATTTAAACTGACAAAGTAATCCCAGAATGAAAAATTTCGTGAACAAATACTCATACTCTGCAGAGTTGGTAGCATTTGGTTTGTTTATTATTGAAATGGTCCAAAAGCACCATTTACACCCATGTACAATACATTGATCACCCAGAGAGTCAGTTCTTGACCCTTAAATACAGCAGTGCATCTGCTCCATACAGAGAGAAAGAACTGCAACATTTTCCTTTAAAAGTAATAAAATCCTAATGACTTACTGCAATTTCCCAGATGTCTATCTATCTGTAAGTTTTTTAACTGTTGTTAAAGCCACTCTGTCATAACTGGAGCCATGAAAACCATCATATCCTAATTTTCTGAAAGCTTGATAGACATCAATCTTCTTAGTACAGACAAAGTGTACTGAGGCACTTTCTTTCCCACAAGGGAATCTTCCACTCACCCTCTTTGATGTCAACTAACCATCACATCTACTTCCCTATTGATTTGCAACCACTTGGTCCTTTCGTTGTGTCTGATGAAGCAATTTGGTTCAATGACACCACTTCCTCTTCAAAAAAAATCTGTGCAGTAAAATGGCAGTTTCCTACACCTTCAGCAGAAAGGCTGTAGGCAAATTACAGAAACAAATGTGTAGTCATCAGTTATATATATGTATGAAGAAGACTGTCCTTTCACAGTGAACCATTATCTATGTAAAATTATGCAAACTACATCTGGTTTTGAATTTTTTTAAGCAAATGAGGAGTTGTTCTTGGTCCCACAAAAAAAAAAAAAAAGATCAAAATATATTTACTATGGAAACATTGGTCCCTTCCAACCTTAACCATTCTGTAATTCTGTGATTCTGTGATATAGAGTTTTTACTAAAAAAGCATGAAATCTCTTAACATACAATCCATGTTTGTATTTACAAATCAATAATTAGACATTGAACATTAAATACTAGAACATTAGATAATATCAGGACAAAAAATATGTTTGGAGGGGTTTTTTTGCTTTCATTGAACTACTAAAGCTACTAAACCATTGGTGATTAATTTGTATTTTACTTGGATCTCCTATTGTGATTTTTTCAGGTTGTAATATTAAGAGATTTCTCTCCTACAAATAAATTTGCTTAAGTTAAATCAATACAATAGAGTAAACAATTTGGTAAACTGGGAGACTGTCAGAAAGAGAAAGAATGAGTAACAACTTCTTACACTAACTCTTCTAACAGAGAATAGTATTTTAGAATCAGGAATTCATTCTACTGAGCCCATAGCAAAACTGCCAGATAATCTCAGTAAGTTATATTCACATCAAGGAAAGATTCAAATGCTTCAGCAAACAAAAAAAGGGCCAGTAGTTAGGTCCACAGTTGCCCACACTATGAAACCTAAGTGGGCTTTGGCCTGTCTCCACAATTTCCTTAACAATTAATTAGCAATTTTTAATTAATAAATTACCAATATCCCAAATAGTTCTCAAATAGAGCACCACACAAAGATAACACAGACCATAACTTTGGGGATTTCAAGTACACATCAATGAGAATTAAAAAAAAAAAAAAAAAAAAAGGAGAATCTTTTGGAAGGTGTTGTTTGATCCAGGTACAAGTAACACTTTATTATGTAGGCAAAGTTGACAGTTTTGCTGTGTCAGTCTGCTTATTTCCCATATGACTGACTGCAGGAAGTCAAACATAAGTTAATTAAAAAAAAAAAAAAAGATTAAGTGATTCTACTTTAAATAGTAGTGATTTTCCCCTAAATGTCCAAAAGTTGCTATTATAGCTGGAACTTAAAATCTTATCTCAAATTTAGAAATCAAAATTTTATGTTAGGGGACGACAACATAAAACATTTTTGAAATTGAAGTGACTTTAACACTGTCAGTTACATCAATGTCCTTAGATTTTTCAATGTTTATCCTTGATTAACTTCTGCTCAACTTTAATGATTCAGCTGACCAATTTACTCAACCGTATCCTTCAATTTAAAATTTCTGCAAAAATTCTTGCATCTAAAAATAATAGGAATGCCACACACTTCCAACAAAATATGCAAGCACTGCAACTCTTTAGTAGTGCACACATCAAAAGCCTGCACCTGTCACCCTAACTTAATAAAAAACATTCATTGGATTGATAAAATTTGAAAAAAATGACAAGCTGCACAGGAGATAACATAGCAACATCTGTCCTGCTGGTGGAAGATAAATGTATTCAAGCTCTAATATGATCAAGCAGATGGAGTCACGTGAGCAATGCAAAAAGGTGGATTACTTTTGTTGATAGTTATTTTGTTCTTAATGTTTGAAAGACAGGAATTTGTAATTGCTGGCTTATCACTTAGCCACTTAGCATCACTGTTCTTTTGCTGGAAATGACCAGTTCAGTATCAAACTTTTGACCAAGGTCCAATTCACACTCGAATGTGAACTTTCTCTCTGATTTGAAAGAGATTGTTTTTTAAATGCTAACTTCAGTGGCAATATGAAAGAAAAGGAATTCTTCATAGCCTTTCAGCCAATGAATCAAAACAAGACAAATGTTTCCAATATTTCTAATTAAATTAGTCTTTTTTTTCAATAGGTTAGAAATGTTTATATTAGTCTCCATATAACTAATTAGCAGCCATGCATAGCATCTCCCTAAAGTAATTCTCCTGTCTAATGCTTTAATGGTAATGACAATTTTTACAAGATTCTTCTAATCCACTTGTAGCCATTAAACAACTAGAAGAAGGCTAGATACCAATTTAGGCTTCTAAAAGACAAATAATAAAAAAATATGACACTAATAACTTGAATGACTATATGTGGTATTCAGGTATTTAATGACATGATTCCATCACTAATTTCAAAACATTTAAAGATAACAAAGAGCATCTTGAATCAAGTCTTTTTACAGCTCTAGTATTCATAAGTGATGTTGATAATATTGTGAGGTTTATTCCACTAAACATTAATTCACTGAAGTTATCAAAGTGATTCTGTATTTTAAAAAGGAAAACTGAAGAATGAAGATCAAGACTAAAAAGTTTGATCATTTTTGAAACTCTTAAGAAATCTAGAGTGTATTATAAACTATTTAGGAATCAAGCTCTATCTTGAAAATAAATACAGAAACAGATTATTAGCTTAATAACAATGTAAGAAAAAAAAAGACTCATTATTGCTTATGAGATGAGCCCTGTAATTTCTGTTTCCATTCAAAAACCCTTTGATCACTGTCAGCATTTTTACAATTAGAAATACAGTAACTGAGGGTTCCTAGTCTTCATTACGAACAGACTGTACAAGCTAAACTCACGTTAATTTTAGTTTTCTTGCATGAGCTGCTGTAGGTAGAACTTCAGTGCTTTCTCTCCTATTTTCTGATTTTATTGGTGGACATCTGATTAGAATACCATTGCTGGATTTCATCTACAATACAATATATCAAGTGTTTTTACACTTCAAGAAATAAAAGCTGCATAAGAAATACTAGATGTAGCTATAAAAGCAATTAAGAAACTGTTTTTATTGTCCAACAGAAATACATATCAGCAGTTCAACTCAAAAAAGTAGTTGAAAGGTGACTACTGCATGGGCTTAATTAAAAGTTCAAATGTCAAAGACACTGTTCTCTGAGCTTCTTTGCTAAATATGTCTATCCTGGCACATCACAGAAAACCTCTGACAACAATGTTTCTTTTCTCATGGAAAATTCTTTAAGGAATGTGTGTGTGTGTGTGTCTTTTTTCTTTTTTTTCAAAAAGTGAAACTAGATTGAAAAGTACATGAAGTTTCTGTCAGACATCTAATACAGATTTCCTAGAGCTTTGGAAGATTCTCTTTAATTTAAGGAAAGTAAATGAGTTACATTTAAAAAAAAAGGAAAAAAAAAGGGAGAACGAGGATGAGCATACGCACAAGGGAGAAAGACAATGACAGAGAGGCAGAGGCAGAACAGATTTCTACCTTGCTACCAGCCTTCTGTTGCACAAGAAAGTGAAACTTCTTTAAATTCTTTAAAGAACAAGAAAATCATGTCTTCAAATGTCTCCAGAATATATCTTTTTTTTACAGCTCAAGGAAGGGGAACTGATTTCAGTTATTAAATGATAAGACAGACTACTCAAATGCAAACATTTCAAGATGTTTACTAAAAGTACAAAATGTCTAGAAATAATAATTTACTAATAATATGCATTAAAACAATTAAAACTCTCTTGCTGTCTTCCAGTCACAATAATTCACCAAAAAAAAAAAAATTGCTTATCTGAGTTTTTGTTGCCAATTATCTTTGCATAGATACATATTCTGAAAAATTAATCCAAATTCAGCATAAAAGAACATATAATTTATTATCACTATTATTATGAATGATGATCTTGGAATTTTGTATGTGAAAAAAATCATAACTTTCTATACAAGAAAACAACCATTTATAAATCTGAATAAAGAAAAAAAACTGCTAAGAAATATACTGCTTGGTTTTTCCAATATATTCATGGGCATATAATCCTCTGATCAATACTCTCATCCAGAAAATGAGCTTAGAATATTCTTGTAAAAATAAGTAATTCATCTTGTCCAGATTAAAGATCTTGAGCACTGAAATATGTTCAAGAATCATCCATATTAAATACCACTTACGTAATTATTACTGTAGATGTGTTGCTAAAAGGATAGCTTAACTGATCTTGACAAGCATTCCATTGAGAGCAATGAATAACTCTGGAGAAGAAATGCAACTGTGTAATAGGACTGTAGGTGGTGTTCAGGGCAATCCTGGCATTGGAAACATTTCTCATACACAAAGCAACGTTAATGCAGTTAGACAACACCTTGGTAGTATCATATATAAATTGACAAGGCGGAACCAAGCATTCACCTCTGCTAATGAATGGTGGCTTTCAAAATGCTTCACTGGGCATGAACTCAGCTCTGAGGGTTGTTCATGTTGCAGGCTCTCATCTCACACAAGGCTGCTTAAACCAAGAGACAGTTCAGGCTGGAGAATGCTTCTGAGTCACTTTCCCAGGATGAATCACAGATTAAATCTGCAAACTTTCAGTGCCTTATTGGTGATATTAGCTTCAAAGAGCAAGACAATTTTCAGTGTTTTATCAGCCTCTGCCAGTAGTACTTTTTCTCAGATGTACCCTCAATTTCCTGAACAAACCCTAACTCTTAAATCTGCTTTTTCTAGGGAATCCTGCTTAGAGCTCAAGGAGTCTCTGTGATCTAGTTCACTTCCCTTTCTCCTCTTACTCAGGATTTAAAGACTGAAGGAAAGAAAGGCTGAAAAGAACAATATCAAAACTATTATTGTCTTCCGGAAAAAACAGTAGAAGAAAAGGGGAAATTGTTAAGAATAGATAGCAATTAGATCACATATTTTCACACAGAATCACAGAATGGTTAAGGTTGGAGGGAATATCTAGAGATCATCTAATCTAAACCCCCTGCTCAGGCAGGGACACCTAGAGCATGTGGCAGAGGGTGGCATTCAAGTAGGTTGAAGACCTCCAGACTCTACAACCTCTCTGGGCAGCCTGTCCCAGGGTTCTGTCACCCTCACAAGAAAGTTTTTCCTCACATGAAGATGGATCTGTGTTTCAATTTATACCCATTGCCCCTTGTCCTGTCACTGGCCACCACTGAGAAGAGTTTGTCCCCATCCTTCCTGCCTTCTCCCCTCAGGTATTGTACATGTTGGTAAGATTCCCTCTCAATCTCTTCTCCAGGCTAAACCAGCCCAGCTCACTCAGTCCTTCCTCGTGCAATAGATGCTCGAGTCCCTTTATCATCTTTGTTGCCCTCCACTGGACTCTCACTAGCAGCTCCACATCCCTCTCGTACTGGGTAGTCCAGAACTGCATGCAGTACCCCAGATGTAGCCTCACTAGGACTGAGTAGAGGGGCAGGATCCCCTCCTTTAATCTTCTGGCAACATTCCTCCTGATGCAAGCCAGGATCCCATTGGCCTTCTTGGACATGATGGCACATTTTCCTCTTCAAATAGGAGGAAAAGTGCTCAGAACCCAAAGTTCAAGTATTGTCTCACAACTGATCCTCTCAGCTTTGGCAACATAGGCCAAGAAGAGGCCAGAAAGTATATCATACACGGAAGTAAAGGGCTTATCAGTTAGCAAAAAAAACTACAATAGGACAAGTTAACTCAGGGAGTAACAGCTATTACATTGTTGTGGACTTTCTTATCCTTAAATATCCAAATGTCTAGGCAAGAGAACTCACTTCCCAAAGGGTGCTGATTCACAATGGCTTTCACATTTAGTTTGAGATACAAAATCACCTTGTCACGGAAAGGTGACTATTTTCACATCAATTCTTGCATTGTAGCAGTTATAGCACCTTTTTTTTTTCACAAATGAAAATTAAACTTGAAACAACAAAAAGAGATCCATTTTCAGTTGGATTAGAAATCTGGACTTAATTCTAACGCTGCTCTATGATTCCTCAAGATAGCAAACCTTGAAGTTAAAGGCAGAAGAAGTTACACCACTCACAGCTAGGCTAGACTAAACTGAGGCCAAACAACAAAACAATACAGCTATTGAGAGATATGACCAGAATCCATTTAAAGGGATTAGTGTATAAACTTCAATAGTCTTCAAAGGGAAATGATCCTACTTTTCTCATCTTACCACTAAATATTCTCCAAAATGAAAGACAGAATGGATTTCCAAAATAGTATTCAAGGCACTAAGACTATAATGACAATAATAATTTAATATTTAACAAAATAATAATATTTATAATAGTAATAAATCATCTCTTTTGCACCATATACATTTTTTAGATATTTTTTGTTTGTTTGTTTACAAGTCTCAGCATAACTCAAGACTCAAATTATAGTCTAGATAAGATTAAGAAGATTCATTTTTTTGGAAAAATGTATAGTTCATTAAACACTGTTCTCTTGTTTCTTGTATCTTCTGTGATAGGTGTCACTGAAAATATCTTATACTTTCAGAAACACCAACATTATTCAGATAAATTGCATGAAGAATCATTGTGAATCATTAATGTGCGAACATTAATTAAAGTATATTATAGTAGGATATAATTTTGAAAAATAATACAAATGTCAACATACTCCTGGTATGTTCATTCTACCTCTAAGTTAGAATCACACAAGGAAATATTGGGGAAACATAAATGCAGATGTGACCATAGGTTAGACAATTTAGCCTCCTTCTGAGTCTCTGTGAATATTAGAATAGCACTTTATGCATATTTTGGGATAAAGGCAGAAATGGATGGGGAGCTGTGAAAAATATTAATTCAAATAATCTAAAGATGAAGGGAGCATTTCCTAATGTCATTTTTTAATTTGTTTTTGATGTCTCTCTTCATTTTCTTTTTAGAAGTAACTAGTAGGGGCACAATTCATAAGTGAAATATTTTAATATTGTAATTAATGTGAATGATTAGTCCTGTTTTCACTGGAAACGTACGCATACTTCTTTGTGAGGGTCCTAAAAAGCATTTATTTGTATGTGTAGAATGCCACCTGCAAAGTGCTGGAGATGGGTAAAAATGATAAATATGAGTCTTGTGATAATTTTGTAGCATAACTATTCATGGATATTGTTTGATAGCCAGGAACTTATTAAGGGCACTTACAATCTGGATATAGAGAGTAATGCAGTTTATGTATCTGTATGGAAACGAAAAATCAGCTAACTTTCTACATGCAATCGTTTTGGAAGAGAAGGAAGAGGAAAAGAGAATGGAAATATTTCATCTATTTTCACCAAATGCCTTAGCTCTGAAAGGGAACAAGCAACCAAACATATGCTCTTGTTTATGGCAGGAATGCTAATAGTTCTGACAACCCAACAGAAGGCGGAAGTGTCAAGACAGCATAAAATCATTTCAGTCACTTTGTCTTAGTAACTAGAGACTTTGGTTGGAACGGGGTCCATTATGTGAATTTGTTCTGCTTTCTGACTCCAGATTCAAAGAAAGTTACTGATAGTCGTTGTACTATATAAGAAGCTCAGAAGCATTGTTTTCTTCATCTTTGCTTCACACCAACTGAATGGTTGATACCCACTGCCAAATTTCACGATACTAAATTCAAGGGTCAGTGTGTTTGTGAATGTACAACCAGGTGCATGCCAATGTTTCACACATCCTTTTTATTTGTTAAACAGGCAAATGTCGTTTAACTATTATAATATACAAACAAGAGTTTGAAAATTCCATTGAGACTATAAGGATTTCATGCGTATCGTCATTCGTCATAGTACCTTCGCTGTTATTCTATCATTTATGTCATGTGTTCTGTCACTTATGTTCCAGTTGCAAGGAGTGGGAAAGTTCCCCTACAAATTCAGTTTTAATTAATTAATTAATTATTTTAAAATCCTGAGATTTTCCAATGCAGTGTTACAGAATTGTGCTGAGAATTTGGAAGGAGGTAGAAACAGGGGACTGAATTGTTTTTCTACTTTCCAAACACAGTGAAGAAGGCTGTAACAAGGGAAGGGAAGGGAAGGGAAGGGAAGGGAAGAGAAGGGAAGGGAAGGGAAGGGAAGGGAAGGGAAGGGAAGGGAA
>JAUBOD010000203.1:369545-376915 GCA_032353885.1 Nothura maculosa | reverse complement strand
TGAGAATTTGGAAGGAGGTAGAAACAGGGGACTGAATTGTTTTTCTACTTTCCAAATACAGTGAAGAAGGCTGTAACAAGGGAAGGGAAGGGAAGGGAAGGGAAGGGAAGGGAAGGGAAGGGAAGGGAAGGGAAGGGAAGGGAAGGGAAGGAAAAATGGATCAGAAGGGATCTTTGCAGAAAAAAAAATACTGGAGGAAAAAAAAAAACAAACAGTACGCTAGATCCATTAAAATGCATCCTAAAAATGAAAGGAATGACAAAAATACATGGGAAAAAAAAATCTTTCCGATAAAGCTTAGGTGAGGGAGTCAGGATTTCTGAGTTAGTCCTCTGTCTGACCTTGAAAAAGATGGATTGCCTCTTAATGCTTCAGCTTCTTTATCAGCTAAACAAGCATATGAAATATACAGCTCTCACAGAGAGCTGAATACATGTTTAATTCTTGGTACAGATGTAACGACACTAAGTTGCTGCTATTAGAGAGAGAAAAATGACTTTTTTTTTAATAACTGCTTATACTGGTAATCCTGGGAAAACTACTATTGTACCTAGTACTGACACTGAAAGTTACAGAAATGAAAAAATATGAAGAAAGCAAAACAACTTAAAAACCACCTGCCTAAAAATAATTTACAAATTGAAGAACACAAGTAAACAACTGTAGGAATTTATTTGTGGATGAGGACAAGTAAAAGAAAATTATATTCCTCTCTTTTCTAGTTGCTAAAAAGATGTTTAACATTGTTAGTTCTCAGGCTGCAAAGAGACAGAGGAAAATCTGAAGTATCTATAATGAACCTCTGGAGAAAACATTTTGCTAAAACATTATCCTTTTTTCATCAAATCTATTTGGCTGGGTTGTTTGATTCACAAAGATGACAGTATTCTTAAAGCGTACTCTCCAAGGTACTCTCCAAGTTTTCATGCCAGCAGGTGTTAATCTTGCAGTTAACATGTATGTCTGATTCCCACTTAAATTCTCCTCACAAAATGTTGTTCTTTTTTTCTAGCATCACCACAGTTCTGTCCAGGGTCCAAAGTTTTGTAAAATAAAATTTAAATGGACTTCTGTAGATAATTTATGCAGGTATTACTGTCAGTCTTATGGCATTTACTGAGCCTTACTGTGATTGGAACTAATAACTATTACCAAGATATGATAATTTCATTTAACACTAGGAAACCATCTGGTGCCTTCATTACATATTGTACCATAATGCCACTGTTTTGTTACGTCCAGTCTCATTATAACAAGACAAAGTAGCTGATAAAAAAATATACGCACAGGATATGTACAGACAAAATTATATTCTCAGTCATTTTTATGCAACTTCCCATAAGTCATACTTGCATAGATATTTTCTGTAGAAAGAGACTACTAAAATCTAATTTGACCTCCTGTGCAGTGAAAGCTATATAATTCATTGAGTAGCCTTTCCAATAAAAGCATAACATCTGTTTGGGATATGCTGTATCCATTCTTCTTATTATGGCTATGTGTGATAGCTGGATCCAGGATGTCTGTAGTTAAGTTAAGTTGTACTAGTCGTTAATTACTCTCACTGTTAAAAATATGCACCTTATTTCTAGTGTGAATTTTATGATTTCTATCTTTGAAACACTAGATCTCATTATGCCTTTTCCTGCTAGATGAAACAGCTGTCTACTGTCAAAAGTCTCCTTCCTGTTATGGAAGTTATGGACCATGATCAAGTCACCTCTGAACCTTCTCTTCAAGAGATTTAACAGATGATCATCTTTAGCTTCTAACTGTAAGGCTAACTTCCTGCAGTCATTCTCTCACCTTTCATGAACTATTAAACATTATCTTGAAGTGTGGTCACCAGAACTTGGCAGATTATTTCATTAATCTGTCTATTTGGTATTCCTTTGTTTATATACAAAATAATTAAATAGCTGCTGTTTCAAAATCTCCTTCAGCAGTTTAAAGCTAAAGTACTTACTTCATGTTTATACAAAATGCAGAAAAAGGTACACAGCACTTTGTCTTTTCTATATTATCTATATTCAATGTCACTTCTACATATTATTTTTTTTCTCTGATAATTTTTATCTTCCTTTATCAGTTGTCTGTATTTTACTGTTCTTATTAATAATAACTATGAGTTTTTCAATTCTTTTAATATCCTCTAATGCAATCCAATTCAGAATCTTATTTATTTTCTTCATACAAGAAAAGGGTATTTCTGAAACTATTTGTTTATACATACAAAAATGTATATTTGTTTATACATATAAGTACACATAAGGTACACTGATCAGAGTTATAGCATTCTGTTTTCTGATAATTAAATTATAGGATACTAATCAATCTAATTAGATGAAAATGCATAATTTTATCAGAAACTTTACTTCGATAGAATGTATCTAATTTTTTTAAATGAAATATATATTTAATTAGATTGTATTCCCTATAGAGCTAGCTCTATCAAATCATCAAGCAAGCACTAATTTATAACAGGAAAATGCTTCATAAACTAAATGAATCAGATGAAATTTTATTTTTTCTTTTATTGTAGAACATATTTTTCACTTATTTGTTTGCTACAATGGTTATAACTACTTCTAGTGCTGAAGCTATTATAGGTACTTATTTTGGTATTATAGGTACAAAATATTACTAATTAATTTGCCTGTTATTTAGAAAAGATAGTAAATTGTAAACAGAGAAGTACTAGGAATCAGTTGATTGATAGTTGTAGCAGAAATACTTAACTATAGGTGCATTTGTATGGCACAGAATAATTACTATTATCTGTTCACAAATTCCATTAAATATGTTTATTCAATAGAATAAACCTAAATTTGACCTCAAATTCAACATCCATATAAAAGCAAACACACACACAAAAAAAGTTTTGTTTTGATTTCTCTCTTTCATAATTAAGTAGGAATATTCAGAATGTACTAAAAGCAGTTGTGTACCATATTACACATTCTGACAACATAAATCTATTGTGGGTAAGTCTAGTCTAGTTCAAATGCATATACTGCTAAAACAAAGGTCTTTGTATCCAGGATGCACAATTGCTACTTTGTTTATGGTAAGTCTTCTCCACGTCTTGGATGCATTACGCTAGGCAAATACAAAATATATTTAGATAAATAGAAAGAGGAAGAGAGCTGCAAGGAAAAAGTTTTCAGAGAGGGGAAAAGAATAGGGAGCAGTATATTAATATAGAAAGGAGAAAAAAATCCAGAAAAGAAGAAATATCATGATTTCTAGAAAAAAAAATCCAGAAACATGTACACACATGTGCATACGCAAAAAGGGAGAAAAATACAGAAAATCAAGGGGAAAAGAAATGGAAAACAAAAAACTAAGAAGATATAGAGAAATGTATTTCTAGCAACTAAACTGAAAGACATAGTAAAAAAATCTTCCTAATATTTTAGAGTCTGTAATTCCATTATGAAAAAGAACAAGTTCAAAGTCTTCTATGAGACAAAAGTTAAATTAAAGCCCTGTATTGTGTTCTGGTAGCTCAATAAATACCTTATGTCATCTCTTTATGGTTTAAGACTTTAATCATTTTCCTTTTTTAAAAAATGTTACTCTCTAAGCTTTGGATGTTGTTTAATTGAATCTTTCACATAATTCCTGTCATCATAAGACCTCTGATTACTTACTTGTATTAATTTCCTCACCTCCTTTTCCAAGAAATATTCTGAAGAAGATATTCAGAACCTTCCTAACATATGCTTGAAGGTAATATGTAAACATCTTCACGTACCAAATATTAATTGATTTTTACTACCAGCAGAAATTGAAAGAGTTATTATTATTCTAGGAAAAGCATGTATTTGGATTATCACTAAAGCCATAAGATTAAATAGTGTATATTAGCTTTGCTATCTGAACAAATTTTCTACTCTTTGCATCTGATGAGTACTGACTATATGTTTCACAATTTCTGGACCAACTTACAAGCTACCTTGAGCCTCAGTTCATCTAATTTCAAGTGTCAAAGTAACAGTCACCTCAAAGTTTTATTTTACAATATAGCAACACATAAAAGCAGAATATACTAGCTAAATATCTTCAAAGCATACCAAAGATCAGCCAAAATTTGGGAACAACTCTCTCCATGAAAGATTTGAGATCTATCTGTGCTATCAAAGATGAGAAGATAGGTAACAAACCTGTCTTTGTCCCTCACATATACTTCTTACTAATTTAAGCCAAATAAAACACTTGGTAAAAGTAGGAAATAAATATTACTCTCTCATATAGCTGCATATTTCTATATATATCAAATTGAATGATCTAAATAACAGGTTAAAAAGAATAGAAAATTTGAAAAGATCTGAGTTTGTTTTATGGATTTAGGGATTTATTTGATTTTCCCTAAAACATGAAGTCCAAAATAATTTTCTCATCCAAGGTATTGAAATTATAAATGTGATTTCCTTGTTCAAGCAAAGACAGAGCATTTAACTAAGTATAATGCCACAGAACCAATCCCATAAGTCACACACTGACAAAACTCATTCTTCTACACAGAAATGGGAGATTTATCTCAGCAAAGTATTTAGGTTTTCTTGACCTATTACAACACTGTATATTCAGCTCTTTAAGCAAAAAATCATCAGAAATGTCTTTTATTTGCCATATAAGACTCTACACTTGCTTTCTTTGCTATTTTGCAAATCATCAAAGAAGTACATTTCAACTGCTTTTGACAATAGAGGAATCATATTCTTTAATAAACACAGACTTTCCACCCACAGTTATGCTTATGAAATCTTTGCAAAGAGAACAAAAGGCTTACCTTGAAGAAAGTCATAGTTGCTCCATCTTCAACTGCTCCATACTCTATCTTTGTCTGCTTGGCCAAATCATCTGCAGAATCAATAGGGGATTCCATACGTTCGACTGTCAGAAAGGCGGCTAGATTAGCAGTGTACGAGGAAATGATGATAAGTGTGAAAAACCACCAAATGCCTCCCACTATCCTGGTGGAGAGGGCTTTGGGCATGAGCTCAGAACCTAATAGAAATCAGGGGAGAAAGGTGAAACCAGTGCACAGAAAACAGTAAGACTTCAGCACTTTTTGCCACAGTGGTGAGATGGAATCACTGTGCAAAAAAATCCTTCAAGCTATAGGCTAACAGACCGCTTGTACAAACACACATAACTGAAATTAAAAATAAGAACTAATTGCAGTTATAGAGACTTATCTTTTTTGGAGCTGTGGGAATCCAAGGTTAGTAATGGGAGATGAATGTCTTTAAAAAAAAAAAAACAATAAGAAAGAGCAGGTACTTGAACTGACTTTTCAGAGAAACTTGTGGCTGGATTTAACCTCCAAGTTAGTAATAATGTAGAAATATACAGCTGTTTATCTTCGAGGCATTAAGCAAATATTAATTAAATGTTTTAGAGAAAATTTCTTGATTAAATGAAAACAAGCTATTGTTGAAAGAAGCAGATATGATAGAGTATTTCATTCCTGAAATACATAATATAAAATGCATTAGGAATATAAAGACATTCTGGACTTTTGCCATTACCAGTAAAGAGTTGTTTATTGAATACTTGAATAAAACAAAACAAAGCAAACCAAACATCTCCCATCTCTACAGTTAGTCCCACACTTTCAGATAACATTGGTGGCTATGCCACACATTTAATTTGATAGAGCAGGAATGATAATACTAGATTGCTATGCATAAACTAGAAAAAAGATAGATTATAATGCATTGCTGGAGTTGCCTGATCATGGTACTAAAGAATGGAGGGGATACAGTACTGCATATAGTACATGGCAATTTGCATAATTATTAAAGTTAATTTAGAGTCTAATGAGACAAAGTGAAGCATATAAACTCCTCTCATGCTTAATTATTAAAAATAGGAAAAGTGAAATTCAATGTAATTTACAACCACAAATATTTATTGTAAATGAATACGTATGAACATTTTTTGTCACAGCATTAAATGAAGAGAAACTGGGAATGATGTGGCATAAACAATTGCAAGCTTTATTGGAAAAAAATTACATAAAAATTTTGAAAAGTATTAAAAAAATTATTTCAAATAAACAGTTTTACCATATCCACTATATCACTGCATCAAAGCAGTCTTTTTTTTCACTGATTACTATATATATTTTTAAGTCTCCTGGGTAAAATGGAATGAAGGCAAGATGGACTATTTTCTTCCTGTTAAATTTTAGTATTTGTATTGAATTATTTAAGGAATTGGTCCAGCAAGGTAACACATCCTCAAATAAATGAAAGATTATGCCAAACTTTCAATGCCTAAAAAAAAAAAAAAAAATCAAAGAAAAGGAGAAAAGAAGTGGTATCATAACTGGACTATTATATTCAAAAACAGCCCATCTTACCCTGCAGTTCATCTTACCCTTGCTGTTTCAAACAAAAAAAGCTGACAGACTTGGACATGACAGCCAACTCCAGCGCCAGACTCTGCCTAGAATTCTGCAAGGAAAAAAGTAGAAAAGTACCTTTCTGATGTAGTTGCTCCTAGGCCCTGTTAGTCAGACACTTAGACACCATAACACTAATGTATTTCCCAATAAGCCCACCAGCATCAACTGTTGTTTTCTTGTTGTTTTTTAATTGCTGTTCCATTTAAAATATCAATACTAGTAAAGTCAAATAGGATCGCAAAGAAAAGAACAGTGGAAACATTTGCTGTAGTTGCCCCAATTACCACAAGTTCATATTTTACCAAGGACTTAAACAGAGTGCCTCCTAGGCCCATAAAACAGAGCCTGGTTAGGGGCTGACTGTCATGTACCCAAGGTAACGTCATGTCCAGCACTATATCCCACAGTTTCCTGGGAGCGAATGGTATCAGCAAGACATGTATGAGTTCCCTCTATCATGTATCCTCCAGCACTAAGCAAAAGTTTTGGGAGAGAGAAAGCATTTAATATGATACTGTGAATAAGGTCAAAGAGATTTTATATATTTTTTTCTAATAGAAAACTATTGGCACTAGGTGACAACTTCCAAGCCTGCAGAAGTATGCTTTTAGATGATTTTATGTTCATGAGAAAGATTTTTAAAAAAACAATTAACAAAATCAAGACTGGTACTCCATCCTTAACATGGCACCTCCGAAAGGTTATTACTGAGCCAAAGACAAGCCAATATATGTCAAGGAAAGAGGGTCAGACTTAATTCTAACTATACTTGATGGAAACCTGTCTATTATCCCCTAAGGTATGCATTTACAATTAATGTCTTTTTTGCCATCATATTTTGACAGTCAAGAAATGCTTGGATGATAGGGACAGAAATGCAATTTTTCACAGAACATGAAGAAAGAATCTGAATATGTCTTTGCTTCTTCCTCCATAAATAGGAGATTAAGAG
>JAUBOD010000203.1:339545-364545 GCA_032353885.1 Nothura maculosa | reverse complement strand
TCAGGCAAAGACAGTGAGAAGGATATTGATAAATAAATTAAACATCAAGTTATCAAGAAGTAATCTTACCAATATTTTAAGTCACAGCTGCAACACAATTATTCAATTTTTTTTTACTATAATATGTAATGAGACAACATTGCTACCATGCTTTTACATACACACTTTTTAGGAGAAAGGATGTCACAAAAGCTAGACTTTGACATAAGCCAACATACTTTGCATAGCTCAGTAATGCATGCCACTGGCAGAGACAGCTTTTAACTACAGTGTTCATACTGCTCAACTTCAAACTTTCAAATCAACCCTAATACTTCTCTTTCATTCCCTTCTTTTTCGGATAAGGACTGTGAAGAATATTAAGGAAGGACAATTACCCACTTACACACAGATATCTCTTTTGCACCATAAGATCAAGAACCAGGCAGACAATTTTCACCACAGAACCTTCAGTAAAAAGATTTCACAAGCAACAGAGGGCTTCATCTAACAAACATAATCTGGAAAATGAATAAAATCTTTCTCTGCTGTATGTATGCATTGAAGTTATACTGATACTGGATATTGCTGAGCATAACAAAGTATCAAGATGTTTTTGTAAGAAACCTTCAGCTTCAGCAAACTGCATATTATCTCATTCACCAAGGCAAAGAGAAAGAATGATTTTTCTAGGCATTGCTTTTCAGAGTTTAACTACAAATCAGTCCAGATTTCATAGAATCAGAAATGATAGTATGTTAAATTATATCTTAAAATATTTTCAATTCTATCCAAGATGTGAGACAGATGACTTATTATAATACACTACAGTAGTTAAAAATATAACATGCTGCTGCTTTGTTAAAGACTGAATCTCCTTTTTTTATCTAAATAATATTTTTTTAGATAGGTGAAGATTTTCATCTGTCTGTCTGGACTTTGCAGATTAATTACTTTGCATTATCTGATGATTACTCAGCTGTCAAAGCCTCAAAAAGTTTTTTTAAAAAAGTTTTGCCCAGCATAACTTGGGATCCTATTTCAAAGATAAATAAAATAAGTGATACTACTTCTATCATTATCCTGAAAATAAGGCTGAGGAGAATATCTCCAGAGGCAGCTGGGAAAATGAGAATGGGAAATGGAGTAGAAGCTATGCCAGCAAGGAAGGAGGAGATGTAGAACAAAAAATAATTCTATAGTCTACATTCCTGAATCTCCTTACATACTCCTGTTTTTGCTCTACTAGAATTAAGGTGTCATCTTCAACCATCACAAACACAAAACATGAAAAACCTGAATTTCCTTCACAGATACCTGCCTCAGGGATGCCTAGGCCATTCAACTTTTCAGGATTTCAAAGGAATTTTCTTTCAAATACAAGACTCACAAACTGGGATTGTATTTGGGGGACAAGTCACTTGCTATAGAAGTATTCTCTTAACTCTTCTTTAGAGCTGCTTCTGTTCATACATAGTGAAGTACTGTGCTAAATGAATTACACCCGTATTATGCCCTATGTGTTTACCAGGGAATGGGGAAAGTCCACATGCAACTCCTTATTTTTCTAAAATCAGTGATTGACTTGATACAGTTTCATACTGATAGGTAAGTATGTTCACTGTGAAGATGACAGAGCCCTGGAACAGGCTGCCTAGGGAGGTTGTGGAGTCTCCTTCTCTGGAGGTCTTCAAAATCCACCTTGATGCAGCCCTGTGCCACATGCCTTTGGGTGTCCCTGATGGAGCAGGGGGGCTGGACTAGATGATCTCTAGAAGTCCCTTCCAACCTTAACCATTCTGTGATTCTGTAAGGGACTTGCTTATAATAAGATCATTTAAATTAATATTCTAATCTTTATAGGGACACTGTTCCCAGGGGTCAATAGCACTGTATTCAACATCAGTGCTCTTTTCAGTACATTGAGCAATTGCTGAAACATTTTAAAATAGGGCTTAGACATTCCCAAAGAGTGTTTGCCCGGGGGAGAAAACTAATACTTTCTCAGAGAAACAGCAATCATAGCAGTGCCCCACATGTACATATAAAGACAAGCCTCAAATTTATGGCAATTGAAGTCACAGGAAGTGTGGTTATAGGTTTGTTTGACACTAAGAGAGCTTGGCTGCTTTGGTAAGGATGGGAGGAGGGGTGGGATATTTTGATATTTTTACTGTAAAAATAAACACTTCACTGTTTACATATGACACATTAATGGTCAGTAGTAAATCAAAATATGTCTTTTATAAGACAGCATAGTTACAGTATACAACTAATCGTGTTGTTCTGCTTGTGACCAAAATATATACAAGAGAATGAATAGGCACAAACCCTATCTTAGCAGAGGGTAGATAAGGGTTATGCAGATATTCACATCATACGTGTAAAAATATGCACCAACTTGAACAATGCTAGTGTAGGAGTTAAGAATCCTGATTTCAGTGACTGAGCTATGCCCCCATAGAAATAGAAAACAGAATGCTGTACTGCAGTTTAGCTGCTCTCAATACTCATCCATGGAAATTCTATGAAAAAATATTTTCCTCCTTTAATTCTTGGTACTTATGTGTGAGAATTGGAACTTGCTACTTAGAGAATGTTCACTATTAAATTCTTAATATTCTTAATAAACAAAATAATCAAAAAAGGTAAAAACATGATTTTTATAAGTGCAGAACTCCAGGAACAAAGATAATACAGTCAAAGCTATGAAATGCATTTGTTTGAGTTTACGTTTTAAGGAATGCAAATTCAACTGACTGAATCAATAACTTTTTCAAGACAGTCTCAAGGGTAAAATGTAACATGATTTTTACATTTGTGGTTTCTAATACTGATATTTCCTTTTGTAGGAGAGATTGTACAAAGCAAGAAAAAAATTAAAATGAAATGAGAAATATTTACTTGTTCAGAAGTTGACTCTACATTTTTCAGACGCAGCAATGTTTGGTTTTCTTTTTTTGTTTTGTTTTGTTTTGTTTTTGTTTTCTATCATATCCCGATAGTAATGAAAGAGAAACAAATTCCATTTTCTTTTGGATATAAGAGATATATCTTCTTTGTGCCATAAATAACTTCCGGGGATTCTATGTTCTCATATGATGTGTTCTAAAATGAGCACTGAATGTCCACTAGAAGTGCATCTTTTCAAAGCAGAAGTTAATCTGTTTAATTTGAGCAATGTTCTTTCTAGAATTAGGTGCATTAAGGCAAAATCTAGGAAGGAAATTTGTCAAACACATAGGCAAAGACTTGCTAAAATGTACTATATAAAGAAAACTGCATGAGCATGCTAATATACAGTGGATGGATCACACACTTTCATTTCCACAGAAATGCATCACAGATGAAAAAAAAAATCCATCTAGGGATGCTATTACTGTTAAAAATTGAAAGTATCAATAACCACATACAGAATTGCTGTAAAAAAAAGTGAGACAACTGGAAAGATTATTGCAAAGGCCATAGAAGTGTCTTATAATATCCTTTCTTGCTCTAGAAAAGTCAGAATCAGAGATGTCTGTTACAGTCCATCCATTTTCATAGATCAAAAATTCAAGTCACTTCAGTAGTTGATACTATCATCCCTTTTCATACCAACTAGTTTGAGGAAGGATAATAATTTTGTAGAAGGTAAGCAAAGAATGAGATACAGTACCTAAATCTAGAATACAGCACACAGATACTCAAGTTAGCTTTCATAGCCCATCTTAGCTTTTATCCAGGCAAAATATGCCTGGCAAGCAGCCTAGCAACTACTGGGTTCAGAAGGAGAACTTCTCCTTTTCTTTTTGAGTAGCAACTATGCTTCCTTGAAGCATACTTGCCCAATCCACTCCAACACTATTATCTGATTTTGTTGTTTATCCTACTCTACAGTAATTTTAGGAAACTAATCCAAGTTTATTTGTATAAGTTTTGCTTATAGATGATAACATTTATTTTGAAAATGAAAAAAAAAAAAAGTGCAGCAGCAAAGGTCCTGCTTACAATACAATTAATAACACAGGTCTATAAGCAAATATGATTAAAAGGCCTTTATATAATTCCAGGCAGGTCATCAAAAGCCGTATGTATATTCTCATTTTGTCTGTCCCATTGATTTTAAGGCCAAACTAATTACTTTAAAAATTACTTCACTGAATGTAAACTAACAGATATCACCTTGCCATAACAATAACCTAAGAATATGCATTGTTATATTAGAATTGGTGGCAAGGGATATTTTATGAAACATTTTTGAAGTAATTGTATGCCCTTACACCTAGTGGGTGAGTGCAAAGTCCAACATGTGAGTATCACCAATACTGGCTTTTCATTTAGGACATGTCATTCATGGATATAAAGTTCAGGTTGATCTTTTCAGACTGTGACTTTTTATGATCTGCTGGATGAATTGATACTCTCACTGTGAATATGCCTTGACTGATCAAGAACAGTGACTCTGTATATATGAACTAGACAAGCATGTTGATATAGCTTGTATATGTATGAAAGCTAATCATTAAGGACATTGCAAAAAATATTCTGTCCAAAGCTAGGTTTAATCAATTAATGAAATTAATTGATTAAATAAACTAATTAATTTACTTGTCAAAATCATAGGTAATGGTTCTCTAACTCCATCAAAGAGTTCAAGAAAGAAAATAATAGAAAGTGATAACATTCTTTCTTATTTTTATTGCAATTCTCACTAGTCATAAAGCTTTATTTGCTTTGTTCAATCTACTATATTTAAAAAAATACATTTTAAATTTAAAATAGTCTAAACTCATCAAGCTTATCAAGTGTCTCAAGCAACAGTCACAATCTAAACCAACATAGTTTTCTTATACATTCTGTTGACTTAGTTTTCTGTACAGATTCATCTTTAAAATAAGAAAAATGTTTCTCCTGAGAGGGAACTTCTCTGTGATAAAAGAAGCAACAGTCAGTTGCTTTAAAACAGGAGCCTATCTTCTTGTCTACACTGTACGTGCTTACAAATAGCTCTTACTGGGCTCCAAGCTATTAAGTGCTATAAACTGATTAAAGCATGCAAAGAGATTCTGCCTGTCATACACAGCTGCAGGGAAGCAACTTATTATTCACCATTGTTATGAGGGGAAAAAGAAAGACTGTAAGTGATACCTATTCTACTCTATTCCTTTAAAATATTGTTGTTGTTGTTGTTGTTTTTAATCCACACTATAATCTTCTAAAGCAGCCAGTAGTAAAGCTTTCCTTTCAAGAGGTATTGTTTCACTTACAGTGTGAACAAAATAATCCTGAGAAACGGATACCCAGTGTGCTCTTAAATAACATAAGAAAACACTTTATAAATAAAATACTGTCTTAGCAATCTCTGTAACATTTTTTCCATCCTATTATAATGTTACAATCACTATGGTCATTTTTTTATACTAATTTAACTGCTATCAACATAATCCAAATGAGACAACTGCAAATCAGGTCATTGTGTCTTTTATAATTACAAATTTAATAACATAGCTAGCTGTATAAGGTATTTCTTTGTATAAAAATACAAGGACTGATTTTGAAGGCAACTTGAAAAGCATTCTGAGCCTTCTGAGGAAAATGGGAGGCAATGGCTTCATGAAACTTATTTCAGTTATGTTTTACAGAAAGTGAAGACGACTAAATACTCTTGGTTTGATTAGAAACAAAGTTTAAATAGGAGACTGTGGTTTTGATAACATTTCCAGAAAAAAAAAAATGCAGGAAAACAGTGTTGTGCATTTGGAACACTGGGCCCTAAAACTTCTCAACAGATTACAGTCTCACATTTAGTATAAATCTCTCAGCACATCAGAATGTTATGATAGACCTAGACTCAGCAGTGTTTGAGTTCTTCTGATCAGTACATCTTTTAAAACAGCCTAATTTTACCTCATTCTCTAAAGATCTGTTGATTTCCTCTGGCAAGTTAATTTAATTATATCTTTTTTCACATATAGCAACTTCCTGGACGTGCATTATAAGGGAAAAATGTCACTTGTTTTATGCCTAACAGTTTCTGCTGTAAACTGCCATCAGATAGATATCTTGAACTCTCATGTCTTTGTTTGTCAAAGTTATTGGAAACTGTATTATAAAGGTTTGGTACATTTTTCAATTAATGGCAAGTTAAGCCACAAAGCAAAAGGGATATGCAGAAATACACTCAAACTATCTATCTCATTACTTAATTTTACTAAAATAAGTATTCATAAAAAGCTTGGTTGAGAAATTAGTCATTTGGAAGCAATCTTTCAGAATTATGTGTAAAAATGTCCCTTGTATTTAACTGCTTATATTATTGTCAGTATGCTAAGATCTGAAATCCCTACTATTGTTCAATGGGAAAAAATTATGAGAGGGACTAGAAAGATGTAAACAAAAGAAAATCTAATAGAAAAAGGAGTCAGTAACAAATAGAATAAAACACTTTCTGCATCATGAAAGCTTCCCATAAAAAAATCACAGGTATATATTAATTTTTGCACTTAGAAGAAGGATAATTTTTGGAAGATAAAAGAAGTCTCTTGAAGAAGCCTTTTTTTGTTGTTGTTGTTGCTACTGGCAAATTTTAGGCTCTAGGAAGAATGTTGCTGCTGGATGTACCATGTTATGGATCATTACTGCAGCTAATAATGAATGACAGATCCAGCATTTCCTCAATCAGAGAAGAAAGGAAAGAGCAACAAGAATGCAATGGAGCAGCAAACATAGTTGTCATTGGAAGTGTCAAGCATACCTGAGCAGGAATTTCAATTGCAATTATTAAGAACATGGAAGAAACATGGATTGTACTTGCAGAGAATAGTCTAGATTTCTGTTATTCAAATTGCTGGCATTTTATTTTCCTTGATTCGAATCAACTTCACAGGCTGTATAAATGTAGAAAAGGTAGATTAGCAATGGCCTTAGTATCACACCAAACTCAGTTTTCCTGGATTTCACTATGTAGACAGTAATGTTCATAGTGAAGGAAAAAAAAAAAAAAAAAAAGGAGAAAAATTGCAATGTAGTTCATGTAGTCAAATCCAACCAAATTGAGAGCATATGCTGTAGCTTTTTTATGGCACAGATATATCTATTCAACCAAGGAGACATAATCTAAAGCTATTACAACTAGCAAAGCTTCTTTCCAGTTCTGACATGTAGAATAAGGAGGAAAAGTCCATAATGTAACTTACACCAAGAAACAATAATAAATGTCAGTAATGCATGTTCACTAGATCTCTTGAGTTACTCCCCGCAAATACCAAAGCATTACCTGTTTATGCTCTTAAGAATTCTACTTAATATTGCCCTCATTCAGTTACAAAATTCCTGTCTTAACCAAAGCAAGCCTTTTCTTTTCCTCCAGCTATACCTCATAACACCACTAAAGTAAAAGTTGCTCAAGAAATACTGTCTGTTCCTTACAACTTTGCTTGAGTTTATATTAGCCAATATTACAAAACTTTTTTTTTTCAAACATCAAGAAGAAAATAGATTATATGAGAGAAAGTCTAAGAAGGCTGATACATCTTATTCATTTTCAAATGCAAAATATCCTGACTTTTAAATTTTCCAAAGAACAAAGACCAAAAAAAAATTCCAAAACCCAAAAATTTTCAGTCAAAATGTCAAGAACAAACGTTGTTTTGGGTCTAAGAAATTATTTAAGAGTACATTTTCCTGAACAAAATGAATACGTAATAAATTTCCAGCACACTACATTTTCAGACAAATTCTCCTGTGATAATTTAATCTTCAAATAAAAAGTACATTCTCCTTGGAGAAATGCATGTGCATTTTGGTATATCTTTCAAAAAAAAATCTCCCCAAAACAAAAGCCTTTAAACCTAAACACATAATCAATAAGAAATTTAAATCATTAAGTACTACCTGTACTTTTGAGAGAAACTACCAGTATCTTGTCTATCCTTCTTTGATTAAGGACTGACAGAATGGTCCCAAATCTTACTGCAATTCAAATCAATACTAAAAACATCTATCCAACTTTAAGCTCTATTTTATTAATGAATAATATTGCCTTGATATGAAGCAAATATATCCTTGATGACAGAGTGGCTTTAAATTTGAGAATGAAATAGTTCATGCAAAAGTACTGTTTTTACAATTTCTGTAAATTAAAGTCTTAACAAATAAAACTCTTCAAAAGAATATTTATGCCTGACCACAAACTCTTTTTTTTTTTTGGGATGCTCTTTAAAATAACAACAAAAAAACAATGATTAAGTTGTTATACAGATCTTTTTTGACCTGAAAAAAGAAGATAATAATTCTAATCAAATGAAGAAAATTAAAAAAAAATAATAAGCAAAGAAAGTAAATTTCAAATTTATCAGATCAGTTCAGTTTTAAGTATTATTTGAAGTATTAAACATCTAGGCAATATTTTGATTTTATGAAGTATTTTCAATCAAAGGAAAGCATGTCACTAACAATTTAGCTAAACATATTTGCTTTTATGTCATCATTTAGTATAAAGGTAAAACTGCATGAAATCTTATTTGGTTTGTCTCAGCAATATTTTAAATTAACTTTTACTGAGTCCAAGATGATATAGAGATAAATATATGCTTAATAAAAAAGAAAAAAAAACTTCTAGTTATCATATAAAATATATACTTACATTAACTTTTATGACTAGTTATGTGCACCAGCTATATTATGTGCAATTTTATAGCATTTTTAAAGCTTATGTCAAATCTACATGCAATAAATAAAGTAGCAAAAATTTGCTGGTTTTTAATGACAGCACAGTAAACAGGTAGAAACATTTTTTAAACATCCATGCATCAAGCTTTTCTAATCTTTGAACTTAAAAATACTGTTATATAAGCAAAACTGCATGAATATCCGCAGTTATTTAGCTTGTCTTGAAGAATATTTATTTAAATTAACAATTACTGATTACAAGTTAGTAAACTTGAAATTACATTCTTAATAAACAGATTTTGGTTTTTTTATTGCAGTTAAATCTTTTTTGTTGCATTTGCCTACTCTATATTTATTTAAATTTAAATTTCCAAAATCTGTATGTTTTACAAATCAGTGTCTTTAACTGACAAGCTCATTACTCTGAGATAGTTAAAATTAAAAAAAAATCTTTTTAACAAGAGACCCTACCTGTTTACCTCTCTGTCAGAATTTATATATATTTTTTTTCAACAACAGCTTTCAGTTTGAATACATGCAATTTAACCTGAACTGCTAGACATAAATGTGCAAATCAGGAATTATTAATAGGGAAACAGGGAAAAACTTACCTAATTGTCACTTACTACAATAAAATAAATATTCAGGTGCATATTCTGAACCAACTTAGATGACAGTTGCAGCCTTTTTTATTTCATAATGGTCATGATGCCAGTAACATTCAAAAAGGCCCAAATTCGAGGCCATATTTTTCACCATTGCTTCAAATACTAACTCAATAAACTAACGGGAACATTTACCATAGATACATTCACCTCATTTAATTATCATTTTCTACTTAGCTGCAATCCATGTTATATTTTCTGTATGTTCAAATGTTGAAATGGACCTTAGCCATTGTCTACAGAAGTTCATGGAAATATTTTCCATGATCTTCAGTGGACATGGAATCCGACCTAGAGTCTGCAGTAACACTTCACAAATCTATGAAATTAATCTGATGTACAAAGAATTCAAGCAACGGACAATGTAAACATTAATGAAAGCATAAAACACAAAATAAAATGACATTACACAGCACCATCTAGGAGGTACTAAGAGATAAATTTACTTTTCACTAAAATTTTCATGATCATTATATCTTTTGAAGCATACTGAATCCCATAGAACAACTTAAGAAATCTATGATGCTAGCTATATTCCATACTGATGCATGACTTTTTTTTCTTTGTCATTTTTACTATGCTCTGGATTACAGAAAACAGATAATGGAATTTTCTACAAAAACATATGCTCTTTCTGACTGGTATTAGTATTAGCTGCAAAAAATGCAGTGGAGAACGTTACAACAAAGTTCAAGATTGCTCACGTACTACAGGAAACTTTTCCTACCTAACATGCACTAGCAATTCTGTTACAATTATGGTAACTTTATTACAAAGTGCTCATTTTTTAATTTATTCTTTGGTAGGCTCCAGAAGTTAATGATAAATTTAGGGAAAAAAAAAAAAGGGTTCTGTAGGTTCTGTTTTCTCCTTTAAATTTGTTACTTTCAATTTCACTTAATGATCCTTCTTTTTCTGCATTCTGAAATAGGGTAAATAAGAAAGTATGATTTATCTTCTCCACATAATTCTCTCTTCCCTACAATTTCATCGTCTCATAATATTTTAGTCCAAACTACAAAATAGTTGACTTTTCAATTGAAGCAAAATAATGAATATTTGAACTAAGGTACTTATCTTTCTAGTATGTGGCAACCAAAAATAACATTACTGTCTATTACTAAGATGAGTTTTATCTTTGGAAATTGTCATGCCTATGTATAATTTCTAAACACTAAGGCCAGTTTCTAAATCACTTAAAGCTAAATCACTAAAAGCTATACAAAACACATTCTTTATACGTCTCTAGAGATGTACACATTATCTTTATCTTAATTTATCTTAATTTTTTGAACTTTAAAATGATTAATTATATAAATCTAGAACGTTTATATATATATTTCCTTTATATATTTATTTATTTATTTATTTATTTTTATATATATATATATTTCCTAAGCTTATCTGCACCTATTAAGAATACACATATGAAGTGTGGAGCAACAAAATATTAGGAAGTTTTGGTTCAATAGTTTGAAACAGTACATAGGTGGATATTTTCCCTATGCTTTATCATGTTATGAAACAAATAAACAAAGAAAAAGGATCCTTTCATATTTCAGGATAACATTTATATACTTTAAACCAAAAGTGACAAAAATATGATAGTTTTACTGATCATTGTGATTTGTCTGGTTTTGGCTGCAGAATGTTTGGGATTTATTTCCAAAAGTCTATAACCTAAAAAAAAAAAAAAAAGTCATGTACTTAACCTGGTTTTGTAGTATTTTTAAATTCAGTCAAATTTTGGCAAAGATTGACTGGCTTCCCAGAACCTAGTTTATCAAATATTCATCAAGATGATGCATTTTCAAAGATTATAGAATGATTATAGAGTGTTTTTTTTGCCTCTGTATCTGAAAAGCCTATGTAAAAAGCTACAAAGATTGTGTTAGTTCATCTATTTTCTTTTAATAAAGCATATATCAACCATTGTATCTCTATAATTTCTTTTAAATGTAGTTATATCATATGTAATATGTGCCTGTTTCTTCAAATGTGTGTTACCAGAAAAAAAAAAAAGTGACCATGAAACAATTAGTACAAAAGCTCAGTAAAATAGTGCTTTTTGTAATGCCATATTGCCACTTGAAATACTGAAGTTTATGCTTTTCATTGCTTTTTAGAGATAAAATTCTACAAAGTTTTCAGTACTAAGGACTCATAATCACTACAAATATGAACATCTTACAAAGCTAGTCCAAGAGTTCTTTTTTTTCTGACAATTAATCTACACATAATACAATAAATTAGTATACTACAGTGATTTTTAATTTTATTTTAATAAAAATATTTATTAATTTTAATTGATAACATTATTTATTGATTTTAATTTTATTCTTAAAGCATAAAGATAGTATAAATGGGAAGCACACATAGGAAAATTAAATGCTCCCTATTTAAAAGTGTAACACTTACTTATATTACTTCCTCAATATACTTAAGTGCTTGTGAAAAGTTTGAAGGAAGAAATTGAGAATTGCCGAGGAACTCCTTAATGAACATAATAAACTATAAAATTATATTTTGTAATGTAAAAATACATGGACGCCTTAAGAAAAACATGGAGTGAGTTCATTCTTACAACTGAATTGACATCTCATTTCAAATCGACAAAAGTCTTCTTGACAGCAGATTAGTTCATTGAGTATCCCAGAAAAATAGTTACCCAGTTCAGAGTACATAACAATTCACTGTTGTCCTTCACTGCACATTAAATGTCACCCATCAGAGTGACAAGAATATGAAATTGATTACATTATAAACACTACTCAAGAGGACATCAGTTACTATTGACATCATTTCTTTTTTTCTTTATAGAAAGAATAGTTAAAATCCTTTCAAAGCTAGCAAAAAGGGTTGTTTTTTTTTTTAATATTTCTGCTTAGTAAATCAGAATGTCCTAAATCTATATAGTCTAATAGTGGTAATTCTGGGTCATGTTGCATATATTGGAGTACTTATATTTTTGTGTGTGTGTTCATATGGCATTGTAAAGCCAAAAAAACCCAAAAATTTTGTCATCACAAATTAAGATCCTGAGGATTGTTTTGTTGTTTTATTTAAACTAAGAATCAAATTATTATCTTTTTACAATATGCATTTGGAGAACATTAAAGTATCAGAAATGTCAGAAGGAATTTGACACCACATACATTTTGTCCTAAGTAAACAGCAGACTATATGAGATCCTATCTCTAGCTCTGCAGTGTTGCTTTCTTTCTAACCTGTGACTCTTGATTGCTTTTAGAAGGAGCACAACAATTTTCCCATTTGGGATTTTAATAAAGATTTATCAAAATCTTTCTGAAAAGAAATTTTTTTCACATAGTCATAGAATTATTTTTCTTCAACTTATTTTTATCATGTACAATAAATAACTATGCATTAAACTAATTTTATATTCGTTTCAATACTTTGTTGTCATAGAAATCTGTATCTCTGAGCCTCTATTGCTACATCTATATCAGTAAATGAAGGCAAGGACTTGGGTTTCAGCAATAGCAAATTTAGAAGCCTCCTACATTTGAACAAAAAGACCTATAAAACTATCAGCTGGATACAAACAAAAACATGCTTACTTCTCTGATAATATTAACCACTAGTAACTTTCATCCTTTCACCTTCACCACTTCTATTTCCTCTTTCATGGCACTATCTAGCTAAATTTGCCTCCTAGGCTCCATAGTTTGATATAATTTTATTAAGATATTGAGTATACCAAGGCTTACCTTGACCCAGGATTTCTTCCAAACTTATTTTTCTATGAAACTGTGATTCCAGTAGCAATATTTCAAAAATGTAACGAGCCCATGTGCTTCTGGGCATACAAGTAATCCTTTCCTTCCTATAGATTACAGCTACTTTTTTTGCTCCCTCACTCTGAGAAAGGACAATGATACTTTTACATTAATGAGAAAAAATAATTGACTTCATTCTTCATTTAACACTATCCTCTGACTGAAATGTATTGGTTTTAGTTCAACATGAGCTATTTGAATTTATTATCTTCTCTCCAATTAGATTGCCAAAATGCATGTTGGTTACTTAAACATCACCAGAGTATTTAACTTCCACTCCATCATTCTCCCAAAGCTGTACAAGATATTTTTGGCATCGGTTACATGTGACCTGTAAAACTTCAATATTTGTTTTGTAATATAGACACTGAATTGAAAGTTGGTTTTTCCAAGGTAGCTTATCAACTATATGACTACTGAAGCTGACAAGTTATGAAGTGTGGTCATTCTATTTTTTTCATCTTTTTCATGCCTTGTAGGAATTTTCATCCCACTTAACTATTTAAAGTATTCTCCTTCTGAAATATAACTCTTTAAAGTTCATATTTGCTATGTAAACATACAGTGTCTTGCTAAATAAGAATTGAGCATGCTTAGCAGTGCTCTTGGAAAAATCTACTGCATCATGAGAAAGCCCAATTAAGCTCTTCATTCCATCTAGAAATCTCTACCGCCTTCCACCTGTGGAGTTATCACATTATGCAAAGTAAAGGTGCAATACCATCCTCTTCTCTGCTTTTGACATTTGCTTTTACAAGCATAAATGACTATACAGTATGAAATTCAATGAATGACTCTGACATTTAATTTGTGGGCAGAATTGTGCTTCTCATAACAGAATAGAAAGATCTAGAGAGCCTATGGTATCTATCTAATGACTGTAGCTAATTACAGTTACATTTGAAGCAAGGTGAAAATTCCTTTCATTCCAGTAAATGAAGGGCACGCTGACCAGGATTTTGTTATGACTGACTACTCAATCTCCACTTAACATGCCTGTTTAGAAGGGGAAAGCAAGAAAGAAAGGATGAGAGAGAGAGAAGTGTGTGGAGAATAAAAGTAACTAATTAAAATTCTTTTTTCAGATTTTTTTGCAACTTGCCATTATATTTGTCATTCTCTGTGATCACAGGCAAGCAGTGCAGTACATAAAATTCTTCTAACTGTTTCATTTTTCTGCTAGACAGAGTTCATTGGTTACATTATGTCAGCCACAAAACCAGAGAATTTTCTAAGCAGTTTGGTGGAATTTCACTGGAAATTCTCTGAACCTCTGTCATGCTATAAACTGAAGCCTTTACCATTTTTAATCCAAAACCACTTTCAATAAAAATGTTCCACAACAGAAAATAATTGCTGCAGTGCTTTTTGGAAGCTGCCTTGTATGATGATTATGATGGCATCACAGTACAGAAATAATATAACCCTACATCTACAAAACAGACAACATAGACATGAGTATCTTATTATAAAGTTAGTGTTATTTCTTACAGAAAAGAACAAGAAGCTCTTTAAAGATGTAGATTTACAAAAATCCCTGCACAAAGATAGCACAGCCACTACACAATCTTTTTTTTTTATTGTAATCTATCACTTCATTACCTGCCCCATTAAAAAATCTTCCCCTCAGCATTCCTACTCTGCATAATTGAGCAGGAAACTGGAATGAAAAAAAAGAAAAAAAAAGGTAACAGCTCTGAGGAGAAAGTGTTTCTTTTAGTCTGGTGGAATTATCAATAAGACTATCAAGCTGAAGCAACTGTGCCTTCTTGGCTTTTCCAGCTAAAAGCTAGCTACAAAGCCTTTATCCAGCACAAGCTTTTAGGTGGATCCTAATTGATCGGAGCAAGTGCCACAAAGGTGTAATGGCTATGATGCATAAAAGAAATAAAAAAGAATATTGATAGTAAATAAATGCTAGAAGGATTCAAGCATGTATTTTAATAAAAAATCACATACATTTAAAATGCTCTCCAAAGTGCTAAAATACTGATTAATGGTAAACACTTTGAGATTAAAAGGTTTATCATTTTCAAAGAAAATCAATTATTTTATTTACAGATGATTTCTTTTCCAACTATGATGCTGAAAAAATTCCATACAGTCTTAATCTTAATGTAGTCTTATTCTGTCTTCCCTGTTAGAACAATAATTTTTGGTAAAGACCAAACTTCTAATAATAGTGAACAAAAATCAAAAAGACAAATGGTCACTTTGGGTATTAATCTTGAAAATGCATGATTACACTGAAGCGATTTCACCATTACTGAAATTAACAGAGTGATTTCCAGAAAGAAAATACAAACTTTTGGAGGTTAGACAACTGAGTTTCAGTAAGAGAAACCTTTAAACACTTCTTTTTTCAGACTGGTTTCTGGTCAAGCCTTGGTAGCACTTGAACTTGCTACTCTGTCTTAAAGCTACTGAATTTAAAGACTGAAGCTGGATCACTCATGCAAATTGTGGTTAACAAGGTTAACAAGGCTAACAAAAAATGATGCAAAAATCAGAAAGATAAATCAGATACAAATAATTCTCATATTCCTGGCTACAGGATCTTCAACATCTATTGAACAACTTTCCTTCACTCCAATAAGAAATATTACTTAAAATAAACTATCATTTTCTAACTACTCCTTATAAAAATAAAAATATATTAAAAAAAATCCCTATTTTTTTTTTTAATGCTATCTTTGAAAAAAGCAAGGTTTAGGTAAAATTTTCTCCTTCTACAATCCCCTATTTACACCTATTTATATATTTCCATAATACAGTGGATAACTATAATAGATAATTAGATGAACTTAAGAAATCTGTTTCTAGAAAAAATTGTGAAAAGATAAGTGCATTGTTTCTATTTCTAAAGTTAGAAACTGGTATTTTTTTTTAAACAATGTATAATCCATCAGACATTTTATATTATTGACATTGCCCAATAATACACTAGCTGATTTAGAAAGAAAATTAAAGAGTAAAACATCTGCAGTCTTTGGATTATATAGGTTCTCCCATTCTTCAAGTAATCTTGAAAGCAAAGAATTTAGAAGTTAACTCTGAAATACTATCCTACAGAAGCCAGCCTTATTCTGAACACTTGTAGCTAACATTTTACTTGATTGTTTTTAGCCATCATACATCATATATATCATACCATGCTATTTTTCCCTGCTTCCAAAACTAGAACCAGCATTTAGCTTGACAACACTCAAATTCATTCACCCTTCGAAGGCACACAATATTACTAAGGTATACTTAACATTGTAGCATTCCATGATTTACTTAATAAACATATAAAAGCAAATTCAATATCTATGCCTTTCTTCTCCTTTTTTTGTCACTTATCAGATAAATCTCTCATGTTTTTATGAAGCAATGACCCAATATCAGGCACAAATGCTCAGGATTTTCTCTAGAAACTGTTATACTTCATATAAGCGATATAATATTTTTCTTTTTTACATTTGTTGATAATGATAATAAACTAAAAATAAGGACAAACCATTGCATAACCTATTACAGTGTGAAAATCTTCAAAAATCAAATTAAGTTAATCGTCAGATTACTGTGTAGCTTTCTCAGAGAGAACTATGCTATTACTTGCTAATGGCAACACAGTACATGGAGATAACAGACTATTGTCCATGGTCAACATTACTAGTTATGATTTTAAAGGACTTTTGACAAAACAGACTCACCTACAGGTTACTAACTTCAAGTAACAGAATGATGTAGATGGAATTTCATTCATAGTTAAACATATCCACACACAGCCCCCAAACCATCGGGGAAAATGTAACTGTCATGACTGCTGAGTTACTTTCCAAAGAAAATTCCATAGTATGTTTACAATATTTTGAACTTGGTCATGCAGTGCAGAAAAAAAAAGGAGATGTTTTTATATTAACAAAATATAAGAGCTAGTTCAACATGTGTGAGAAAAGAAATAATGATATGACATCCAGAAGTTTAGGAACAAAACTAATGCAAACAAGATGATTAAATTGTCACAGGTGTTTCAAAGCTATGTCTTAGATAAGCAGTGAAGAGTATTGAGGGAGACATCTGGCAATGAACTCTATGAAGCAGAGTGAATGAAACAGGACAATTCTAGTCAGTCAAAATTCAAAATGAAAACAGGTCAGAAAGCCATTCACCAGGGAATACTTAAGAGATTTTATGAGTAAAGATGGCTTATGTAGTTAAATCCTCTGGATGAACTTTTGAGGACAATCTCTAGATAATACATTAAGATACTATGATAAGATATACTGTGAAGATTCAAAGAAATAATAAATCTATACAGCTTCTGATATGTGAAAAATGCAGTGTAATGAAATGCATATGAGAAACTAAAAAGAAGAGAATAGTATATATTAAAAAAAGTTCAATGAGACTTTTGATACAACTTGCCATTAACAAGCTGTATCAAAAAGCATAACCCTCAAATCAGCATAATTAATTACCATAACCCTCAGCTCTTTTTTCTTAAAAAAAAAGGTTTTGTTACAACATTCAATAAAGTATCAATAAAGAAATATGTGTTCATAAATATATAATACCTATATAAAACAACATTTGAAAAGTCCAGTCAAAATGAGTTCAGCCAGAATGAACTGTCCACCTAACTGCAGATAATGATCCAACAGTCTGAAAGTTAATTCATGTCTCTGGATACAGAGGCTTAACTAAATGAAAACGAAGCGATTTCCTGTCTTGCTATAAGTAAGAGCAGCAAATTCCTTAAAGGTGAACAGAATTCTTATTTAGTTTAGGCACTCAAAAAATCTTCTTGGGCAATTAGTGTTACACTGAGAATACTGTGATGGCTTTCAGAATAATGAGAAAAATGTTAATGAACAGGATGGGATAGACAGTCTGGGTCACTTTCAACTGCACAGAGGGTAGGTACACTGCTATGTGTTTGATTAAAAGAAAACACTCTGGTTCATCTACAGAATAGTAAGAAAAATGATGTAAAACACTCTGAGGATGTGTTATAAATGTGTACTGTAAGATAGTTTATTCTGTTTTGTCTGAAAATGGATTTATATTAGAATCTTTTTTTTAAAGCCACTAGATCCATTGCACTGCTTCTGCAAGAAGCACTGCTTGCACATTAACTTTATGGAAGGCAGTTTGGTTAGATTATCACAAAAACAAAAATTAAACAACACCATTTAGATTAGTATAATCTCAATATGCTTGCACTTCTGATATAGAAAAAGGATGAAAAGTAAGATACATCAGAAAAATAAACTCAAATATTATAGTTAAACATACTATGAAGTTTTATGGAAAAAAATATATGGCAGAAAGTACAGTAAATTCCTATTCTATTTGTTCAACTTAAAAGTTGTCGTGTACATGCCACATATCACAATATTCTGGAGGCTGGCACAATTGCTCTCTACTTACAAAATGAATAATCTCATTATGGATTAACAAGAATTTGCTTTGCAATTAGGGAAATTATATACATAGAAGTAGACAATTTGAATCTGTTGGAAGCAATTGACTAAGTAAGGGTCATAAACTGAGAACTATTTTAATGGAAATAAAAATCCTTGACTTTGAAAAAATTGTCATGGAACAAGTTTGGAAAGTGTGTAAATTTTTTATCCTTGCCTAACTGCTGTGTTCTATAATCTAGCGACAATGTCCTCCCATGTTACAAGTCAAGCAAAACTAAATACCATTACACAGCAAGAAAATAAAGTATCATGGTTGCCATCTGGATTGTCTACTGGGTAGCGAAACCATGTCTGAAAATACCTCATAACATATGCTGTAGGATTGTATGAGATAAGATTCTAATAAGCATATTTAAAGTGATGGACAGATACTAAGTTCCTAGTTGAATAAAATTTGACTGGAAAAGAGGTACTTCTTATTCTGACATTGATTCATTTCTATCAAAATAGTATTCAAGGAATAGTTTGAAAATCTTCTGGAAAAGCTCAAAGATGGAAATCAATTGATCAAGAAACAAGAAATAAACATGAAGACTCATGAGATGTAAAAGACTATGTATGTGCTCCATAGGGATAACTGGAGTCTGAAGAAACATGATATTCCTAAACTTCCTAATACAGAAAAAAAATAAGAAAAAATGTGAAGACATTTTTAAAACTTTTTCAATTTTTACTACAGCTTATTCCAATTGGTGATGAGTCAGTGTCCATTGTACTTTTATGACTGATTTCAAGAAAATGAATAAATAGTCTATAGTAAATGTTGTGAAATCTGAAATTATAGCAAGGCTTGAACTCGGAGAGGAAAGACAATTTTTTTTTAGAGGGAAGGAAAAGCTAGAAGCCCTTCTGCACAGAATAAGGTAGAGGCGAAGTTGAATCAAGCCCTTTAAATAGATAACCCATGACTCAATGTTAGCTATCAGGGCTTTAAGCACAGTTGAAAGTTGGCTCACATAACAGATTTACTGACACTTAAGGCAGTTCAAGACAACAAATATAAGAGCTAACTGGTGGACCACTTTACCCAGAGTAGTTTATCTATCCACTTCACAGCTGATCTGTCAGAGTGAAGCATAATGATAAAACAGGTGAATCTCTTTCAGTTATGAAGATAGCTCACTCACAGTAAACTGCATTGTTGCAGTTCACATGTTCATAGAGTTCACTATGCAGAGAATATTTAAATGTCCAGGGAATAACTTGAAATCTAGAGCATTAGGTGGAAAGTAAATAGATAAAAATATGTAAGTATGTACGATTCTCCAGTCTGGGTTTTCTGAAAGCATTTGTGAAGAGTTACATAAATATGAGACTCCAAAATACACTGATTACAATTCATAAGGAATGACAGCTGAATATTATTTAACTTTAAAAGTCATGAATTACAAAGTCAATTTAAATCAAGGATATTTAGCATTTTTTAAAGTATGAATGAATGTATGATGTATGATAAAAGTATAATGAATGGACAGTACTTTCAGTTGCCAACGTATCAAAGCCAGGAAACAACTGTTTCATATTCAGAAATTAATGGGAAAGTGGGGATGCCATATGTTTATGAATTTGCAAAAATGTAAGAAATCAGCACATTTCCTAGAAATGAAGCAATGCTTTGCATCAATAGACAGAAATAATTAAGAAATGCTATTAAGCCTCAGAAGATTTTTGTTTGTACAGATAAGGAGAGGTGGCTATGTACTTGACAAAACTCCAGAGGTGTAGATTAATTTCTGAATGAGTTTAGTTTGGATTCTAAATCAAAGAAACAAAAAAAAAAAGCAGATACAGAATAGGGAAGATTTTGGAATCAGAATGCAACAAGATGTCCTATGTAGCACACAAAGGCTCTACTATTTGGCATTAGAAATAGATCTCTAACTTGCTGCCACAAGAGGAAAAAAAAACTATGTAATTTTTGAGTTCATAGAAAAGTAAGAGGTTTAGTGTCATGTAGACTCAGTTGATATATAATTCTTCAATCCGAAGGATTAAAGAAGAAAAAAAAGTATTCAAAGAGTAACTGTTCTAACTACACAGAATCAACTACCATAATGAACAACACGAGGAAGAGTTCATGTGCATGGAATAAACACATTCTGCTATAATTCCTAAAAGGAATAAAGACCAATTAAAGAAAATACTATGTCCTTCAATATATATGCTTATCTCACTCTGAATGTAACATTTGTAATATAAACATGAATAGATAACTGATCAATTATTGGAACTACAACAAAATAAAAATACATAAAAAGTCCTGCTAGTTAACAAATAAAATTTCTAGCTTTTGGCTTTAGTGATTATGTAAAGCATCTAGTTCTTTATATCTGCTTTTTAAATTGGAAGCAATAATATAAAATAAAATGTTCCTTCAGGTCAATGTAAAGACTAATAAAGATTTTTTTTATCATGTGATACTCTTATCAAGTCCTTTCAGCAGTTCTTCATCCAAAATTCCTGATTTTTTTCTGCTTTTCCTAAATGGGACAAGTATTGTAGATTCTGTGATTCTGTGATTCTATTGGGTGAATTTCAAGTACTCAAACAGAGCTCTACTTTCAGTTTTAAATGGAGTAAGTTCTTACATTCCAAGACTGCTTGAAAGACATGTTAAAACAACAAAATCACATCTTGCTCATGAAACATTTCACACAAAGATGTGTGGTTTAAATCTAACAATAAAGGTTCTACAAAGAACACGCTGATGAGCTGTAATCACAATGTGCTGTATGTCATATCAAAAAGACATAGTAGCTCCTACTCCAAACACCACTTACTATGAAGCACATACACAGGTTTTATGAAACACTGATAGTTAAACACTCATAATGGTGGGATTGTCAAAAATCTTAAGAAGATGCTCTAGACTGGTGTCATATAGTCTAACAGTTTCACAACATCAGGACTGTTCCTACTTATATTGAAAATAAATATTCAACACTAAACTACAAAGTCCTGTTCGTTATCAGATTTCAGTTAATAGTATCTCTCTTTAAGTGACAGAAAAAAAATCCAAATTGTATTTGCAAAATGTTCTTTTACTTCTGAGTGACAGGTATTCTTCAGCATTAATAGGGCATTATCATTTAACTTAGATCTGTTTCCATATAAGAAATACAGATCAGAAAACACTGCCACTTATTAAGTGTTTCTGTAGTATGCAAGAAAAATCTGTAGATTGTCTTGATTAATCCTACATTTTCTATTTTAAATATGTGCTTAATATTTCATTGTACAAGAGGCACTGAAATTCCATCTCTACCTTTGACGGCTAGCATAAGCACGGATGTAAAAATTTCTATGTTTCCTTGAATTTAAAAAAGCAGACTCCTCTACTCAGTATCAAACATATTTTGTAATGTTCCACAATGAAAATAATGCTTCTAAGTACTTCAGGATTTTATATTGCTGATCTCAAAAACAAACAAGTTAAAATATTCAGTAACAATGCTCCAGTGTATTGTGCTTCTTCTTGATAATAAGCGTTCTAGTGCTGTGAGCAAAAGTAGGTGATTGCACAGTATTAGAAAAAAAGATAGAGGAAAATATATCTTCCCTATAAAATATAACATGGCACCTTTACACAGCATGAGAAGGAATTGAGTCATACATACAACTCCTGCTAAAATTCATGCAAATTTCCTGTGAAAAGCACTGTGCTTCATGCTGAAATGCCCTTCAGATAGTAAGATAGTTCGAAATTCCTTATATACAGATACTTTACATAAAGTGCTTCACAAAATACTATTTATGGTTTATGCTCAGATATAAAGCCTATACTATCAGAATTATTTGTATTATAGAAATATCTCAAAAATTAGTTTGCTGTCTGGTAAAGCAACTTCCAAAATATATTTCTATCTCCTTGAAGTAGATTTTTTAAAGAAGGCACATACATGAAGATATTTATTACAGAATGTGTTTCCATGTGTTAACTAGATCACTTCTGCATCTCATACACTTCATGTATCAGTGATCTTCTTGAATTATTTATTAATTCTTCTTTTTTTCCTAAAAATACTACCTCTGTATTTATTAGAGAAATGTCACAACCTCTCCAAAATGAAGAGGATAGTGACAAAGAAAGTGAGAGAACTTTGGTATTATTTCTAGCATAAAAGAAAATGTGATGATTCTAGTGGGTACCTGAGAGTAAAATCATATAAATTTGAAGTAAGATTGCATTAAGTGTATATATCATAAATCATTGCTATACACTCAAAAAAAAGGCTTTTTAAAGGAATATTTTATATTTTTTTCTCCATAAGGGGACTTTTTTTTCTCTTTAAAGTCAGTATAATTTATATTCATTTTTAAAAATACTTTAAAACGACTATGGGGAGGAATTTTAAAATGTTATTACATTCAAAATAGGGTTTTTTTGCTATTTCAGTAAGATTCACAGTTATGATTTGTGAGATTGTATTTCTGCAAAATAAATAATTAGTGTAATTAGTTAATTGCAAGGTAAAATATAATGGAATTTTTAAGAACAGGGCATGTTTAATCACTTGTTAATATTGATCAAAGCAGATAACACTTTTCTAAGAAGACAGCCCTATATATCATAACCTTTTCAAATTTAACTTGAGGTCATTATTGAGGTCATTAATCCTGGAAGATCAGCTAAATACTTTTCCAAATACATTCCAATCTGGAAATCTGGAACTTTAAATAATCTGATCTGGATCAGGGATCTTACCTAGTACACAGTTAAAAACAATCTATTTTACTTCAAAGACACCAACATATATCAAGTTTTGTTTTTTTTTCTTTTTTTTCTTTTTTTTTAAATATGAATCGTCCCAATTTGGATATCTTGGATTAACATGGGCAGCTAAGTACTTAGCTTGAGATTAACTACCACAATATCAAACTGACTCATGCTAGTAAAATAAAGCCTGTTGTCCCCTTTCTTTCTACACACACAGAGTAGACGAAAAAGATGTTTCATAAATTTGCTGTCTCTCTATTTGTAAGTAAAAAGAGAGAGATAGCTAACAGTCAAAACTCAGCGACATAACAAACAAACTGGAGACTTAGCATGGCAGTGGAGTAAATTAACATTGAGAACTCTCAACATTAAGTCTTGTTCTGTGTATTACAAATTAAAATTTAAGAGTATGAAAGCAAAAAAGATTTTGTGACTTTTGACAATTATTAGTAAGAAAAAGATGGTAACAATTGCCAAAAAAATCACAAAAGTTGACATGTTACCTGGCTATGACAAAGAGCACACAACTGACACCCAAGTAAGCCAGCAGAATATACATCCAGATATCAGGGGAGAGAGGATTCAGGAAGGAGAAGACGCCTGGGTTTGTACCATTGGGCTTGCGGTACAAAATACTTATTCCAAGAGTCATAAAAGGCTTGGAAAAGTCGATGACCTTCTCTCGAACATAGGTAATCGCCAATGGCGCAACTGCAAGGTCAGCTTTCTGTTGAGAAACACACACAAAAAAAACAGGACATAAATCATTACCAAAATGCAGAAGCAAGCAATCATATTAAACAAAACAGACTTCATATGGAACAGATTTGCACTATATTTGCTGAAATTTTAAACTGTTCTCTTCTTCTTATAAAGAAATGGTTTTATTCTGATTCTTTATGCTCAATAGCATAAAAGTAGCTAGTAAGGAAACTACAGAAGCTATTGCAAGGATGGAAAAAAAGTGAAGAAAATCCAAGATTTGTTATCACTTAAAAAAAAAATTGAATGTTACATATCAATGTATACTTTTGCGACATTTTTGCTGTGCTCTTTAAAAGATCATATATTTAAAGAACAACTATGAATAGTTTTTTTTTTTTTTTAAGTGTAGGGAAAATGTAATCAAGGCATTGTGCTTAATTTAGTATAAAAGCTTTAGGACACAATGAACACTATTTTAAAATAGGAAGTGCTACACTTGCAAAAATATTACAGGGGACAAGTTCTAGCAATACGCATTTGTCTTCATCAATTTGAAGAAATAACTAAGAAAAAATGTGCTAACAGAAAATTAAGCAAGCAGTTTAAATTAAGCCATACAATATAACTTATTTTCCTAATTTGTATTCAGTTTTATTTCTTTGTGCCGTAATCCATGGAAGATTAATGAATCGCCTCTATTTTATTCCAAAAGTAATGGAAAACATATCAACCTAAGGGATCTAAAAAAATCTTTTACATCACAATGGAGTACACAACTCAGCAAACTGTAAATGAAGACTCCTCAGCAAACTACATGTAAATACAGACATGTAATAAGATGATACAACTAGCATGAAACAATGTTATTTAAACAGTAAATCTGAAAATAGCATTGTTTTCAAAATAAGCCTAGATCCACAGAGCCAAGCCTAGATCCTAAGCCAAGATCCACAGAGTTTGTTCCTAATCACATTATTAATTCATAAAATTTATATATTTTATTCTGTTGGT
>JAUBOD010000203.1:276596-313516 GCA_032353885.1 Nothura maculosa | reverse complement strand
TCTTTAAAACCCGCTTGGATGCAGCCCTGAGCCATGTGCTCTAAGTGACCCTGCGTGTGCAGGGGGGTTGGACTAGACGACCTCTGCGATCTCTTCCAACCTTAAGCATTCTTTGATTCTATGATTCTATGAAAATCAGATAAGTATAAATATCACTATAGAAAATTTGATACATACAGTTAAATGTATTAAAACCTCACTAATTGATAGATGTCAAAACACAGGTATTAACAGAGCACCCTATCCTTATGAGAGCTATTTCTTATGGGTTCTTGCAGGGATTGATTCTTGTCCCTGTAGTGTTACTACTAGTCTGGAAGAAAGTATAAAATGATTACTAATGAACTGTGCAAATGACTCAAGGTTGGATGAGTAATAGAATGAACAGGTCACCAATAGATATCTATTGCTAGGTAAAAGAAAGTTAGGAGTAATACTCATACATCTAAAGGCAAGGAATATGAGAATGGAATACAGTTGATAATAATTGGATATGAGTATATTCCAGAAAGCAGGAGGCCTGGAAAGCAATTAAGAAATAACTGAAACACGGTTATGAACAAATAAATAAATAAATATTATTGAGAGTTGATACATCTCCAGTTTATAATTTTCTGTAAAAGGAGAACTTGTGTAAAATAATAAGATGAAGAATAAGGAAAAGGAGGAAAAGGAAAATAAAAAAAGAAATTTTGGTGGAAACTTGGACATATTCTAATGACATATAACTTACATTTTTTTAATGAGTGGAATAAATGAAACAAGAGATGTCAAGAGATTTTCTACAACTTGTAAATTTTCATATAAAAATAGACTTCATGCTATAGTCCAATTTACTGGATGAAAATTTAGGACTTACAATACAACTAGTGCCAGCACACTTCTAACAACAGCTTAGACACACACTGGCATTTATCTCTCTGTCCTCTGAACCTATGAACAGTCATTCTACTTTGAAATATTAAGATAAGTATTAGTAGATAAGTAATTTAGTAAAATTACTGGAAAATGAATTATTTTTTGATTTCTAAAAATCATATGGTATTCTGACAACAGATGCACTTCTGGAAAGCTTTTAATTTGTGCTGAAATTAAAATTACTATTTCAAAATTATGGTGAAGAAATTACACTTAATGAGTGAGAAACACTCTCATTTCTATATAACTAAGAATATGCTATTTGAAAACAAATCAGTAATACCTCACCCACCATTGTGAATTTGTCAACAACGGAAAAATAAATTGCTTTAAATGTTTCTTTTGATCTAGTTCAAATGATTACTAAATCGCATTTCTATTTGATTAAAAATGTCAAAGTAATAATCAAGTAATAACTTTGCTGAAAATAAATGTTAAAAGTATCCTACTATCCATGAAGGTAATAGCATAGTGCTAGACTAGCAATTGAAAGCAATCTATTTTGACAATTAAAATCTTCTAAATAATCGGACCACTTTATTTGAATCAAACACTTTTTGTCCTCTCTCTAAATTCAACTGAACTCAACTGCTTTGCCTAGGATCCAAAGATTTTAGTCAATAATAAGCAAACTGAAATTACTAATCAACTGAGATATAACTCTAAAATTAGAATAATTTATTTGCAATTTGGAAGAGAATAAATATCTATGACTAAGTTAACAGCACTAGTTCTTTCATGACAGTAATTGCTAAGTAGTTGAAACATAGATTACAAACTGTTCATTAATGTTGTTATTTGTGTACCCTATTTTATTAACTTCCTTGTACAACTATATTTCTGGAAATTAAAATAAATTGCTTACCAAGATGGTGGTAACAATTAATGAGCGATTGGATAGGGAATCTGTGATGTTTGCTGGTTTTCCTTTCTGATTCTCTGTCATGTTAAGGCCACTTGCTGGGTCCCAAGTTCCAATCTATAAAACAGTATATTGCTATGTTAATTATTCATTAGCTATATTTTAAGATCTAAGAGAGAATACTAGAAAGAAAAAGTTAAGATTGCTAGTACTTACAATTCACCCCTGGTCCATTACATTTAAAGTCTGCTTCTTCAAAATATAATTCACTGTATTTCAAAGTGTAAAGTGTGACATTCACAGAAAAAGATGCAATGAATATCTAAAGTCACCGTGAATACTTAGGGTTTTTTCTTCCATTTAAATTTTCACTCATTTCTATAAACCACCTCTGATGATAATGTAATAGTTGGATGAAAATTCATTTGTAGAGCACAGAGCACCTTCTTTACAGAAGGATTTACTCTTTTCACTCATCAGAAAGAGCAGAAGGACATAAAGATGTTTTGGAGAAAATGTAATGGGGAAGGGTGAAATTAGATTAAGTGTAATAACTTAATTGATTTCATAATAAATAGTCATTACATACATCTTTTGACATTTTGTACCTTTTATTTCTTATTCCATTAAAGTCAATAGGATTTTTATATAAGTAAGAAGGTCCTGGGTTATGCTTTAAGGTTGAGGTCAAGGACAATGTAAAACACACTGTAATGGGTCTTATTATTACATCATTCAGCTTCAATTTCATTATTACAAAACTAAAATTGGCAGGCAAGCAGAACAATCCATCTTAGGTATTAGAACTTTGTGGCTAAAGAAACAAAAATCTCATAGTCTTTCTTTTTGATTTTAGAAACAAATGTAGATTAAAAATAATTTCAAATTGCAACCAATATCCTTGCTATAAGGTGAAGATTATTTAAGTCTGAATCATCACAGTAATTACATAATTACAAGAGATAGCATGTTTAATTAATTACTTTTTTATTACTAGGCTATGTATTTATATTTATATGAGCTATTTATATAAGAGCACACATTTTTTTTTAACATCTAAATCTTCCAGAGTGATTCCTGAGGACCAGTTTCTATACTTTTAAGTGACTTGTCACTACATAATTTCCAAGTCAGCTCAGGATGCAACTCAGTATGAATTGAACTGAAAGAGTAATATCTCTAAAACTGAGGAAAGGGGAAAGCAGGTGATGGGAGTGGAGATGGCGGGGGAAGGAACAGCAGAAGAGGTAGAGGAGAAGAGATAAAGACAAAGAAAGATAGAGGGAAAAAAAGGAGAAAGACAATGGAAAGAGATTCAGCACAATTTGAAAACCATATGATTTTGAAAAAAAAAATGAGAGTGCTGTTTTAAATGAAAGGACTGGCTAAAAAGTATTCTTGCTAACTCAGAAATGTCCTATTGTAGGGTTAGAGGATTACGTCTGCATTCAGGAAAAGTAGGCTTTGCATTCTTTCAGAATAAACACTTTAAAAAATATATTTTTGCTTCACTATTGATCTTTATTTTTCAGGAAAATGATCTATAAGAACCAAACATTAACTAACCACTTCAGTCTAATGAATATAGAACTTAATATTGCTTTCCTTAATTTCACGTCATTATATCCTAGCTCATATATTTCTCTGAATCTTGGCAACATTCACCAATATTCTTTGCTAACACTTTCCTAACTTGATTTTTTTCTGATACATGTAACTAATTCTTACTGCTCTTTCCAAGCTTCTTACCACATTTAGTTGAAAAATTAATATCACCATATCCCTGTAAAGCCAAAATGAAACATAAAAGGAGTAGTAATAACTTCTTTTTCTGTGAGCTTCTATGTACATAGCTCAAGCTCACAATCTCATGCTAATTGTGTTTTTTTTTAAAAAAAATAACCTTTATAATTATTTATCCTGTTGCCTCTTATACATTTTTCATTAATAATGTTTCTCAAGTTTCTTTTTTTTTCTATTATGTGTTTTATAGCACTGCATTTTCAGTTTAGTTCTACTTCCTTCCTGTATATTTTCTCCTTGGATCCGGTTGATTTATTCCTATATTTTCTCTGGGGTTCTTATCTCCTAAGCTGAGAATTAAATTAAATTGTTTTTGTGTTTCTACTTTCATATCAATATTGATAGCAAAATAATGTAGATGTAACTGAGATCTAGATAGCAGACATCATACCTTTAGGCCAGTGAACTTCCATTATACAGTATTTTATACCAGTGTTCTCTCAGACAATTTCCAATCAATACAGAACAGTTTATCAAGCCAACTTTCTATTAATTTTTTTATAAGATTGTAAATCAGTATCAAATAATTCAAATGTATTACAATGATTTCATTTCTTAAATTTATTTTACATTCCTGTGAAAAATGAAAATAAGTCAAAATTTTTGTTTTTTAGAAAACACATGCTGAGTGATGATGGTTCCCATATGTCATCCAGTTTCCTTATCCACCCTGGATTCATTTTCTCTCTTTATTTAATTTTCTTCTTTTGTTGTTTATTTACATTCAGGCTCTTTAGCCACTCCTGACTCTTGTAACTACTCCTATGTCATATATTCTTCCAATTTTGGTTCCAAAAAGGAAGACGGGTTGTGTTGCATCTGTTCTACTCATATGCAAATCATACAGGGCTTTATAATCTCTCTCTTTTTTTTTTCTTTTTCTTTCATGGAATACTCATAGTAAAACTATTGACTATCAGTCTGCTTTTGAATGTTTTTGAAAATACTTTAAACTTTTAGTCACAGATTTCCTACCTTATTTTATGGAAATATTACCCACTTTCATGTTCCAAACCAAATTCACAGCTAAAATTCAGAGCTATTAGTTCATTCACAGCTATTAATAGAAATAATATTCTAAAGTGGTTATTGGTGAAGTAGATTCTGGAAAAATCTATTGTTTTCATTAGCTTCCCTATTTAATTATATCTAGGGGAAAAAAATAATAATCCCTTGAGCATGGTTACTTCCCTAAGTATCTCTTCGCATAGGTAAGGAAAAGGCAGGATGGTAGAATAATCTGACCTCAAGTCATCATGGAGTCCTATAGGTAGGAAAAAGTTATGCACATGATCCCAGAGTCTTTATTTCACATAGTGCCTATACTGGACTACACACAAAAAGACTCTTCTCACTTTTTTGAATCACATTATATCTCCATAGAGGAATATCTGACATAAGAAACTATATGAACCTATTGTCTTTGTCTTTAATTTTAATGGTAAGGAGATCCCAGTTTGCAAGGCATTGCTAGGATAAACTTATCACACAAACACATAGATTGTCGGAACTAGGATTTCAATTTTAATCTCTTCTTTTGGAAAAAAAAGAAAAAAAATATTTTATGTCAAGATTATGTCTAAAACATGATCTTCATGAAAACACAAATTTATTTGCAGTATACCATTTGATTTTTGCTGTAGTGTTTTATATAAATAGCTTTTTATCCAAGGAAAAGCATTTAATTTTCTTTTGTATTTTGTTAATGTTTCACATCACTCTCCAGATAAACATCCTACATACCTTTTCCAGACCTTCTTCTTTGAGGCTAATGACATCTAAATCAAAATCGGTCCTTAAGCCATTAGTTTTGTTGAAAGTTATCCTGCCTGTTAGGCCTTCCCAATGGGCCTATGGAGAAAGAAAAACATGATTTTCATAAACAAATATCACTCTCTTTACTCTCCAAAAAAAAAAAAACAGAATTAAATTCTGCCAAAATGAGAATATTAATTATACATTCTGTCTAAATATTTCCTCCCCCTCATCTCTAATCCCATTCTCAGAAATTTCATTTTATTGGAATTTCATTTTTATTGTAAGACATTTCATGTAAATATGGGCTAACTTTTGGAAGTTGCTGAGTCCCCTAAAACATTACTGAGATATCAAACATTGAGGTCACTGAGCCAGGCTTCCAGAGCTGATTCCTTACTTTTAATGAACTGTAATATGCTATTTCTTTTCTAACTTATCCTGATGCTTAAAGTATAATAGATATGGAAATACAAGAGCCCAAATTATTATCTTAATAATATCATATTAATCTTATCATTTTAAAATCAATACTATCATTTATCCTAAAAATAATATTTTAATTTAAAAAACAAATTTTTCTTAAAATACATATTTTTACTACAAATTTTACCTATCTATTCAAAGAACTACCCTACTACTGATTATTTACAGTACAACAGACTTGAGTATTATATAGTGCTGATCTGCTGTACCTTTACTCACTTAACCAGTAAACCAGCTTTACTTTAAATCACTTTTTAGACCAAATTATGAGCTAAAAATATAAGACCAGGATATTTATGAAAGACAATATCTAAACAATATACAAAGAGATTAATGTCATCTATATTCTAACATAGAAAACAAAATTAAAGAACAAGCCACTTCCTGAAAAAAATGGCTGAATTAGAGCAGAATGGGAAGAAAAAAAAAGATAGTGGGGAAAAGGGAAAGTGAGAAGATAGAATATATTATCTTTGGGACATACCTCCTTAATGAGACTCATAAAGCGGGTCCCAAAGCGCCAGGGCTTGTGCCGATTACACTGTAGTGAGCTGACAGTCATCTGTGGGAACTGCTGGACAGCCACTGACACCACATGAACTGCATCATACATTAGAGCTGCATCCGTCTGAAACCAGAACGACATCAGTGCCATGAACAGAAATGAAAGCATATGACAGACCAGCACTGAGAGGAAGGAAAAAAACTATAGCATTGATCATCACACTGTAGAGAGGAAAGGATATGACGGCTTGTGCAGAACCGTCAAAAACAACCTTATCGTCAAGCTCTATAACAGAAACGTCAGGACAAGCACCCTCAGCTTTTCTCTTTTTAAACCTGAAATCAGATCCCAATTATCAGCTTTTCAGGATCACAGCACTACACTGGTATCTCTAATGACTTGTTTATTTTTTTAAAAAATAGTAAGTTAGGGGACTATATAAATCACTTTATGCACACTTGAGTCAAATTGGTTATTCCCATGAGTGAGGAGGAAACAAAAATAGATCAGTAAGGTAGCAAGACCTTGTCTAGGAAAAAGAATGCACATGATAAAAGACTAATGTTTTTCTCTGTTAGAATTAGAGACTAGATACAGTCCCAAAGGTGCTTAACTGATTCATTAATCAGTGTGTAAGATATCATTTTAAATCCCCAGAACTGACGTAATCAATATCTTCTACAAATTGGAGGCAAATTAGAGTTGCCTACACTCATTTAATAGTTTTCATGTTTCACCCCAAATAAATGCACCATTTATACCAGGTAGATGCTTACTAATGTATTGGCAAAAGACTGAGCCTGGTTCTCTGTACATACTGTCACACTGTACAAAAAAAAAAAATCATGCATCTTTCCTTTTCTGTTTTATAAACAGGGACAAGCCTTGGAACTAAAAGCAAGAGAGGACCTTGGACTCATCTGTTAGAAATGAACTCTATACCATCTGCTCAACATACCTTAGAGAAAAAGGACCTATTTTCCCCTTCTCATTCACATAATTAGTGAGCTGTGAAATTAGTTCTTTAATAGATAGGAAACCTGGAGATTACTGCACTTGTCACTATACAATACAACACAATACAAAATGAGCTTATATAGTGCCTTTCATGCAAATGTATCCCAAGGCACTTTACAATAAAACTAAACATAAAAATGCAAAAGTACTTTATCATTATAGGCCATAAGCTACTGTTAAAGGTAAAATATACATTTACATTTAAATGGATCACCCAAGGAGAGATTTCAAAATTCAAACAGAAATAAATCCTAATTTTAAGATAGCCACTACAGTGGGTTTTGATGGTTTCACATACCAAGCAGCTTATCCAGAGTTTCCAAATCAGCCAGAAAATCTTCTCCTGACAAATTGTTTGTTATCTTTAAGGCATTAAAGTGCTTTTAAGGCACACTGGTATCTGATGAGGGGGCATTGAAACTCTCAGAAGTTCAAATGACATGCTGAGTAAGCTTCATACAAAGCTTAATTTTCAAGTGGCAGTACTTGGCAGAAGCTGGAATCCAGTCAACAGTTTCTTAAAGAAACTATAAAATAAATACATTAATCTTAAAGCAGTAAAAGGAAATGAGAATTGCTGGAATACTTTAGCAAAATACTTTGCTAAAGTATTGCTGGGATACTTTAGCAAAGTGGCAAAAAATTTAGCAAAAGCAAAAATTTTTAGGTAAAAATTTTAGACATATAAGAAGTATCAGGAGAAATCAAATGGAAATTATGCCAGATGCAGATCAACATGTCTTTTTATCAAATTCTTTAAGCCACTGAGCTGGAAATCTGTAGGATGACAAGACAGTCAACTCAAGTGAAAGCCTTAAAAAAGTCATTAGCTGTTTAGAAGTAATTTGAATTCTGATAATATTCTTCATACTTGACTGATGAATACTGCTCACTGGCAATAACTCTAAATCAGATTGTACTCCACTTAAGCATGCACAGCATATATTAATCATTGCTCACATCTCTATGTTTTATTTCATTTTTAGAAGCTACAAAATAAATCCATTATTTACATAGGCTCAGATTCCACACACCTCCCTTTACAGTAAGATTAAATATGCATTTTAATGTTTGAGCTGAAGATAGATAGAAAAATCACATGCTAAAAGTACATTTCTTCACTGCTTTAATACTTTTCTCTCTGAGTGCAAAAACATTGTTTTTATTAAAAAACCCTAAAACAATCTAAAAAAAAGGTCCAAAAAAGAGGACAGATCTCAGCAGAGGATATAAAGTACGTCTTCGAATTTTCAAGTTGGGCTTCCCATGGTTAGTTCCTTTTCCTTTCATCTGAGAGATAGCAGGAATTGATCACGATTAGTCTAGCTCTACATCTTCATGCATTATACTTTCTGAGCTTTTTAGTCTCTTGCTGCGCTTTGCACAGCTTTCTTTTTTTTCTTTAATCACAAAAGGAATTGTGTTTTTCAGAACAGAAAGTGCTACAGGTTTCAGCAAGACTGTTCAGTGTGCAGGGAGAGATTGTCTTTACCTAGATTTTTAAGAACCTTTAATTAAATAATGTTTGGAAGGAAGGAAGAAGCAGTAGGAATTTTGAGAAAAAGAAATTTTCTTGAATTTCAAACTGGAACCTGTCGCAGTGTTGCTAACGTACACATGAAAGAAGACAAGAAGAAACACAAGACACATAAAAACACAAGAAATACCAGAATTATACAAATAGAAGAATCCAAAAAATAATTTAAAACTTTATCATTAACTTGTCTAAACTTTTTTAAGGTTAGGTTGTATTTCGCAGGTATTCCTTGGTACAGTTTTTAACCCTCTTTTTGTGTTTTCATACTCCTACTTTCTAGGAGTTATGATGAATTATTACTTTATGATGAATTTTTAAATATAGATAAACTAATCTAAAATATTTGTTATCACACTGTGACATATACATTTACATACACATACACACACAAATCCCAACAGGAACTACATAATTTTTATGTTTAACTGAGGTAGAATTAGATTTGTTTAGATGTCAAAGATGTCAGACAAGAGATGTCTTTGGTCACAAGGCTTTCATTCAATTTAGTATGTGAAAGTGCAAGAAAGATTTTAGTGCTCAGAGATAATAACAACTTATAACAAGTTTAAATTTTTTTCCTATTGTTGCTTTTGTGCATTTACAAAATTAGCTGGTATAATTAACTCAAGCAGAGAGAGAGAGTGTATATATATATATATATATATATGTATATATATGTATATATATATATATATATGACTTAATAAAACACAAGTTAAAAAAACAGCAACAGGGTGAACTTGCAAAAATAAAGCAAGCATATAGGTAGAAAAGTGATCTCTGTTTCAGTATATTTTGACCTTAGAGAAAATACCAGTATTTATGTTGGATACTACAAATTTATTTTCATACAGTTATCTATACCTCCTGTTTTACTGTGAGCATTGCCTTTACCTCTTCTAATTATGTTTCAATAATAGCACAATAGCACTAATCACTGATGAGTATTATTTGCTAAGTGATGTCTAACATATTTCATGCAGACATTCTCATTTCACTGCTAAAGGGATCTGGTGGAGCCAGACTCAGTGTAGAGAAGGTAAAGAGAGACTTTTTTTTTATTACAGAAAGAATCTACTACTGTTCCCCAGACCATCTTTTTTATTTTCCCAAACTCCTTTCACAGATGTCAAAGGCACACTCTTGTAGGAATATAGTATGATTCTTGTCACATACTTGTCATGTCTTAGTTGATCAGGATTGCAGGAGAGGATTTTTGTTTTTTTGAGAGGTAGGGTGAAAGGCAGTGAGGAGTATTGTTTATTTTTTTTAACAAAGACAGGAGTCCTGGTCTCAGATCAGAATCTTCATAACATAAAGGGACTGCTAAACTGCTTCTCTTTCACTTTTTCTGTTGTCTTTCTAGCATCCAAGAGGTATAATTTTTATGATTTTCAGTGACCTCAAGAATGACTGGCAGGCTAGAGAAGAATGAGCTGGGAATGTCAAAACTAAATGAGAAGTTGATCAGTGGATCAACTGCAGTGGATCAATAGCAGAAGCCTGAGAAGTTTTGTATCTTACAAACTTCCCAAAGTGTGAGGAAGGACTTACAATCAGACTTCATAGAAAAATGCAAGCCCAATGGCACAGAGACTTCCTACTTGCTTCACACATACAGTAGATCAGAGTATATTGATGCCATTTGATATAAATTTTAATAAATTTACTATGTGTTTTTCAAAGTATCTTTGTCTAATTAACTTTTAAATTTATTAAAAATTTGTAAATTCAGTATTTACTGACATCAAATTATGAAATACTTATGCACTTTAATAGCACAAAAGTTTTTCCATGGCATTTAGCTGAAGTGAGGTACATGAGAACTTGATGTAATAGTCAAACATTTCACCCTTGTTCATGTCTGAGTTATTCAAAATCCTCTCCAAATTGCAACAAGAAAATGCATTCTATTTTTTAAAATCATCTAATTTTGTTACTTTGTTGGGCATATCAGAAGAATCTGTTTCTTAGTAAGAAATACACCTCTCAAGTAGAAAAATAGTATTTCAGCTTTCATTATAACAAATGGTGGTCTACTATATAACCTACAATTTTTAAAATATTGAATTGTTACATAACCATGATCTAGAAGAACTTTTAATTCTTCAGTATAGACAATTAAAAAGAGCTGGAAAGCAGAACAGAAAGAAAAACCCACATTTTCAATTAAATGTTAATTAAATTTTTTTTTATCCCTTAATTAAATATATCACTAATAAAATTCTGCAATGAAACTTGGTCTTGTATTTAAAAGGTGATTTGAGAAGTCCTTGAAAACACCAAGAAATAAGCCAGTGGAATAGACAAGCTTACTAAATTTAAGTTTTGTTTGTTATAATTTGATTTAGTGTCCAAGATACAGAAAAGTTAATAGTACTGTTAGCAGTTTATTTTTATTAGATCATAAGATTCTGATATTTACAAATCTGTGATACACAAGATCTCAAAACTGCAATATTTATTCTGGCCATTTGTTCCAGTGCGATATTTTTTATTTTTAGAAAGAATTGTACAAGTGACCCAATAAAACAAAGTTGGGAAAACAAGATGTTTAGATATTTAAGAAACAATTTGTTCTATGAAAATGAAGCCAAATTTAAAAAAAAAAATCTTGAATCATAATATTTTGATTCCTCAATGAGGTCTGTTTGAAAGCTTTTTGATTGACTGAAAATGCAAGGGACGCCACTCTGCATATTTCATTGCACAAGCTGAGATGATTTTTCCCCTGATTACGCTTATCCTATTTCATCTCATGATTCTTATAGCACCTTTACTTGCACAGAATCTGGTAAAGTACTGCTAACGCATTAAGTAAGATAGCTCCTATTTTTCACGTGTAGCTCATTACTCCCTATATCACCTTCTTAGGGTGCTTTAAAGCATTTTCTTCAAATTTATGAACACTTTCTGTTATGTTCTTGTTGGAAACAATCACAGTAGATCAAAGATAAAACAATGCTTGGAGCATGACATGACATAGTTTGCAATGGGCCTAATTCCCATAGTTTATACTATAGTCACAAACTATTACTCAAGATATCTTTCTATCTCTAAAAGCTCCAATTTTGCCCTTTGTAAAAAGCCCCATTCCTTTCAAACAGCCAAATTGTTCAAACATTTTTGCCCAGTTTATGATGCCTGTTTCTGTATTTGGATGACCTCTATGCATCAATTAAACTAAGGCTTAAAGTGTTTGCAAATTTGGCTTTGCTAGCTGAAGAAAATATGGCATAAACTGAATCTGAAAGCTAGCAAATGTATATCTGCATCTGTTCCCTAGGTAACCATGATAAAAGGATACAGAAAAAGGTATTAAAGGAACACTGTCCAGTGACATTTTTTATTAAAGCCCTTGAAAATGCTTTAATACATTTAAAATATTTCACATAGAGTACTTAAAACATCATGCAACAACTTACTTCATCATATGCTAGTGAGATTGATATTAACTGAAAACACAGTGTAGAGTTTCCATTAGCTATACAAGTAGGCATCTCAGGTCATAGCATCAAGCTCAGATTGACTATGGTCACTGTTTCAAAATGCTAGCATGACTGAGGGTGTTGTATTTCTTTTTAGGTAAAAGGACAAAAGTACACCAGGCAGTATATGTGACACTAAGAAATGAATTTTCCATTGTCCCTTGTATACAGCATTTGATTTCTTACATAATAGTAATACCTTAGAACTGGCCACAAAGTTGGATTTTTTTTTTCCAGCTCCCAATGTATTAAGACTACTTCTAGTCACCTTTATGTGGAAGAGAGGAGACAAGAGTAGAATTAGGAGGATGAAAACAACAGTTCTATTTCTTTGGTCTCTCATTCTGAAAAGAAGTAGGTAAACTAGGTATTGGCAGTACAAAGACTAGGCCAGCTTATTACAGGCCTTCCCTCCCCAGTAAAACAGCATTTTTTGCAGAATAACGGTTTTGTTTAAGATGCACTGAACAATAAGGATTTAAAATTGCATACTTCCTCATTTCATGCCCTCAACAAAGTCCAAAATCAACTTCCTTAACCTGTTAATAAATATTTTTCCATTGATAATTATATTTTCCTCCAAAGTGTAGTGCCTGGTAATTCAACATACAATAAAAAATTCTTAATTATAAAACCTTGTATAGACAGCATAGTACACAAACAAAATACTTTTTTTTGTTTTGCTTATTGATCCTTTCTCTAACATTTCATTTTCTTCCTGTATTAGTTCTATTTTCCATATTATTTTCACTGTGAGCACAGCAAACAGAAACAGGTCCCAGCGAAGTAATTTTGTTTAAAATTTTCCTTGGAAAACTAATTTTATCATAGAAGTTAACTGCTTTTCTTCATTATTAACATTGTTGGTTGCTTTCCTTAAAGACTATTATGTTTGTTCATAAAATGACAAAGCTGCCTTTAAAAATTACTGACTATGTACTACGTATCATAGTGTAAATATCATAGTTTACATAGTGTACAAAGATACGGTAATATTTCCTTCTAAAAGCTTATACTTCCTTTATTATAGAGTTCCCTATTGTCTATTCAGAAAACCACAAGGATCAGATTTTTGACTATGCTGGAAAATGTGATTTTAGCTCACAAAACAGACTAAGACAAAACACAAGAACTTATTTTTATGCAAAGTTCTTACACAGTTAGGCATCAATTGTGCTAATATTACCCTACTTGAATCTTGATTTATGCATATCCTCGATCAGTTGCCTCCAAAATTACAGAAATTTCAAAGCTACACTTAAAGAAAATTGCTCAGCAAGATCCAGGAGCAGAGATGGATGTTGAAGAAAGTCAACTTCCTTTGACTTCATTGGGATCTGATGTTAAGCAAAGAATGGCTAAATCAGTAGATGAAAAAGAAAGCATCTAATTATTGATGCGCTGTATAATGCATCAATATAGTATTTTAAACACTATGATTTGGAATGTTTTCTCATTTCAGAAATAAATTCCAAAACATTATGAATCTATTTATTGTTATTTTCTTTGTGGTCATTACTGTTTATGCTCAGTACATGTTTTAAATGAAGTTCTTGAAATTTTACATTATTTACATGTTGCACAGAAGAGAGAGTTTTCTATAATAAGTATTAATAAGTAATAAAGTAAGTGCAGAGTGATCACATTGAAGAACTTCCATGGGGTTCCATGTACAGCAAAAGAAAGAACAAGTGCAATTTATCACAAGAATGAAACAAAGTCAAAGTTTTGATTCAACAGACACAAGAATGAAAGGGTTTAAGCTTAACCATGTAACAAAATACATATCAAAGCATATAACACCTAAAGAATAGTCAAAAAGAAATATTCATATCTCAAGTATGTTTAATAAAATGGACTATTCGGGACTGAACAGATCTGTGACTGTGAGGCGTGCAATGTCTTTATGTACATATATCATGAGAAAATTTGAAGATCAAAGTAAATACAGATTTGGTTTTATCTTTAATGGCTTTGGCTTTACTCTTTACTACTCATTCTGTAGTATGAGACAGAACCAAACTTCTTTAAAAATATTTCTGCATTACTGTAAAGTCATTGAATGTCTTAATAATGTCTCTAATAATATATATGCTTATATATATAACCCTCCTCCTCTTTTTCCATTTCATACAATTATGAATAAACAGCTTAATAAAGCATGGGATTTTACAGTTTTTAACAGGAAGCTTTACTTTTCATATTGTAAGCTACATTAAGGGAAAAAGTCCTGGGAACACCCAGAAAGATGTGGAACAAGACATTAATGGTAAAAATTTAAATTCTACCATATATTCTCTAGCAAGAAAAGATTTTTCTCTAATGGACATGACCTGAGACATAAGGTATATACTGATATCCCAAGCCACTCTTAGTTAATGGAAGTCTATTACAAGCCAACACAGCAAACTAGCTGGGCAAAAAGAAAGACCTTTCCAAGTTAACTTAATGTTAGAAGATCAGGTATTGATTTTCTTTTCATAAAGATTTACAAATGTATTTTCTATTTTGGATTCTGTTTTTTGTTTTGATTTCGTTTAGTTTTTTAACTTTAACCAGACTCAGCTTAAGACTATTTTCAGGGTAATTAGATAACCAAAAGAAGTACTCTTCAGCCCAAAAAGATGGAAAATCTAGGTTGGGACAAGTATTTCAAAACTTACCCACAATAACCTCCAAAGCATGCAGCATATAACCTGAATAAAAACTATGCAGGCCTATAGGCAACAGCAATGGAAGATTCCTTCCAGTGACTCATAAGAACAAGGATACATGTACATAAGGACAAGGATCATGGTGTGCCTGAGTTCATGTGTCACCTGAACTCTGAATGTCTTCAAATAGTTTGTCACATAATGCTACCAGAATAAACAAAGTATGATGAGAAATTCTCTTTAAAATTCTTTTTTTGGACAGCTAAATAATGTGTTATCTTTTAACTAAGAGATTAATTGGAAAAGATATAATAGAAAAATTGCATTTTGGTGTTTAGGAAGGTAAAGAAAATTATGAAAATCACTCTGAAATCACTGACATTTGCTTAATTGTTCCAACTTTGTCCCCAGTAACTGGAATTAGCAGGACACTGTTGCTGCTTTCTTGCTAAAGAACTCTTATAACCCTTTTAGCATGATATCAAACACAGTTGTGATTTGCATTGCAGTGTAAATCTTTTACATTTACACTGCAGTGTATGTTTCCTGATTCTTCTCAAAAGATGAAGAAAAGGATTGTTCATCCAAATGTGTGCTGCACATATGGGGAATAAATATCCCTTTTTGTAACAGGATAGCTAGCTACAGCTCTCCTTTACAGTGATATGTACAGTGAAAGGTACATATATTTGTGCTTACACACATATATACTTTATGAATTTTAGGATGCAACATGATTCCAGCTTCTTAATGCATAGAGAATTAAACTTTTAAGTTTAGCAGATACACAAGCCTGGTTTTTAAAATAAATGCATGCATGCATGTGTGTGCTTCTGTCTAAATCCATCCAATCTAATTTTAGGTGCTAAATAAAGATGGCTAAAATGGGAGGTCAGCCATTCTGTTTCTTCTCTAGTGAGAAAGATGGGTTTTGGTAAAAAATGTTTCAGCCGTCTATTACAGCAGCAGGAAATAGGTAGTATTTTAGAGGTTACTCCAGTCCAGCTTTCTCAATTGTACGTACCTATATAAAACATCACTGTCATACAAATCAGTATGCTCTTTCACAGAAATGTAACTGGCTGGAAAAAATGAGGCACAATAAAGAATCCTCTAATTGGATTATAAAGTGTGTTAGAAAAGAGACGTTAATGAGTACTGTTTCAACAGCCATCGAAACAAAGACTGAGAACAAATGTTTGGGAGAACAGAAACCAGGGAAGAAAGGCGACATAATGTACCAAAGTATGGATGCCATGACAAAAAGCACAGGAAAAACATCACTGCCATAGAAGTAAAATCTTCCTAAATAAGCCAAAATGGAAATTTAAAGATGTAATTCATTGCAGAATAATCAGATGTGGCTGTAAAAATGGAGCAGGCTCATTCCAGGTCAATCCTATATTTCTCCCTCTCTTACTTTCCTAAAGTATTTTTTGCTGGTTTTGTTTAGAGTCTTTTTGCTTTTCTTTCTATTGCAGTAACAATCAGCTGGGCCTTTGTGCAGCTTCATACATCGATATTTCTTCTTATCAGAACAGTTATTTAAGCCTTTAGTTCAAAGTGTTAGATTTTAAACCTGCCACTGAGCAGGACACCAGACCAACTCTTACTCAAAAAATTCCCTACATGAATTGTATTGAGGAATGCATTATATAGAACTGCTTGCAAGAAACAGGTAAGTATTGAAAGCAAACATTTTAGATCCTATGATTCATTAGATTTCTTATGCATTTCTGAATAGACACCAGCAAAAAGTAATAGAAGCAATTTTATGTTAAGGATAGATACATGTTTAAAGGGTTTAGCAACCATTAAATGAACTGCTACACAAGATCATCTGCAAAAATTCTTCCAGTGAGATGAAGCCGAACAGATGTGGCAGAATGCACACCTTCTAGAGATCCAGTATATTTCTTCTGCTCTCATGAAGCTCTTCCATTCCAGGCAATTGTAATCAGTGGATGAAATTAAGAAGAAACTGCTTGCAAAACTAGTTCCTCCCCATCTTGGGTAATAAACTCTATTGTCCCTGAAATCATTTCACTTAATTCTCACATCCCACAAAACCATTTTGCTGAGTGAGATTTAATAAATCTCTCAGTCTGAGATTAAATTTTACTGTTTTATGAACTGTTAAATTGCATTGTATGCTTATTAAAGCTGGTGTTTTCTTACTTCTTGACATATTCCCAACTCTACCCTGAGGTATGATTAAACAAACAGAAGAGATTTTGTTTTTACCCCCAAAGTACTTTCAAGTGGTAAGAAAATACAAGCAAATGCAAACCATCAGCTATAAACAATGTTCCTTTAACTTTTTTAGATATCAAAGAACCTGCTAGAACTTTTTTTTAAAATAGAGCAATATTTTAGATGAATAATCAAAACATTAAAATATAGCTGCTTAGGTTTTTTTTAAAAAAAAGACTTCCTTGACTAGTGAATTAACAAACAGTTTATGTGCATGCAATTTCAAGTAGGAAATGCATTTATAACCAACAAAAGAGAACAAATTATTTCCCCTCTTGTCAAAATATTTGGTTTTACTTCAAAGTGAACCAAATGGTTTATTTTACTGGAAAAGCCATAAAAATAACAAATTTTATAATATCTTTAAAAAACAGGTATAGTCAGGGTTTATTTTTTAAAAAATGTGATTTTACATTATTCAAAATAAAAGAGAATAAATATTTTTGTCTTTTGCCTGAATGTCTAATTTTACACCCAAATCCCAGAGAAGTAAAGCAAAGCTGAACATCAAATAGGATAGTGGTACCCTAGACATTACTGTCCATTACACTGTCATTACATAATACATATATATATATATACACATATATACATATATAAAATTTCCCAATATAAATATTTGAAACAATAGAATATTTTTTATCTATCTTCTTCAATCTATGAAATAATGTTTGATCATCATTTACCTTGAGAGACTATGTAGCAGAGGAAACTCAAAGTGCTTGAAAATAAGTTAGGCAGGTAGCCATCTATTGCATCTGTGTTTTAACTTAGATAAGGACAAATTTTCAGACTGAACTTGACTTCAAATTTTGCCATCTATTAACATTCGATATTTGAAATTAGCTTTAACACATTTTTTCTTCTGAAATAAGAACAACAGCTACTGATCTTTGGAAGGTTTGACTTTTGATATGAGATTGAAATATCATTTTAGAAAATAAAATGTGAAGGATTTACAATATACCCCAAAGCATCCAAGAAAGTTTTGAATTCAACTTTGTGGTAGTGATTCATTGTCATTCACATTGTCTCTCATAAATCATTGACAATGTTATTCTCAAGACATTGTCTAGATATTAGGAAAATATTAAAAAAGAGGGTAAGTAGGGTTTGAGATTTTTTTTAAAATTATCTTCTGATTTAATTCTATAAATTTGTTCAGATGATTTTCAAAGCTAGTCTCTCTATAAAGTGTTTGCTGTTTTGACGTAATGTATACTGCAACTGATTTTGTGAATTTGGTCATCTATTTCTCATTGCCATTTATTTTAAATCAATCATTTATTGGCCAGTTAATCTGTCTCTATTCTGTGCATTGTCTGCTTCATTCCAATGAAAGAGGAAAATGTTCCCCATATAATTCATTTATATTATGTATATAGGTACACACATATATTTATATACATTCATCTAAATCACATATTTCCTTTATCAGATCAAACCGTTCATTGCCCTGTAATTTCCTTGATGGATTGCTAGTTTTTATAATGAATGTTACTTTTAATTAATTTTGAAATTTGTATTTTTGTAACATAATGCTATTTAGTAACTTATATCTATTTCTCCTCTTTTCCTTAAAATTTCTCGTTATCATAAGTAATATGCAAGCCATAGAAACCATGATTTCTTAAAATTTTGTGAATATCTCAAAGTCCAAGAAACTTTGCTAATCTAAGGAACAATGGCCTTCAATGTACTGCTTGCTATAGAAGGAGTTGTCTGCAAATGCATTTGCAGAACTCTGCTAATAATATACAATTAGGAACATTGTGTTATGAAGTTAGGTCTCCACATGTGCTTAAAAACAGATGTAATTTTCCCAGATGAAAGTTAATCTAAAGTACTTTTTTCTGACCTTGAAACATTACTGCATACATGCATACATACTGCAACTTTAAGGGCATATAGTAAATACCTACTTACCAACATTAGATAAGGCTAGTACTTGGTAATCTATTTCCTTTTGTCTATCCTCCTGCTGAAAATTAATGACTGTACTGACTGCACCTCCGTCAAGAAGATCCATAATAAAGAGCTGCCTGATACTATAAAACTCACTAACTCACTATTTCAGTTTTATCTCACAGGAAAACTAGTAGTTTAGAGTATATGTCAACTGTTTTCCAGAGCAATTATAGAAATTTCCTACTGAAAACACACAATAACATCTTGGTAACCACGTACACCTGAAAAATCAGTTAGGCAACCAATAGAATTGCACATATCAAATACAAATCTGTTAAAAAGAAATAAGAAAGATAAAAGCTTGCCAAAGAACTACTCTCTTTTTTTGTATTCTGTTTCATCATATTTCAACAACTAAAATGACAAAAGTAAAGGTATATTCCTGACTATGAAATACATAGACAATATTTCCTTCTATAGATTTCACTGAGCTCCTTTTACATTCTCCTGATTTTAGAAAAAAATCTAATGTCAGCAATCTCAGTACTCTCAGTCAAGTCATATATACGTATGGAGCCTTGTCAAGGTTCTTGTTTGCAGAAGAAAACAAATTATCAAATTATCAAGCAATAAAAAATGTAACTAGTCTATAAAAGAGTTTATATTATATTATAATTTATAAGTCCATTAATCTGCCTTATGTTAGCCTTGTTAGAGGTTTCACTAAGCTATCCTGTGACTGTTTTAAATAAGTATATAAGTAAGTAAGTTGGATATTTTCTTCCTTGAAATTAATAATGCCAAAGAGAATTGTATTAACAAAGATCACTGGCCTGTGATTTAGGAAATTGATTTTTTGTTTAGTTCTAGAAAGTAGTTAATAATGGCATCATTTTTGATGTATACATCTTTTTTGTTTAATATTTTTATTGCTGCTTAAGATGATTTAAATAAACATATATACATCTTTTTAAACATATGTATAACTCTGGGATATGTCTTACACTTTTATATTTTCTTAAATGAGTTTCACAAGTAAGATATATCTAGAACAATACACATACTTTGAAATCCTTAAATAGAAAAGGCCATAGAAAAGTGTAAGTAAAGAAAATAAGGATCAATAGAAGTAGATAAACAAAATAAGGGAAAAAAAGTATATATCATGTATATGAAGTTTTGCCACTTTCAATAATTTATTCCACTAGATAATCCTTACCATGTCAAATAGAATGTGTAGCAATATATAAATTCCAAATTCAGATAGTGATCCTTTCTAGAAATTCTAGAACTCTCTTTTTCTAAACATAATTCATATTCAAAAGGGTATTTATAACATAAAGCCAGCTGATACTATATAATTATCACAATTACTAAACCAAAAATAGGCATTGAAAACTGAATATACTTCCAGCCTTTTCAATACTCCATCAGGGCTTAGAAAAATAAACTAGCCTAATTTCTGCACATTTCTACATCTAAATCTACATTTTTTTAAAAAAAAAGGTGTCCAGACTGAGAAAGTGGTTTCAACAAAAGATTTGAATTCCTCTGACTCCTTTGGTAAGGATTCTGGTAAGGATTTGTATATTTCTGCAGAGTATACAAATAGTATACCTATGCTTTATCAAAAATCTAAATATAACTTTCACTCTGTTCATCTTTGTTAAATTAAACCCCTATATCTGAAAAAGTCCTCCATAACCTCAATTTCAGATCAAATTGGAAAAAAGGGGAGGAGAGGAAGAAAGTAGAGGAAATATTCAAAATAAATGTTTAAATCTCAATAACATAAGTATTTGAAGTTTTCACATTTTTAGTCACAAATATACCTGGTAGGCAGATTGTCAACAGTAGATAAAATAGAAAGAAAAATAAATAGGCACAAATGTGATAAGCCTCATCAATTCTTCCATATTCAGACTTTGATAGTTCTATAGAATTTCTAGCGTTGCATAAGAAAATGTGACATCCTTCAGATAATCTATTTTCTAAAAAATGTAAAACAACAAACATTCTACATCGATATCATCAGAAAACTTCACAGAAATCTACTTCCTCCATCCTCAAAGAAAGTATGAGCAAAAATATTGTAACTGAGGTTACTTCAGGTTGATATTGAATCTTATATAAATTATTATATTAACAACTTATTAAGTTATTATTCCTTTCTGTTTTTTCCTGGACAAGCTTTTGTAGAGAAACAAATGGAACATAATCATAGGAAGAAAGTGATTTATCCTGAAGAAATCAACCTACAAAGTTAACTTCTATCTTCAAGGACAAAACCCTTTCAGATATCTCAGTGAGCTGGAAATGTGGTTGAGAAAGTCTTTCCTAAATGGCCATAATAAGCTTCCAGAAAGCAAATAGCATATGAAGAGGCCTAGAAGATAATAGTTCCTCATTTTAACAAGATCTTCCATTTTGCTCTGTACTGAAACAATATAGCTGAGTTCTGAGGAATGGAAAGCTTGAAGTAGATCTTTTAAACTTAAATTTCTCTGCAGTAGATTTTTTAAAAATCTAAATTTTAATTAGAATTAATAGAAATAATTTAATTAGAATTGGAGGAAACAAAATCAGTTTAGCAATCAGCCCTGATTGCAAGCCTTGAAGTTCCAAAAAGGTGCAAAGATTTGCAGAATCAACAGAGATGGCATAAAATCATCTCTGTGTAAGCCCTATATTCCGAGTTAAACGATCTGAGAAAAACTAGTCTATCAAGAGAAATTTCATGTATTTTACCATCTCACAGAGGTCTAGCTCACTGCAAGCTCTGGTACAGGAACAGCGGTTTGATACTACAGCCACTGCAACGAGGCAATTCTGAGAGAGACACGGCTGCCAAAACATAAGTAGGAAACACTTGTTAAATTATTCTTATTTCTGAATTCCACTTGATTCTAAATTTTGCAAAGAACTACTTTCTTTTTAGATGAACTGATGTAACTTTTTTTCCTCTTGCAAATGTGTTTCCATGAGAAACATTATGCATAATGTGTGAGTTTGCTTGAATAAACATTTAGACAAATTAATGTGTTTCAAAGGCAAATGCTCCCAACAGGCTTGTCTTGATGTTATAAGCAAACAGTAAGCCTCATGTCATGTACTTCCCCTTATGCCTACAACATTTTATAAGTCTATTTTTGATTTAGTCTGTCACAGAAACAAAAACAGCACTTATTTTCACATCTTCGCTTCATGAAGATCTGTTTCCATGATAGTTTCATAATCACTCTGAGAGGTCTACTGCAGATATATCCACATTAACATCTCTTTTTGGATTAGAAGCAAGTTTTCAAAGTAATTATCTTGCATGTCCATGTGTGCTCGTATTGTGATTTGAATCACAGAGCAGTCTCTGATTTAATAAACTGCATAAACATGAACTTTAAGATCAAACTAACTGAAAGATAAGATCTAGCCCTATGCTTTCTGTGCTTCATCTGCTAACTGGTTTTGCTGAAAGGAACAGTCTAGAGATAGTCTCAGACAAAGCAGCTAAAGCTCTTATAGCTAAATAGCATGAAGTAAGAATAGCCAGGCTCTTGGCATCATCAATTATGTTTTATGAGACTGTCCTATCTCTTCACTTCATATTACAGATTTAACCTAAAAGCATGGCTAAGAGTCAGTGACACCCTGAGAAAAACTACTCCTTATAGTATATTTCATTTCATTTTTCAGGCTGATAATATTGATCTTTTCTTCATGTAGTCCCTACAACTCTCTGCAACTCTCTCTCTCTAAAACTATATAGATATGGAAAAAAAAGTAGAAAAGCAGTATGCATATTTTTATTTATGGTAGATAATAGTTTTATATAGTGGTCAAGAGAGCTTAGAAAGCCATTTGGTCAGACTGTGCACATGCACACAAGCTGGAGATGAGAATAGTTGCCTTTGGCTCTAACTTAAAAAAAGGTTATAAATCTTCATCTCAGTCTTTCAGGAGATGCTCTTGGTGAGCAATCGATATTGCATTTGCCACAATAGCTCATTTAATTATTTTCATCCTAAATATCCTGTCAGCAGAGGGAAAGTCTTCCTGATTTTAATTAATTTTGAGATCATTGATTCTTTGCCTTTTTTCCTTTCCTGTGGTTACACATGCAGACACAAATGCACAGACATACACTTTTAGCCTGCAGGCTATGTAAGATGTATGACACATCCTTGGTGAAAATCCTGCATATTATTGAAGTATACCTAGATGACATGCAGCTCTGCTTTTACATCTTTAACAATCAACTGCTGCAAATGAGCCTCTGGCACCAAAAATACAGTTGAGCAAACAGTAAATTTAAAACACTGTTTGCTGAATAGTTTTCAATTAAAGAGTCCTTAACTCAATAGGCAATATGATATCACAGCCACAAGCCTGCTATAAGTAACCAGAGAAACACAAGACAGAAAATGTCTGAGAACCAGAAAACAGTAGCAGAAATAATAAACTTTTATTACATTTAAATATATATATATATAAACCTTGGATTGATCATTTACACCCAAAAGAAAAATGAATTAGTACCTACTGTGCACTGTTACATCACTGCTATGGTAAGTATTGGAAAGAAATAAGAAACAATTCAGATCTTTCAGAAAAGAGGTTTTAAAATGTTAAGAAACAAGCTGTTAATATAAGCATAAGAAAAAATTACTTTAGATGCCCTGAGAGAAGGATGCCTCTTTTTCAGAAGAAACCTTGCTTACTGTTTTGGAGGCACATTGTTAACCCTGTTCATCCCTGCATTGTAAAAACCAGTGAGTTGACTGCTGTAAGGGTCCCTGGTAGGCACAATTCCTGCATTTCTCACAGTAAAAAATTTGTATTTCTATCTAAAATGTGGGATATCTAAAACAGTGGGATAAAAAGATTACTTCTGAGTAAAATAAAAGAACTGCTACTTTTTTTCTCTATTTATAGAGCCAATCATGTTAGAGAGACGTACATTAATGCTCCTTACAATCAACAGTTCCTAATTTATGTTGTTAAATATATTTAGCAGATCATTCTAATAATCATGTAAGGTTAAGTGAAAGAGTTCCTACTCAAAAAAAAATCAGGAAAAAATCTGAACAGCTGCAAAACTGTAAAATTAATTCTTGAACAATTAGACAGATTAATTTCAATGATATGCAAAACTCTGTAATCTGATTTGTTCCACTTCCACTCTTAAAGGAGAGGAGAGAAAATAAACAATCTTTACCAAATAAAAAAGTACACAATTGAAGAATGACTAATATCTAGCCATATTACAGAGTGGTTTTAAAAGTTCCAAAACTCCTCAGACTTAGCTGCACTGATGGATGACATACTATACACAGCATGCGATATCCTATGGTGTATTATAAGCATATTAAATAAAGCAGTTATCATTTTACTTTGTATGGCTTAGAGTAGCTGTAAATTTGCCTGGTTTTATAACAACAGTGTCAAGCCACAAGATGCCAGTGCATCAGGAGAAAGGCACAGATGCATTTTAATGTCAATAGTTACTAGTTTAAAATATTTTCCATCAACAGACTTCCTGGCTTAAACCTCCGATGCTGCTTCCATGTGCTGTCCTTCATAGTAAAATGCGTTTCCATTATCTCTCCTGAAAATGGTAAAAATCGTCTCTAGCATGAACCCAGCCATTACATTATCTAACCAACTGCAATTTACATAGCTGTAATTAAAATTTTGGAAACAGAGAAAAACAAAGGTTTAACTAATGTTAAGGCTTAACTAAGCCTTTAATGTTTCAGATTGTTAAAAAATCTAAACAAAATTATTAGATGGATTCTCCTTGGATGAAATGTACCTGCCTAACTAGCTATACACTAAAATTCTAGGAAACCCACCATCTTTGCCACAGTCCACTAAGCAGTGTATAAGATTAACACAACAGAAATAATTCAAGAAATAGATTTTTGATGGGAAAATAAGAGGTGGGAAAAATAAACCCAGCAAGCAGTTCTGTATTTCAGAGAACAAGTACATTACCTCTAGCAGATATTCCTTGGAGAAATAAACATCAGCAACCAAGGCCAAACCAGGAAAGCTCTGTGAGACACAAAGCAAGACTGTAAAGTACTCTACCACATGCTCAAATTCCTCTGGGAACTGTTATCTTGCTCAAACAAATCCAACTCTGTAAAACTGACAGTTGTGTACTGCCTTTTATTCTATTTTATTCTTAAAAGACTAACATTAGGCAAAAAATGATGAAGTGAAAGTAAATTTCAAGAAGAAAATTAACTGAAAGACTATCCAATCACTTCCGTTAAAAATGGCTACATCTTGAGTTTCCATCATATTTTTCTTGATTACAAATAGCATGAGAGTTCGGCTGAGAGACTGCACTTTTTATCAAGCTGTTTTGTGTTCTTTAAAGGGAAAGAAAAATCTCCGTTATCACGGAGAATACAGCCTACCACCAAGATAACCTCCATGTAGACCCATGGAGGTTGTTATCTTTCTTGCTTACTCAGAAAATAATTCTTAACTATAAATTTAAAATAAAAGAGAAAGGAACAAAAGGGTTAATCTTATCACTTTACCATTCTAGCTGAGGTCAACAGAGATGCTTATATGCCAAAAAACGTTAGCTATGAGTACAAATAAACTAATAGTGTAAACAAATTATAGGCCTCTAGAATAAGGACAATTAAAACTAGACAAAAAACATGCAACACACTTGTATAACTACCCTGTATGCATGTGCTTAATATCTAACTTACAAAGTTTCCAGATGAGTAACACAGATATTAAGAAACCCTGTGAAAAAGTAAATTAAGCTATTGAAGTTCATCCAAAACAGATTATGCAGGAGAGATTTTACAAATCCATATTACAAAGGAAAAAAGAATTTGCACTTTCCTAATTAAATGCATAATCATGGATGCAGATCCATGTTACCAATGCTAAATGGCTTCTGCTTTAATGAGCCATTTGAAAGGAAATGGTTGCCTGCAATTAGACATCTGCAGCCAAGGAGATTAAGCCAACTATGTAGTCCGGCTGCCAGAATTACAGTTGCATTCCTCAGCAGGACAATGAGAAGAATGGATAATTGTAATTATAACATATACATCTCTTAGTGTTTTGTGGTTGAAAGAGTATGAACAACAAGGGCCCTTAATACATATAATTGCTAGCTGCTAATAAAGGGTTTTCAAAAAAAAGCCACTTTTTAAAGTGTATTCCAATTCCATTAAATATACCAGAAAGCAAGGTCACTATCTATCTACCTGAGGACTTATCTCCGGTAGATAGGAACTACCTCTTATCTTTCAGATATCTAATTGCATGGGCTTTGAGTTCAGTAAGTTGCAAGATGATATAAGAGCAAACTGAAGAGACCAAAAAAACACAAAGGCTATTACTTTAGAGGGCACAGTACATACTATAAGTCCTCCAGATAACCACTCACTCTGTAAAATCTCAATGAAAGCCTTTTCTGCTGAAACTTGAACAAAGTTCCTAAGTTCTTTTAATATCCAAGTATTCCAGGATCTTTTCTATATATTTAACATACTTAAATATTTAATATATGAAAATGCATCCATTCCCTCACAAGAACAAGAAGAAAAAAAAAAAGTTTGAACAATATTTTTTCACCAAAAGTGGCTATTCAATTCAAATTTAGGGCAGAGACTGCAGCCATAATCACAGGCAGAAAATTTTTCTCACATGTGGCAAACTCATCAATAAGGTAAAATAGCATTTAATTATCTTTAGATTTTATCTTTCATTCAGTGATATTCAACTTTGCCATTCAGTGCCTCTACATAAACGTACACGGAATAGGGAATAAATAACAGGAATTAGAGATACATGTGCAGATGCAGGACCATGATCTCATTCCAATTACTGAGACATGGTGGGACAGCTCTCATGACTGGAATGTGACCCTGGAGGGCTACAGGCTTTTCAGGAAGGACAGGCCAGGAAGGGGGAGGTGGCAGAGTTGCTCTTTACATGAGAGAGCAATTGGAATGGATGGAGCTCAACACAGGGGAAAATAGAGCATGGGTAGACAGCCTGTGAATGAGCATTAAAGGGCAGAAGAACAAGGGTGACTGTTGTGAGAGTTTACTACAGGCCTCCTGACCAGGCTGAGGAAGTGAATGAAGCCTTCTACAGGCAATTGCAAGAAGCTTCCTGATCACAGGCCCTGGTCCTCATGGGGGACTTCAACCACTCTGATGTCTGCCGGGGTAATCACACAGTGAGAAACAGACAATCCAGGAGGTTCCTGCAGATAACTTCTTGATGAGCCAGCAAGGGGAGGGGCACTGCTAGACCTGATAATAACAAACAGAAATGGTCTAGTTGGAAATGTGAGAGTTGGAGGGAGTCTTGGCTGCAGGGATCACGAGATATTGGAATTCACAGTCCTGTGCGGAAGGTGATAGAGCCCTGGAACATTCTGCCCAGGGAGGTTGTGGAGTCTCCTTCTCTGAAGGCCTTCAAAACCTACCTGGATGCAGCCCTGTGTCATGTGCTCTAGGTGACCCTGCTTGAGCAGGGACTCATTGGACTAGATGATCTCTAGATGTCCCTTCCAACCGTAACCTTGTGATTCTGTGATCCAGAGAGGCTTCTCTTATGGCAATGCTCAGCTATCCAGTAGGAATGGCTCATCACAAAAGTAAATCCTATGCTTTGGTAAAACTTTTATGTATCTGAAGAAGTATGGAACCTGTATAAAGTAGGCATTCAAAGCCCAGACCCATGACAAGCTCAGTTTTCCTTTTGTAAAAAGAAAAATGATTCATTCCTTATAACACTTTTGCTTCTATTGATAAAGAGTATAAAGCAGACTCCATATAAAGTAGACCCTTCAGCAGCCTGGCAAAGTGTCATAGTGTACATGAAAAATTACTAGACATCTATGTGTAGATGAACAAAACAAGCAACTATTGTTGTAACTGCATAAGGCCAAAGTTAGGTTTCCAAGTGCCACCCATGAACAGCTGAGATAAATGCATTCTTCTCCTGTCCAAAACCAAATATATTCACTTTGCATGAATGCAAATAAGAGCTGCAGCAAATGGAACAAGTAAAGCATTTAGTGTTAGAAGATTTTTGATAATTATATTAACATTTTTCTATGTATTGTAATTTTGTCTTTCTCTTCACTGAGTTTTTAACATGAGGAGGACATGTTCCACTTTGTCGGTCAAATGCCAACTGGGCTTAAAAACGTCATGCATAAAAAAATAATAATGGGCACAAAACTTTAAAGATGCATAATATGCATTTGCATAATTATATCCTTTCTTAACATTTATTACTCAAATACACCAGAATTATTTCTGCATATTGACTATTACCTTCAGTGTGCTTATTAATTCCCATAAGTTAAATATCTCTTGTCGTTGCTTGAAGGTACTTCAGTCATCAGCATAAACCTGCAATTCTGCTGCTGACTGCATAAGTAATTATGGATGATTATGCTGTATGCTGTCATACTTCATTCCGTTTGTATGCCCATATGAACTGCATGTTTATTTTCAAAACACTACTTCAACCAATTCATGATGACACAATACAGTTAGTTTTTTAAAGCACAAAAAAAACAAAGCACCACTTATGGAAACTATCCCTTTTCATTGGCTTCCATTAACTGCTGGAATATCACTGACATATGGCTACAAAGTGACAGCATACTTCACACAGTTGTTCTTCATTTCCTATTAAAACTGCAGAGCAGTCAAGCAGAACTATATTTAATGAGGATTCAATGTCTTTTTTGGACATTGTTTTCATAAGGGGTTATTCAGCGTACAACAGTTATGTTTTGAATCTGTCCACAGAGTAGAAAACTGCTATAATTAGCAAAGCTCTTCTTTTCTTGTGATGGATCAAAACGAAATGGTTACATTTGAGCAAAATAGAATAAGAAAAATAATCTCTTCCAAAGTTAAAAGCTGAGCAGATATTGAGTAGTTAGCTTATATTTTTTCACAGTTCTCATTTTTCCTAATCAAAAAGATACATGAAAAATAAAAAAAATAAAATTTCAAATTCAATTCTAGCTTTGCCTACTGAAACCATTCTATTTTCTTGTCAAGCTATTTGATATCATTTTCATATAATGTATGGAGAATAGGATTCAAAAAATACATCTTTATATATATAAAATTGTGACGGGAAAAACTAAAATTGATCTTTTTACAGTATGCAAGTATTGATATTTTTACAGTATTCAAAACTGATGTTTTTACAGATACACAAGATTGCATTTTACTCTGAGTTATGCACAAATAAGAAAATTAATTTTCTTCATTATAGCAGTTGCACTTTTTTTTTTTTGGCTTGCTGTTACACATGATAACAGAATCTTCCCTATTCATTGAACAGTATTTAGAAATAAAATATTTAGAAATAAAATGTATCTAACTATATGAGACAGTTATCTAGAAATGCACTGATAATGGTAAATCATGCTGAACAACCGATGGATTTGAATATCCTTTCCTGATTTAAAGCAGCTAATATTTTAGAGCAAGTCCACAGAAATGCCATGGAATAAAATAAATTTAGCCTTTATCCTTTTGAAAAGTATACTGCCATACTCTCTATTAAACTTATTTTTAAAGTACAAATCTACCAACAAAAACTATCAAACAAGAAAATATATTCAGATTTCTCCTATTAGATATATATTTTATATTTATTTTATTTATTTTATTTATTTTTATTTATTTTTTATTTATTTTATTTTAATTTTATTATATTTTATATTTATATTTATTTAGATATTATTATTCATAGTTTTAAAAAGCTTCGTATGATTTCTTAAGGGAGGGGTATTATAAGAGAATGGATGCTTTGCATCAGAAATTTATTATTTAATGTTCATAAAAAATTAAGCATGAAGATTCTGCATATGAACACATACATATTCTACAGCAAAACAAATAGTGTCATAGAATTGCCAGCCAATATCTCTATTCTCCTGGTTCCCCATACCTTACAGATTAAAACATATTTGAAATCTTCTTTAATTTATGATTCTGACAAAAATTTATAAGGAAATAAGAAAACAGGAAAAAAAATGGGCAGAAAATCTTTACATACCTTTAAATTCAAACAAATCGTCTTTTCTTAAAAAGAAAGACTAAAGATGTGTGTGCTTAAAACTAGTAATATTTGCCTTTAGGCCTGCCCTTACTCCTCTCATTTTTGGATTAAGTTCTCAACAGGTTCTCTAAAACACCCTAAATTATTGGTTTAATGCATTGGTTACACATGCACTATTCCTCTTTGAACATAACATCCATGATCCTGCAAAAGAAAAGTTTCTTCTGATTATGACAAGACTACAAACAGTCCAACCATATTCACCCATTTTATACTTTCATTCAATTTTATATTCATCAATCATGCACTGACAAGTACATGGGGATCATGCGATTTTGATTCATGCTTTTTCATCATTATATAAAACAAATAACCATCACTGCTGTTCTTCCCTACACAAAACACAAGAGTTTGTTTACATTTCTCAAACTTGTCTCCCAATATTCTTTTTAATCTCATGCTTATGTTTAAACTATTAAAATAATAGTTAAAATGTGTTATTATAGTTTTAATGTTTTATGTTGTTAACCAGATATTCTAATGTGGCAGTATGTATCAAATCTATTTATGACAATCCAAATTTTAAACTAAGGCATGCTCTTCTGATTGTAAGCTGCTCTGTGGAATACCATACAGTAAGAAATAAATAGTGATAATAATTTATTTCTGTGTAAGGCAGTGTTTTTTAACTCTTATTTCTAAATGTTTTGTAATTTTAAATACATGTATAATAGTTGATAGTCTGTAAGAAATTTACTGTTTCTTCTGCATAAGTCTTCAGGGATATCTGTATCACAGAAAGAAAAGCATAATATTATTATTATCAGTTAAAGGAAATCTGTGAAGGAATGAAAACACAGATGGTATGTGTAGATGTTATATAGTATACGTAGCATCTCTGAGTGGATATCAATGTGGGTGAACGTGTAAATCAGTATTAAATTAGATACATGGTAGCTTTTAGGAAAAATATACTATTTTAAAAAGGAAGTTTCCCAGTCAAGATAAGCTAGGAAAATCTTTTGTTTGAAAACACTAACTAGCACTAACACAACTACATAATCTACACAGTTATTTAAAACTTGCAAGCCTTTATTATTATTATTGCAACTAGGGACTTTTTGTTAAAAATATGAAAACAAGATGATTTCACAGTATAAATATTTAACAGTCAAGAGTAACCAATCTCTCTTTTTATCCACATTTCTTCCACTTCTGTCCTACTATACTAGTTAGATTTAACAGTTATTTATGCAAATGGAAGGTAAAGTAAGTTTTAATGGTTTTATATATAAGATTAAAAATATCTCACTTAAATTTTAAAGCAGAGAAAAAAACAGAAACATAAAATATGGATAAACAACCTTAGCCAAATTTTATGTATTCAAACATTATGAGGCAGGTAGAGGAGGGGAAGAAAAACAGCAGTGGGAGGAAAGTGTTAGAAAAGAGCAACCACTTTTTTCCAGATGTGACACAAAGGTAGAGATGTCACAAATAAAACCCCTGAAGGAAAAAAAAAATCAAATAAAAGATTTGATTAAATATTCCACTGAAGGAATGACTGCCTCATCAGTCTTGACTTCCTAAGAATTCACACAGAAAAGATGTCCAAACTATGCAAAAATAATCAATGACTACTGTTACTGGCCTAAACATCAACATTCATCACCTAGGTGATACAAATCAGTAGCAAACAAGGCTTCCTAGCTGGTAATGCTCAAGGAATTACTTATGGCATTATAATAATGGAATAAAAATAAATCAGTTATGTAGCCAGGTTCACATCACCAGCAGCAACAGTAGTCAATATCCATTATGCTACTTCAGTGCCAACTCATTATGGTCTGAGCAGAAGATAAGAAATACAGCAATTTTCTGCTTTATTTTTGGAGTTCCAAAGCACATCTAGATCTTTCTAGAATACAATAGGTCCATAAAATCATAATTTTGTAAGGCAAAAGAAGTTCAGCTCCTGCAAAATGCAATGTTCCTACCCCCTCATAAATTTGCTGGAACTTCCAATAAGAATTATATAGGTTCAATATATCTGTAAAACATAAATTGTTTTTAAGGATAATGAACATTTACAAAGAATATGCCATCCTTTGTGTTTCAGGATGAGCACACATATCATTCTTATAGTATTTTAACTAAAGAAATCATTTTCTTTCTTATGATATCTAATGATTAAAATAATTTCATAGACTTTTGCAAAGATTTCTAATATGCACTTTCCTACCTACATAGTCTCCATAATAAGGAAATAATATTAACACCTCAGGAAAAAAAAAGAAAAAGTTATTTCTGAGACTTCTTTGGAGTTAAACTGTTCGAGGTTTTACTTGTATTGCTGTCATGCCTACTACCAACTACTACTGTATAGGAAATTCCTGTGAGAAATGTTGCTGTCAGATGAAGACAAGTCTTTGAAGCATTATAAATTTCTTGCAGTCACTGGTAATTCTAATAATCTGATGATTTATTGTAATTCATTGGGATGTTTACTAAGAATGCCTTAATGATGCATTGCTGATGATACCAAACTGGGAGGAGTAGCTGATAGCCCTGAGGGCTGTGCTGCCATCCAGAGGGACCTGGACAGACTGGTCAACTGCGTGATGAAAAATCTAATGAAGTTCAACAAGGGCAAGTGCAGGGTCCTGCAGTTGGGGAGGAATAACTCTGGACACCAGTACAGATTAGAGGTTGACCTGCTGGAGAGCAGGCTCACAGAGAGGGATCGTGGTGGATGACAAGATGACCATGGGACAGCAGTGTGCCCTGGTACCCAAGAAGGCCAATGGGATCCTGGGGTGCATTAAGAAGAGCATCTCCAGCAGGTCGAGGGAGAAGATTGTCCCCTTATACTTGACCCTGGTGAGGCCATACCTGGAGTACTGTGTCCAGTTCTGGGCTCCCCAGTACAAGAGGGATGTGGAGCTGCTGGAGAGAGTCCAGCGCAGGGCTACCAGGATGATCAGGGGCCTGGAACATCTTCCTTATGAGCAAAGGCTGAGAGAGCTGGGCCTGTTCAGCCTGGAGAAGAGAAGGCTGAGTCTCCTTCTTTGGAGATCATTAAAACTCGCTTAGATGCAACCCTGTGCCATGTGGTCTAAGTGTCCCTGCGTGTGCAGGGGCGTTCGACTAGATGACATCTAAGGTCTTTTCCAACCTTAAGCCTTCCATGATTCTATGACACTAATAGCAACAGCACTGTAAGTAAAACCTACATCAGAACTGTCATTGCTATCTAACAGTTCACCAGCAGAGACCATGAAGTTAACTTGAGGATTTTGAGATTTAAGTCTTTCTTTCTTCATCTACTTTTTCTCTTTTTTTTCCTCCTTTTTTTCTTTTTTCTTTTTTCTTTTTTTTGTCTTTCTTTTCTTTTTTTTCTTTTGTTTTTCTTTTTCTCTTTTTAGCAGTTACCTCTTTTTTTATACAGCATAGGAATCTGAAGAAAAGCCAAAGCAAGTATTAATAGTGTGAATGCTTAATCCCCAAACATGGTGTAGTTTAAAACTCCACACAGCAGAAGAAGAGTATACTTGTTCTATTTGTGCTTTCATATTTAATTCCTTTGTTTTAATGGATAAAGTCTGTACAATGTAGTGCTTAACAAATGCTTGTTACTTAAAGCTGCCAGCATTCTAGCTATTTTGTATAATACCAGTGTTTAGAAAAAAAGGGAAGCAGATCACCCCAGTGTTCTGAACATCTCTCTATTAATAAATTAATAAACAAATATGAAGCCTAAGAAAAAAACAAGTCTGTAATCTCAGCAGGAGAAAGATATATTTTTTCAAATACAGTAGCTTGAAGTAAATTAATTTTAATTAATTATAATTAATTCTGTATTAGGGGATTTTTTTGCTACACAGTTCAGAAAATAGAGCTGGCAGCTCTGCATTCCTGATCCAAATGGGTTGAATCAATAGTCTGAATTGAAGCTTGTTGGAGTTCCTTAATGATGTTACATTTAAAATACAAACTATTTTCTTTCTTTGAACACTGCTTATATTTATAAGATGAGAATACCAGTGGCATATCCGCCAGTCAGTGTAGCCTCCTTCCAGGGAATGCTGCTAGCTCTGTGATCCAACTAGATGTTACACAGCTGATCACAACCCTCTGAGCTCTGCCATCCAACCAGTTCTCAATCCTACTTACTGTCCACCCATCTATTTCACACTTCCTGAGTTAACCTATGAGGATATTATGGCAGACGATATCCAAAGTATTGCTGAAAACAGATTGACAACATCCACTGCTTGATATAAAGTTTCCTTCTCTATACATATTTCTGAAACTGTACATTCTTACCCATAAAGTTCCCTGCATCGTACATCAGAGAAAATTTTTCTGATTTTACAATAAAATTTCAGTTAGTGTCTTATAGGTAGATTCTGTAAAGAAAATCATCTCTCTCAGATTCAACGTCACTACTATTACATTCCCCTAGTGAGCCAATATGTGTTAGAAGGACCCTTAATATTTCATTTTCTGGCAGAGAATTTCCATGTTTTTAGCATAGCTATTCATAATATGTGATCACCTCCCCATGAAAATTTCCAGATAAAAATCTATGCTTTTCCAGCGTAGTGCCTCCATTAGTACATCTAACTGCCCAGTGAACTCAAAAGGTTTGATGTTGTTCCATTACTGGCTGCTGAAGGCTTCATTATTAAATATCAGTCTATTTGATACCTCATACTTACTCAAAGTAAAAAAAGAAACTCTCTAGTCTGTCTTTTTCATAATTCCACTGGAACAAATCATAAATAGGTACAGGTAAATAACATAATCTTAATAGTTAGAGACCTCTAGGCCATATGTATTTTCTAACTAACACTGAAGCACAGTCATTTTGGTTTTATTTTGCTTTGCTTTAAACAACCCTTAGATTCTTGCTGTGGTACAGATAATAGGTACAGATATAGATAATGCTGAAAGCATAACTTCACAAATTGGCCCATGGAGATTTGTCTTACTACCTTCAGCAGTTGCAGCTGTTAGCTCATCTGGAAAGATAGGAAATCTCAGACACATTTTCAGAACCTTGTAAAATTTTATCAAAAGAAATGACCTGGAGCTTTTTCTGTTTTTCTGACAAACAAAACTGCTACAATTTCTAGAGTTTAAATAATAATTATAATAATAATAATTAAAAAACAGTAGAACATTCCTCCTGCCCCTCTCTATCTCTGACAAGGATTAAACTCGTTGTTACAGAATACAACATAAATTGTTTGGTAGCTAAAAAACATGAAGGAGTTGATTTGGATAAAGACTGAGACTTTTTACTAAATGGAATCAAGAGCAAAATATTTTTGGGTACTATAGTTTCTGATGTGGTTTTTAATTTTACCACTGAAGTTCAATCTGACTGGATTAGTTCCAATATATAATTGAATTATTTCAATTAAATATATTTTCACTATATTTTTGGTTATCTTATCAAAAGTATCTGACAGCTAGTAGTCACCAATTCAAAATAGAATACCAAAATAATATGACTCATTACAGGTAAAAATATCTTCCGAAAGCCACAGGAAAGAAAAATTAGAACTGTAACCTTATAACTCAAAAGTCAAAGAACAATGATATGAAAGTGTTATGTGGGTCCTTACATACAAAAACTCCAATCAGAAAATGACTACTTTCTGATCACAGTTTCTGATCTAAAGTTCAGTCATATAAAATTAACCATCTAATCATTTATGCTGTCTATACTTCTACCTGTAGTAATGGAGCCTACACATTTCAGATTACTTTTTCACAATATTTGACCTCTTCTTCTACTGACTATAAAGGGAAAACAGGTAACTACTTTAAATGAAACAGATATCTTCTACACAGACTAAATGAGGAAAGGAAAATGCAATACATATAAATGTAATATATACATTAGATGCAATATGTACAGTTCATTCTGAGATACAACCATGGGATACTAAGCTGCACATAAAAAAAAAAAAAATGAAGCCTAAGTAACAGTCAGTACCATGAAAGAGAACACATCTGAATATACCAAGATACAGTCTTGGCAGGCACTTCTAGAAAGGCTCTACACGATCACCTCTACAAGGTAACCAGTTCAACAGTTACGTATTCAGGAGGCAGAGTAAACGCAACACGTATGACTGATTCCAAATATGTTCTTTAACGAGAAACGAGTTAATGAGAAAAAAAGAGTGCACAGCTTATGGAAGAAGAGACAGGCCACGTGGGAAGAATATAGGCGCATTACCAGAGAATGTAGATGCAAAATGAGGAAGGCCAAAGCCCTGGTGGAATTAGAATTGGCGAGAAATCTCAGGGACAACAGGAAGGGTTTCAATAAGTACATTAACAGCAAGAGGAAGATGAGGGAAAATGTTAGTGGGCTGTGGAATGGGGAGGGGACCTAGGTGACGGATGATGCCGAGAAGGCAGAGTTGCTAATTGCCTTCTTTGCCTCTGTCTTTACTGCTAAGGCCACTCCCCATGAGGTGCCCGAGGGGAGGTGCCCGAGGACTGGAAGAGAGCCAACGTCACTCCAGTCATCAAAAAGGGCAAAAGGGAGGAGCCGGGCAATTACAGGCCGGTCAGCCTCACCTCCATCCCTGGAAAGGTGATGGAGCAGCTCATCCTAGAGAGAATCTCCAGTCAT
>JAUBOD010000203.1:249828-266437 GCA_032353885.1 Nothura maculosa | reverse complement strand
AATCCAGTCATATTAACACCACTATACCGATAGGGTTCCACATCTAAGGCAAATAAGTCCTGGGGAAAAAAAAAAAAGATCATCATATAAATCACAATTCATATTTCCGTTGTTTGACCATCTCCCTGGACATCTGCACTGAACCTTGTAATGAACAGTACCATATATGCTGGAAAAGTACAGTATGTTCTGCTTTTTTGGAAATCTGTTACCTCATTCTGTAAGCAAAAAAACTCACTTTAAAATGAGAATGAGAAAATCATTCACAGAAATGAGGATGATGAATGTGAATGATGAGAAAATTGTTCACAGAAAGAGAAAATACTCAATTTTAATTTTAAGAAATGCAAAGTCCAGTTACACAATTGTATCATTTTGGAATGATCTAGCTTAAATACTATTATTAATTACTACTATGATTAGTATTATATTCTTGTCTGGCTTATCAGATACCGTCTTGAAGAGATAAACAGGTTTAATTGTAAATGGAAGCATTCTTTATATGTATCTCCTATACTTACAAATTTTTTTAATTAGTTTTTTTTCCAGAATAACATTTGCAATTCAATATATTTTCAAAATATGTATTATACATATGTATACATTTACACATGAATGCACACAAACACAAGTGATTTAAGAGAGGAAATTCAAATTTTAGATCAAGCAAATAAACTTTTCATCCTAAGCCTTCAACAGACTTCTGGGAAAAGACAGAACTAAAGTTTGACATTAGGAAATTCAGGAGTAAGGTCAAATTTAAACATGATGGAAGCTCAAGTTGATGAACAGAACAATCATGACTCATTAAGGTTTGCCAAGTGCATCATAAAAAAAATGTTGGAAGTTATCCATGCAGAAACAATCTAATTCAGGATTTCTATAATTTTTTTGTTGTTGGAGGAAAGGCTGAACATAACTAGAACTACTTTAAAATATGCTTTTCTAAAATATGGTTCCCATCCAGCATCTTTCTCTTTAAGCTTATAATACAGTTATTACTCCCGGAAAAGTAAATAAATTAACTAATTAATTAAGAAATTATCAGAGCCTCGGATGTAGCTGTCTAATCCCAATATATATACATTAGCACTTCAAGAAATATGCACAGCAGTATTACATGCGCATAGCACATAGGTCAGTATATTAATGAGCTACTGCATTAGACCTTGAATTAATGATTGCAAATTCAAAGTAAACTGCTGTAAACACTGTTACTGGAAAATACATTTGACAGGACATCCATCATGTAGGTAAGAAGCAATAAATAAATCAAACAATTCTGATGCATATTCCAAAAATACATTGAGAAATCAAAATCAAGGATCTATTGGTACATGTTGAATTATCTGTGTTTTCTTCAACTCAAAATAATGATGCCTCTCCTAAATAGTTAATGTTCTAATAAGGAAATAAATATGACAGAAAACTTGATTTTTAACATGGCTTTAAAAAAAAGGAAAAATAAAATGCAAAACAGACAATACTCAAAGTTCCAGAAAGAACTCAAACAAGCAATTTCACCAATAAAAAATGAAAAATTTTCATTTTTTCTCTCTCGCTGGAGAGCAGCCCCACAGAGCGGGACCTCGGTGTTGACCATGGGACAGCAGTGTGCCCTGGTTGCCAAGAAAGCTAATGGGATCCTGGGGGGCATTAGGAAGAGAGAGTCTCCTGCAGGTCAAGGGAGGTGATCATCACCCTATACACAGTCCTGGTGAGGCCACATCTGGAGTACTGTGCCCAGTTCCGGGCTCCCCAATACAAGAGGGATGTGGAGCTGCTGGAGAGAGTCCAGCGCAGGGCTAACAGGATGATCAGGGGCCTGGAACATCTTCCTTATGAGCAAAGGCTGAGACAGCTGGGCCTGTTCAGCCTAGAGAAGAGAAGGCTGAGGGGGAACCTGATCAGTGTCTATAAATACCTCAAGGGGGGCAGTGAGGAGGAGGAGGCTGTTTTCAGTGGTGGACAGCAATAGGACTAGAGGAAACAGCCACACGCTGAGGCACCAAAAGTTCCACAGAAGCTTAAGAAAAAATTTCTTAACAGTGAGGGTGACAGGGCCCTGGAACAGGCTGCCCAGAGAGGTTGTGGAGTCTCCTTCTTTGGAGGTCTTTAAAAACCACTTGGATACAGCCCTGTACCATGTGCTCCAGGTCACCCTGTGTTTGCAGGAGAGTTGGACTAGATGACCTCTGCGATCCCTTCCAACCTTAAGCATTCTACGATTCTATGAAATTTTACCAATTTTTGTTTCATGTCTGAATTCATTTTGAAAGATTAAGGGGAAAATTCTCTAATATGTAACATATAATTCCAGTATCTTTCAAATTCAGATATGATAGCACAACTAAAAGAAGATTAATATTTGTTTGGGGTATTTTTCTCTTGAAGTTCTAATGAATTTCACTTTTTTTTTCCTATTAAATGATCTACTGTCAGGCTAGTGCTTTTTATGATCTTTTGTTTCCTGATTCTTATTCATTTTAGCACAAAGTCCATGAATTGTCCATTTTACTGCAAAGATTAAATTCAGAAAGAATTTAAAGATGTATGTTATTTTAAAAATGTCTTTTTAAGCATAATTTTACCCAGGCACTTCTACCTGATACTTGAAATTATATGTATTTTAAGGATGTTACTGAGTTACAGTACTGAATTTAAACAGGCATTTTTCAATACAATAGCAAGCTGAGAAATGCACATAACCTTTGTTTCTAGTGTATTATTTTATAAATTTTTAAAATGTTTCTTAGTCAGCATGTTGCAAAAGCTATTAATTATGTGATATTCTTTGGTTTCCACTGTATGAGAGACCAAGAATGCATTTAACACTTCTGGAAACATCATAGTCAAAATTTAATAGCATAGCAAGCTTTACTGAACAGTTGACTAAAAGATTGTTAACCTTCACATCAAATCATTCAGGAATCATAATGAACTTACATCATAATCACTTACATAATGTAAGTCACTTAAATCAATTAATCATTAATTAAAAAAATCATTTAATCATAATCACATAATGAAACTGCGGATTATTTTGGAACAGATGAGTAAGTTTAAAATATCATAATCTTTACATACAAATAGCAAAAAGAGGAAAAGGCCTATTTTTGTAAGAGAAAGAAATTATAAATTTTCCATTTGGCCATGTCTGAAAGGTAAGTATTGCTACAACACCAGTAACTTTCTCCAGTTTGAAAGATTTCAGGGCACAATGCTGAACAATAATTAAGCCTTCCTTACGACTTTTCACTGAGTATAATAAAATTCAACAGAAAAAAATCCCATCTTCCCACCCTATTCCAGAGAGATCTATTTCACTTTGTCAAGTAATATAATTAACAAAACCAAGGGCTTTGGTATGTCAGTATGTTTTTATAAGCCACTTACCAATGTGGTAAAGATGTAGTGATAGTATTCTGTCATCATTCCCATAGCCAAAGCCTGAAAAAGAACAAACAAAAGATTAATGTTTCTGAGTAGATATAGTACATTTGTTATCACATTACATGAGAAATGAAATGCTGCAGAAGAGCACTACTGGGATCAGACTATAGGTTTGGAATTATACTAGAATTAGGTCAAGTAAATCATTTCTCAGCAGTTAGAGCAGATTACTGACTCTTATAGGAACTTATGAACCAGATCTTTTGATAGAAAGAATATTATTTGACTGTTAGTGCAGTAAATGTAAAAGAGGCTTACAGTTTTACCTACTAATGGATGCATTCATTTGCCAGACAAAATTTGAGATGACAGCATTTTCATTCAGTTTTGAAACCTCCCTTTAAAAAGAATAACCTAATATAAAGTATTTTTCTACTTTGATGAAAAGTATTATTCATTTAAAATAAGGATCCAAGGTTATCTTTGAACTGTGCCTTTCCAAGCATGAAAGAAAAGTTTCTTGATTCAAATTCTGAATCGCAAAATATATGTTGTACAGGAAAAATAACAAATATTCTGATTATTACTCATGAAACTGTGACCTGTATCAATTACCTGCATCTGTCTTGCTAGTTAAATATTGTCTTCTGATATTAGCTTCTGATTAAGAGTGCATTTTAAAATTTCTGTACTGTTTTGTCAATGGAATAAGAATGATTATTTGCAGTCACAATTTTAAAGTGATAAACTGAGAATGTATTCCTATTCATTAAGACTAAACAGACTTTCAGCTAAGAAGTATATACTATGGTACCTTTTTACTCTGCACAACACCTGTTAACCTAATATGATTTATTTAGCCATTTAGTATTTACAGTTTTTGTTATCCCTGTAAAGCTACAGAGCTTCCTTTCCCATTTGCCTCTTCTTTCCCATTTGCCAAAGAGTCATAACTATTTGTTCACAGTGTTGTTGCATACTGTGAAAGAAAGGCTTCCTTTCACCTAAAAAATATTATTTAAATAGTGTATCTCAGTGGACTTAGTGTAACAGCTATATACTGCCACTTTTCACTTGCAGCTTTAAGATGCTAAAATAAATTTCTACATTTGCTGATGTAGGCTAAACAAAATAAATACAACATCTTATGCAAAGTGAAGAGCAAATATCACTGCCAGAAGTTTGAAATTTCTAAGAATTAATAAAAGCATAAAGAAAGTAATGAGTGTATTTACTAGTGTTTGTTTAGCATTTTAATTGTTCCCACAACAATAATCAGAAGTGCCTTTAATTAGAGGAATTTCTTTTCAAATCTGAAAAAAATGGATTTACTTTCAATTTCAAACCTAAAAGGTATAGCCTGATGATAAATATAATATAAATATAATTCAAAATCAGTAAATTCATTAGCAGTGTAGAATACAGTGTTGCTTCATTTCTCATATCACAAGGCATAGTGCAGTACAAAAAAAAGAAATGTGGTTTCCAAAAAATTAGAAATTATCACACTGGAGACAGCTCATTTAAGGTTCTCTTTCTTTTTGCATACTTTATGCGTGCAGTAAGCTTTCTATGAGCTGTATACCACTTTAATCTCTAGCCACCTTCTGTGATGATAGCTTTGGAAGACACCAATGGAATTTTCTTCTTTAGTATACAGATAGTAAGTATTTTGGATTTTGCCATATTTTACCTATTCAACATGAAAACTATAGAGGAAGCACCTTTGCAGAACACCTATTTGGAGATATTCAGCTACTTTCCACATCTACTATTGGTGCAAGAAGAATATTACTCTAAAAATATCTATTAGTTGGACCATCTTAATGTAGTCATCTGATAAAAAAATTAATTTGCAAAGGCATTCAAGTGACCTACCAAATCAGAACAATACCATGTTCTCTATTGTTAAAAGATACCACTCATATCTCAACTATCTGAATACAAACACATCATGTAGAAGATTCAATTTTAAAATAAGAAAAAAAATCATTATATAAAATTACGCTAAACAAGTATTTTAATACTTGACGTCAATTCTCCAAAGTACTAAGCTACAAAAGCTGTAACACTGACATTTTTCATCAGATCAAGTGTATAGGGAAATACTTTTTCCCTTGTACATAGACTGATGAAGCTAAGTCTTTTGAAATCATAATGAAAGCAGCTATCATTACAGTCACCAAAAAAATAGCTCTAAAGTTCTCCAGTGATTTTCAGTTAGGCTTCAGTAAAACTGACAAACAATTCCCTTGCATGTATAAGACCATTAAGGTTAGATATTACTTTTATTCATTAAGGATTTAGAAGACTAAACTCTCTAAAGTAAAATGAGGATTACCTGTTTCAGGATGCCTGCTGCCATTTCGTGGCTGCAGTCAAAGATTACATGGAACTCCTTGCCTCTTTTCATCTCCTTTAGCAATGGCTTTGCATCTTTTGTGTCAGCTGGAAGCTGACGAATTTTTAATCTCAGGTTATACCGTGATGGAGCCTTGATGAGCTCTTGTAATCGAATAAGGCCTTAAAGACAATACAGGAGGCAAAAGAAAATTACTAAAACTTAATTCTGACATTACAGAATAGATTTCTCACTCTTCCCACTACAGTACAAGTGATAAATAGAAATGTTACATAGAGGCACACGCACACAAATATATACATGTAAATATATATATATATATATATATATGGATATATATATATATATATACACACACATATCGGTTCTCCCATACTTTCTTATCACAGGTCTTTTATTCTTTTTAATATTAACAGAGAGTAAGCATCCCATGTAGGATAATCTTCAAAATCTTTGGATGTGAAATGTCAGATATAGAGGAAAATGCAGGCAGAAAATAGGCATCACTGGACAGAGAAATATACTTAGAAAAAAAAAATAGATTCCTAGGTTCATAACCAGAAACTCCTGGAATTTTGAGAAAGTACCTATAAGAGCAAAATAGTGAGCTTTAAAGACAACTGACATGTTACGTACAAGAACCATACAGTCTGCTGAAGAGATGGAAAGCTTTCTTTCCATGAGTAAAGGGTGGTTGGCCTGGGGTTTCTTTTCGTGGTGTAAACACCAGTGGAGCAGATCAGTCTTGATGTGTTTGTTCACGCATCTCTGTCTAAGACAGAGACTACTAATCAATATTTTCTGATAGCTACGAAGTATTTTACCAAGTGTACAGAAGTTCATCCATTAAGAAACGCACAAGATAGATAGAAACAGCAGTTGAGCCATATAGTCTGAAGGATTTTCCCTGAGGTCTAAAAGCAATTCCATGTGTATATGGCAGGTGCTACATATTGCTTGCTAGGAAGATCTATATATCTGAGAGAGAGAGAGGATAAGCAAAAATATCAAAGTACCACATCATGATGGCAGTAGGGCTGTTACAGAAACAACCAGAAGAACCTGAAAAGGAGGAGGGAGGAAGGAGGAGGAAAATGAGACATAGACACTTTTCTAGTAGTGTAGTATGGAATGGACCTCAGTTTGAGTGCAGTAACAGAGTGCATGAAAACAAAAGAATATTTAGAGGTGCCACGACATACACGTAGCAAACACTGAATTTTCTCAAACCATATTTTAAAGAAAGAACACACCTGGGACATAAATTTTAGGGATTTCACAGCTATTTTTTTTCTCCATTAATATGAAATAAAAAACTCATCTTAAAGTTTTTAATATGTGGCATTCTTGTTAATGTTTTAAGTGTATTACCAAATATATAGTAGCAGTTTCAGTTAACATTTCCTTCTATTTGTAGGATTTTGACAGTTTATCTTTCATTGTCTCTCAAGGATTGGATATGCACCACAAGTGGTATTTATTAAGTTGAGATGAATTATGTAGGCCACAAAACATGTTCCAGTCTACTAAATGATTCACTTTGGTAGTCCACTGGGCCATCTGCAACAATAAATATTTGTTCATCCTCAATCACACTTATAAAATAAATCAACACTGGCACAAAATCAACACTTTCCAGCTTGCTAGGCTCCCTCAGGACCGATTCCAGAGAGCAAAACTGTCTGGCTTTGCAGGGACTGTCACCTCCTGCACAGCATCCCACAGATCCAGAAAGCACTGTGGAAAATACACAGCGTAGGGAATTATCCTGATGCTATGGCATGAGCAATAACTCTTACGACAACTACTCCACCACTTTACTGTGAAGAAAAATCCCACAAAACAAACATCATGCAGTGCTTAGCATACCTCTGGGTGCTGCTTTTATTTCTACAGTAGAGCAGAAGCTGGAAAAGTGCTGAGAAATGCCATCTACCTATTAAAAACCTGTGGGATTTGATTGTCTGTTTTTTCCCAGATGTGGCTCACACTTTCAAAGATTCTACCAAACATAAAGGAAAAAATGGAAGTTTCCTTCCACCAGGAACTTTACATGGTCTGCAGTTGAATCTGCTGTTCTCAATTTGTGATGAATTATTTTCATTAAGTATAAAACCATGGTTTGCATGAAGAGTTTCACTTTTCCTGCCAGAAAGAAAACTACCAAATGAACTCCCTCCACAGAAATACTGGAATGAACCTCAGAAACAAAAATGTACATTCTCTTTCCCTTTGTCTCCCTGTTACACTTGTTGTTTTGGGTTTTGTTTTTCTTTGCTTTGTCCTTCTTAATACCAAAAGCAATGATCGAAACCATGTGATGACTGGAAATTAAATAGAGGTCTCTGATTTGAGAAGGTTTTGTCTGTAATATTGTCAACTATTTTGAATAGTTTATTTTTTTTCTGTCTTCTCTAAGGTAAACATTAAATAGCAGCTTGTCATTTGCTACCTGAGAAAAAGTCTAAACACTGAAAAGATGTATATATGCAGCTTAAAAAGCAAGCTCCTGTATGTTATGAGTAGTGCATTGGGCCATGTGTGGACAGTAATGATTTCATAATTGCTGAAGGTCACCACTTTTCCCACTCTACCTGAAGGTCTAGATTTCTGTGTGGTATTGGTGCATGAGACAAAAATACCCAGGAAATTAAAACACTAATAAGGGAATCCATATATGACATAAATAATTAATTCTCTCACAGGGATCAATGTTTCCTATCATCTTTATAGAAGGAATCTTTGCTTCAAGTTTCATTTTCTACGGTCAGTTAGAGTGCAAGGCATATTTAAGACTTCCCACACTGGAATGTGTATCCTTAGCTTATCAAAATGAGAGCTAACTAGTTGGCTTCTCATTGTCATGAATACCTTGGGTGTCACAGACACAATGTAATTCCTTATTTGTATATGTTTTCAGATACTGCCAAATTTTCTTTTACTCATATTTTTACTTCTTCCTCATAAGGCTACTTTTTTACTGTGTCTATGGGGCTGCACTTTTACCTTTCTACTTTCCATGTATACAGATAAAAGGGCTACACAAAGGCTAGCTTTAGGTCAAAAAACATTGTGCATATATGCATTAATTATTTTTATTATTTTTCTGAATTAGTGTAAGTCTCAAAGGAACTTTCTTTGCTATTGTCTGTCATATGGATGGAATGGACATGTTGGTTACTTAGGATCAGAGTAGTCAGATGCTATGCATCGAGAAGTCTCTGGATTCCAACAGACTATTTCAAAAAAACACATTAGTAGACCTTTCTATCAGAAAAAGAAGTAACAAAGCCTGCAATACAGGGAGAAATAAACTTGGAGAACTACAAGGACAGCGAAGATAAGGACAAAATCATTCATTTCTTCATGATTTTAAGATGTGTATCAATTAAGAACCATAGATTTCAGCCTAGAAAATACTTAATGTAACTTCAATTAAACATAAAACGAAATACATTCCTCATATGAAACATTGACCTGTTATTTATTTCATTATGGGATCCAAGTGTGACAAAAATAAAAACAAACAAAATTGTGTAGTTCTTGAAAAATATATTTTATACTAATATAGAGACAATAAAATTACTGTATTTTAGGAATGTACTTCCTGCAGTTTCTTTCACCAAAGACACCTTTTCCTGTGCCTTTAAACTCTCAATTCTTTCTTTTAGCAGGCACTGCGATAGAGCCTTACCTCTGAATGGCTGGGAAGAAGGCAGTGTGAGTAACTCTTTTCAGAAGCTGCCATCAATTCATCTTTAAGGAGAATCCTGAAGGAGCAGTTTGTGAGCTCTCCAGCTGGCAGCTTCCTCCAAAGAGATCAATCACATTACCTCCTCGACATGTTCAACTTCAATCAGTCCAGGAAGCAAGAGTCCCAAGTTTGTTTTAAAACCTGTGTCTCCAGCTCAGCAGTCTTGCAAGCCATTGCTGTGCCACCTGGCCAGATTGTCAAACTGTTTATCATTTCTGTTAATGCTGTCTTTGTGCTGCACAGGAAGAATGCAAGCAATTGCACTTTGCAATAGGCTGAACACATGAACCTCTTTGCTTTTTACACAAATGAACACTAATTCTCTTTTAAATCTAATCTTATCTTCAAAATCTCAAAAAAATCAACAATAGTAATATATTACCTTGTTGAGCTATTAGAATTCTGTGGATTTTTGTGAATTTGTGAATTGTGAATTTTTGGTTTTCAGAAGGGTCTTTCTTCTCACACCTCTTTGTACTTCTCTTCCTATCTGCCTGTGATATTTTCAGCTTAAATCTCAGAAAAAGATATCCTTACATTTTGGATTTGAAAGGCATATGGATAGGGAAAAAGAGAATGCCAGTTTAGTGGGCATTGATAGCATGCTTCAAATCAACCAGAACAGTTCATTGTTAGAGAATGATTCACAGATCTTGAACATCCTGAACAGATTACTCACAAATTCTCAGAAGTAGTTCTATCAACTTCCTCCTTCACTTAAAAAATACCGCTAGTGAAGAAAGGATTAACTAAGAAAAAAAAAAAAAGAAAAAAGAAAACAATCTTTTAGAAATTGCATCTGCTAGCAGGACTACATGAACTGCTACTCTGTGTTTCTTTGGTTACCACAGCATGATGCAGAAAAAACACTGAGAAAAGTGCAAAAAAAAAAAAATAGAAATTAAACAGAAAGATCATTGAAGTATTTTTATGTATTTTCTATTATGTTAAGATTGCTTTACCTAATTCTGGCAATGTAAAGTAGACTTAAAATTGTTATCAGTTGTATTTAAACTCACTTAAATATGGCACTGAAATGGATAAAGTGTCCTTAATAGATAATGCGCTTTTAGAAAGAAATCTTGAGTTATTTTGTCCAGAAAAAAAAAAAAAACATTTAATCTGACTTCTTATTATCAAGTTTGGAGTCCAATATTTTGGCTTTTTTTTTCTGTCTTTTATTGGAGCACAAGCATTAATATCATAAATTCAAATGCAGTGATAGGTGGACAGACAGACAGAAGGATGGATGGATGGATGAATGGATGGATAGATAGATAGATAGAGAGCACTTGCATTCAAAATTTATGCTGCTTTGAATTTGCAATATTAAAAATATTCTGTAACTCAGTGGAGATGACATGAAGTTCAAAGCTCTATCACTTTATGCTGACATAAATATTTTTCTATAGCTCATCTCGATTCCTAGCAGAAAAAAAAGATAGAAGAGAATCAAAAAACATAAGAAAGAAAAGTATCTAATAACTGTCTTGCCAAAATAAAATCCTTGTCAAGCTAGCTGTTTTGCTTAGAATGCTTTCATCTGAAAATCTAAAAACTGAATTAATTAGGGCAACCCTAGATATACTATTCACTCATGACAATAACAGTATTTACCAGAATAAACTCTAATAGTGCCTTTTTATGCCAAAATCTCCCTGCAGAGAATGTGGGGAGAGTAAACAAAGTAGTCATATAGAGGCCCTATATAGGTAGTCCAAACTACCTATCTTTATCTTCTTATCCCAAAGTACTTTATGATCTACTGCCCCTGAGTCCTCTTCAGAGATACAGAAGGACTTTTTTTTATAAATCACCCTTAGACTATGCTGACATAAACACCATAAATTGGTGAATTTCTTCCAGGCTTCACTGCCTCCATATATGGCACTGGCAAACATCTAAAGAAGGTATAGTTAATCAAAAATCGCATTTAATGTGAATAGGAATTATGAGATATTTATCACGAATGAGATAATTTTGCATTTGCATAATGTTCATTATTTTACATTATTATGTATTATAATTATACTTAGAGCACAACAACTGTAGTTCATCTTAGTCTGCATTCTTTGCAGATACTATGAAATATTAAAGTCATGGAAATATGCCCATTTCTAAAACTTAAAAAGGAAGAACTACGTGTTTTAACTAGAAGGATATGTGTGTGTGTGTGCATGCATGTATATGTATGTGAGATACATATTTGACATTTATCACTAATATGCAAGAACTAAAAGGGTCTAGTCTAGGTCTAGACTAAAGACTACATTCTTTTAGACTAAAAGCCAAAATTACTCAATACAAAAGAAAGCAGCAGTATTTTAAATATTAGAATTAGTACCAAAGTTGAAACCACTGAGAATCCATTCACAGGAGATCATTTAGGGTTACAATCATTGAACAAGAGAAAAAGGGATACGGGTTTAACTCTAGGCTTTCCATTGTGGTACTGGTCATATCATTTAATTTTTGTGTCCTGAGTCTCAGCATCTGAATGTAAAATGCATTTTACTTTACAGATGTTTCAACATTTTACTTTACAGATGTTTCAACATAGCCAAATGGAACTGAAGTACGTCTGTTTTCTTGTTTTCCATAAAAATGTAAGTGCATACATGTCAGAGTATGTGTAAACCCATTTTGTAGTTTTGTAGTTAGTTTCAAATAGCCAACCCCAGTTCAGCCAATTCCTATGTTCAATTCTGTTTTAATAATGACTTTCTGAAATACAGTGAAAAAAAAACCTCTCTACCCCATCTACATGACAGTTTCACATGAGGGAGTCGTTCATTATACACGTTCAGAAAAGACCTCAGGTTCATTGAAAGATTTTGTTCTTTAAGGTTATCATGAGAAAATTAATAAAAAGTTTGTTTTTAGTCCCCGAGTACGTACAACCTGCAGCAAATGGTAGTTAGAAAAAAAAAAACACCTGTCCATATTTTCCCTCACTTCTATATTTAAAGTGTGAAAATAACTAAAAACTTTATTATAATAATTTAATATAATTGAAGAAAATATTGCTAAATATTAAGCTATTTATACAAGAATTGTCATGTTTTTCTGGTCTCCAGCAACACAACCAACATTCTCTTACATATGTGGCTTATTATGATAAGCATGATTTAAAATATTGCTGTTATTCATTTTTGTGGTCATAAGGTGAAAGTGCTCTAAAAGCTTTAGCTTTATTTTTGAGTGTGATGGTGATGTCAATGACAATTAACAGCACTGTGAATTTCAAAAATATACTTGGATGCAATTTAATGGGGAAATATTAGCTCTGAAGTGACTGCTAGCTATAAACAATATAGCTTAGTGAGGATAAAGAGCAAAAAGTGATTTTCTCTAGTAAAAGGGAAAACATGGCTTTTGAACAAGCTGAGGGAATCAATGTTAAAAGGCTATAGAACGGATTAAACAATCATCTCCAGCAACATCGTAGAAGTAGCATTATTTTACCAAAGTATAACACGTTCTGTAAGAAATAATCACAGAATCATAGAATGGCTAAGGTTGGAAGGGACCGCTAGAGATCATCTAGTCCAAATTCCCCGCTCCAGCAGGCACACCTAAAGCACGTGGCACAGGGCGGCAGCCAGGCGGGTTTTGAAGACCTCCAGAGAAGGAGACTCCACAACCTCCCTGGGCAGCCTGTTCCAGGGCTCTGGCACCCTCACAGGAAAGAAGCTCTTAATAATATTTAATGTATTTAATATAATTAAATAATAGTTAATAATTATAATAATTAAAGATTAATATTTAATGTAATAAAGTACTTCTTAAATAATATTTGCTAGATATATCAATAAACTTGGTTGGAAAAGAAACATAAGTGGTCATATTAAACTACTTTCTGCTAGATAAATAGCACTGAATATGCACATTATTCTTGGAAACTAAAGCAGTCAGCTTTTTTTCTTACAAAAGTTGGTAAAAGAAAGAGAGAGCAAAGAGCTAGCAAATCTGGAAATAAATATAGGAATATTTGCTCTAGGGGTCATTCACACAATGCTGGATGTTTCAAGCATATTTCACAACCTTCCTCCAACCAGAGGACAAAATATCTAATACTAGTAGAAGTGGGATACATTTGGCTAATTTTGAATTGCATTAATTTTTGTACATGCAAGATATGATACTGATTATATTTCCATAAAAGAATAACTGAATTTAACCTATTTGTCTTCATACTTCTAGTTAAAAATAAATCTTAATCTCTGTAGTCTAAAATATTTAAGAGCTTTGAAAAGGAACTATTAATTTTGCAAAATCTTCCTTGCCTCTAACACTTTTATATAACATCAACAAAATATTTTCAATATTTTAAAGAACAAAGGATACAATAATTTTCTTAGAAAAAAAAAATGCCAACTAAGTAATCAGCTACATCCAAATAGAGTGGCTTAGTTTAGCAGATAATTACTAATTGTATTTTCACTTGGAATTACTGTGATTACTTCTGAGATTACTAAAGATTGCTTCATTTTAACTGCTTCAAAAGTCTCTAAATCTAATGATTTGAAAACTTAGCTCCCTTGGTAGTTCTTGTTTTATTTTGTTTTTCTTAAGCTTTGATATGGTTTAAGAAATTGTCTGTCCTGAATCCTGTTTGCTCTGTATTTTATTTCCAACTAATTCTTCCCCTAGAAATTCCAGTTTTAATGACAACCAATTTCTTGAATTCCCTGGAGTATATTTTGTTAATTTTCATTTCCATATATTTCTTCACTATAAAGAATAATAGAAGAAGTCCTTATAGATGAATATTCTGTGTTTTCAGCATTAAAAGAAGAAGTCAGTGTATATTCTACGGACTTTCAATGTCTTTCTAAGAACATTGTAAGCACTATGTTCCTTCTGCACTTCCTTCTCAGTGAACACCTGATTTAAAATATTTGTTAATATCAAAATTTTGGATTTTTTTTTATTCATTATGATCATGATTCATTATCATCATGGTTCATTATGATCTTGATCCGGCAATACAGTTACAGCAAACAACACATACTGACACTACTCCACCTTTTTTTTTTTTTTTGGTTGCAAAAGATATATCCTACTGTATTCTAGACCATTAATCACATGCCTTCATGGAAAACAGCATCTCTCACCCTCTTTCCTCTACCATGTCATCTAGAATAAATGTTAAATTTCTATATCCAACTTTCAATGTTGGAATATATGCTATTGTATATTTGCTATTCCAGTTTATAGGTCTATAGGTTTATAGTTTATAGACAATGTGAATCAGCAAGACAGAAGTCTTGCCTCCTGGAGTCTTAAATCTGCTGTTATTGAGTATCTAACAGATAATGCAGAACACAGCCTGTTTCATTATTTTTTTCCCATTCTGTTAGAGACACCTTATGAATAGACTGTGGTTATGCAGATATGTTTATAAAGGACTATAGTTTTTCATATAAATCTCCATGTTACTCAATTCATATACAGAAAAACAGAAATGAGCAGCCCTTTTTAGACTTCATTAGAGGTTAGATCATTTAGATCTCATTCATTTAGATTTCATTTTCATTTAGACCTCATTTTCTCTCCTTTCTCTCCATCCTGCCTCCTTTCTAAAGTTTCATAAATATATTTTCTCATCTTCTCATCTTAACCTTTTATTTTTAATATATCTTAATGTTAGTCATCTGCTGTCGCACACAGTCCCTCCATTTTTTCTCTAAAATGGGTAATTTCTGACAGTTTGAAGTTACATAACTGCAAAAGTTATGTGAAAGACTGTCCTCTTGTAGTATCAGTAAAAAATAAAAATTTAAAAAATGCACTATGTAAAACCTTATCTTCAGAAATAAGATAATATAAATATTAATACCATCACAGTGAGGAAATTCCAGTTTTATTTACTAATCAATGCTATAAGTACCTATATGTGTACAGACACTCACATGCACACGCTATTGACAAAATACCAACAGTAGGACTTTTTTTTTCCTCTTCATTTATATTTAACCACATGGTTCAATATCAAACAACACCACACAATATTTTTATTCTTAAAATCATTTTTTTTATGCTTTTACTTTGGCTTCTGCTCATAGATGCAACAGATTTTTGGTGTTTATACTTACTCACTCAAGATCACAGCAGATGTTAATTAAGACAAAAAAAAACACAAGAACCTTGTTTATATCAACTTCATCTACATAAAGCATTAGTTGCCACTAGAAATATGTACTTTAAATATACTGGCCTCTCCATTACTCTAGAATTCTGGAATTCACAAAATTATATTTAGAATTAATATAATCTGCTTTCTGTACAGATAAATTAGAATATGCACTAAAATTTCAATATTTTACAGAAGCTAAATTATTATTTTGAGAGCAATTAAATCTATTAGGACATGTATCTGCTGCTAGTTTCTCCTTTTTCTTCAAAGGACTAAATAAATATCCATGGACAGTTTAGAGATACTTCATTAACAAAGAGACCATAAATTATCTTAAGCAAAAGAAAAAAAAAGTCTTCTAGTTTTCTAATGGGAAATTTGGATTGAAAGAAACATATTTTGCAGATCAGGAAGACAGCAGGAAACATACTAGGTTTTCAAACTATGATAGAAGTATTCAAGAGGCTGAGGCCATTTTTTAGGTTGTGCAACAGATGGACTACATGAAAAAGTCTCATGAACACTAAAACGAAGAAAAAAAATCACAGAAGGAAGTAGGATCTAGATATCATTTAAGGTAAAAAAGTCAGGTGGAAGCATATTGACAAAATAGATTTACAGATAGTGTAATCACAAACTTTTTCTTCCATGAAAGAACAGGCTAATCAACCTGCTTTCACAATGCCTACTCCATAAAATAAGACCAAGGCAGAAGGCCCTACTATTATTATATTAAAATTTTTGCCCATTTTCTTATCGTGGTTACTCTTATAACTTCATCCCCACTATAATACAATGTTTCTCTTCTAAGTAAAACAAGATGCAATTAACTCTTCTAGTATCTAGCTCATCCTATCTGTTGTGACTTTACTGTTCTTCATTACTTTCATAGAATCATAGAATCATAGAATGCGTAAGGTTGGAAGGGACCTTAGAGGTCATCTAGTCCAACCCCCCTGCA
>JAUBOD010000203.1:217621-231106 GCA_032353885.1 Nothura maculosa | reverse complement strand
CCTTCTCGGCATCCTCCGTCACCAAGGTCCCCTCCCCATTCCGCAGCCCACTAACATTTTCCCTCATCTTCCTCTTGCTGTTAACGTACTTACAGAAACCCTTCCTGTTGTCCCTGACGTTCCTCGCCAATTCTAATTCCACCCGGGATTTGGCCTTCCTCATTTCACATCTGCATTCTCCGGTAATGCGCCTATATTCTTCCCACGTGGCCTGTCCCTTCTTCCATAAGCTGTATACTCTTTTTTTTTCCCGTTAACTTTGCCCAGGAGCCCCTTGCCCATCCATATCGGTCTCCTGCCCCGCCTACTCGACTTCTTTTTGTCGAAATACACTGATCTTGAGCTTGGAGGAAGCAGCGCTTGAATATCAGCCAACTCTCCTGGACTCCCTTTCCTTCCAGGACCCTGACCCAGGGGACTGGTCCAAGGAGTTCCCTGAAGAGGTCTAAGTCAGCTCTCTTGAAGTCCAGGGTAGCTATCCTACCTTGCTTCCTCCATGCAGGATCGTGAATTCCAACATAAAATTTTTATTTCAGCCCTATTGACGAAAAATCAAATTTTTTTTTCAGCCCTATTGATGGAATATATATTAACTGTGTGTGGTATATTATAAAACTGTTATTTAAAGCAACTCTTCTTTTTTTCCGCCTGCAGGTGAGGGGGAACTTCTTTACTGTAAGGGTGACAGAGCAGTGGAACAGGCTGCCCAGAGAGGTTGTGGAGTCTCCTTCTCTGGAGTTCTTCAAAACCCGCCTGGATGCCGCCCTGTGCCACATGCTCTAGGTGTGCCTGCTGGAGCGGGAGGGTTGGACCAGATGATCTCTAGAGGTCCCTTCCAACCTTGTAGATTCTGTGATTTTGTGTGATTTATTATTTCTGGTGCATTTTTTTTCCAATATATAGCCAAATTCTTCAAGGTACATACTTCTTTAAACCAGAATATGGGTATATACACAATACATAGACATTGAGGCTATTCGGGAAGCTGGCAGTTATCCTGGTCTCTTGCCTTTGGACAGTATCTTGCCCAGGGATGTCTCTTTCACAGATCATAACTCCCAGTCTCAAATCAGTTGCTCTGAAATCTAGGAGGTCTCAAACTCCTTTAGACATTTATCCTTATACAACTGAACGGAAACCATCTCCTGTGCTAACTTCCTTTGACAAAACAGGGAGTTCAGGCACTTGATACAAATGTATCAGACTTGTGAACCAAATCATCTTCATTTCCAATATGACATACCAGATCTGGAAAAGGGAAAGAGAAGAACAACAAAGTATGTAATGAATTCCATTTGAGGAGAGACCAAAAAACTATACTTAAGCCTGAAAAGGATGTGCTAGGACAAAAAAATGGACTGCAAAACTGCTCATATTACACAGATGATGGGTAAGGATTTCTTGTGCATTGTTTCTTGAAATACAAGAACCAGAAGGTTTTAAATGATGATAGCTAAAGAGTATTCAGAGCTGAATTTCACTTTGTGCTGGGTATGACTTAGGGAAACCAAACAAGGATTAGTAGGCAATGGATAAAGATTTCTGCTGTCTAAAGTGACATAAACCCTGAAAATATTATAGGATAAGTTAAAAAAAAAAATCTTGCAATTGAGACTGAGGATCTAGCAATAAAGTGGGTCTAAAGCTTCATCTTCTGCAGCCAGGGAATTTTGTTACTTTCTGATGATGCAAAGATGTAATCTGTAGTAGACAACTTTCTGTGACACAGGTTTACCCAACATTGCATGTTGGGAACATCTTTGAAGATGCTATCCAAATTTTCTTCATTTCATGCTTATTGGTAGTGAGATTTTTTTGCTTATCACAAATAGCTTATCTGAAATATTTAAGGTATCTCAAGCACAGCTGACAGATAATACTCCAAATAAAATTTCCTTTAGTGAAATTCAAATTGCAATATTAGAATTAAGCAAACAATAGGAATGTCAGAGACAATTAAATTTAAGGCATTGGTGATGTCAAAACATAGCCACATTTTTACCAATTTCTAGACCTATATCATATTTCTTCTATATTAAAGAGCATTTTTAGTCTTCAGTTTTCACAATGACTTTCATTTTTTACTTTACTTTTATCTTTTATATTAATACTAATTTTGATGGTCTGTAGCAATTGATACTGTTTTTAATTACAGAAAAATATAAATCATTTTTATATTTAAACAAAGCAACAAATTATATTAGGTTACATTATTAGAATTCAATTTAGTCACAGACAGTGATCAAAGCTTCATTCTTAAATCATTTTTATGTCTTTATTTTTGGGCATTATTTAAGACTAAAAACCTCTAACTTTCCAAATACATAAATCCTGCAGAAACAGTTGGTAACCTAACAGTATCATCATTCCAAAACTGTTCTAACCTCAGAAAATAGCCTTGCTACATCCATACTTTGTATGACAAAGAGTGGTTTCAATTTAATGTAGATACTAAGTATGAATATTTTTAATTTTAAAATGTTCATTTAGTCTTTAAAGAGTCAGATATGCCATGAGTTAAGCTTCAGTGTTTCCTCTGTGAGGACTATGAGACAGTGTTACAATATGCTGCTTTTAGGAATCATTTTCTCCCCATTATTCAGGGTTCATCAGTCCAATACATAAAGATTATTCTAACCTTCCTTCAGTTGAGATGAATTATATCCTGAAAATACTGTCCAAAAGAAGTCAGAAAGTACCTAAAAACTATTTTTTCCCACTGTCGCACAATGGCCATTATAATTTTATATAACATACATATGTAAATTATATACATATAAATTTCTACTATATAACCTATATAAACTATTCACATATTACTGAGCAGGGGGAACAATGTTAAAAGCAGTCAAATTTAAAAGAAAATGGAATGCTCCAAATACATTGGACAGTGTAAAATGGTTAACCATTAAAGGTTTATTTATTATTTTTAGAAAGATTTCAGCTAGTTTTAGTGGAGAAGAAGAGTAAAGACATTTCTTAAAAAAAATAAAAATACAGTTAACTTGCATAAGGCTTAGTACTTTATTGCAAGGAAATCTCATTAACTTTTCCCTACAGAACAATGAAAATGTTATTTCAGCAAACATTTGAAAGAGGATGCAAAAAATATAAATATATATAAAAAATTATCCCTCAGTTTGCCTATCTCAACTTGCAAACCCTTCAGAAAAAGAGAGCAATGTTTTGCTGAGTTTCTCATCCTTCTCATTATAAGAGAGAAGCAAGATATTAGTGGTTGATAGTGACTGCTCAAAGGGAGTTATGTATCTGCAAGTGAGTATGGGAGATGTATACACATAAGCAATTAATGGAATATTACGATCTTACAGTATTAATTATTTAACACCATAAATTTCTGTATTCATAATTCATTTCATATTTCTGTATTCATAATTCATTTCATATTATCCTTCAATGTGTTTATTTCTTGTTCTTTAATAGTTACCCTTTCTTACTGAAATGCTTTTTAACAAAGACATAAGCATTTTTTCCAATAGGATAGAATACCATTTTCTTCCTTATTGTGATTTAATTACTTTATGTTAAAGCTTAAATATGCTTTAAAGTAAGTTATACCTTAACTTACTTTATACTTAGTATTTTTCTAATACCTTTTTTTCTTTAAAAGAAAAATCTTTCTTTTGACTGTTTTCCCCTACTAATCAAAAATGAAAGACTCTATGCAGTGATTTCTTTCTAGGTAGTATGCTGTTAAATTATGCTCACAAATTACACCTTTTCCACACAGTTAGTGGCAGAGTTTTCTTTAGTATTGTCCTAGGTAAAAGCAAATCACTCTGCTACAAAAGTATCAGAATTAAGTGGTCATGGACATATTAGCGAACGATATAATTAAAGATATATATCTATTTAAATAGCATTGTCCAAAATGAATCTGCAATTATTAGTGATCACTTTTGGGAAAAACAAGTTTTCTAGAATTTCATATTGATTTACATAAATCTTTAACATTAATGTCTTTATAATGAAATTCAAATCTGCAGTGAGTCAGACCTGTGCAAAGGCCTGTTCAGAGAGAACATTGACAAGTTAGTTGAAATGCTGCTTATGTCATGGAAACAATGAAGTGTGACATTTTGTGTATGAAGTCTGGGAATAGGCTTACTGGAAAAGAAAGCAAGACTTATTATTCTCTTTTCTGAAAGATGGCAGTATGGATAGGAGAATTAAACTTTCACATTTTCTGTATTTTTAATATTTCTTAGTTAATTGTGTTTAAGTTGTTTTCTAAGTATATGTGGTACCATAGGTATTTATTTATTTGCAATTTTCCTTTCACTGACATCTACATACACAGGTACATTCTGTGTAAAATGATGAATTCAAGATATTTTTAAATAAATTTTTTTAAAAAAATAAAGATGAGATTTCTTTATTAGATTATAAAGTTTTTGTCAACATTTGCAAGGACTTAAGTCAGAGCCTGTCTTCATCAAGCCTGTCTTCATTGACAACATTTTTCACTGGACATGAGACAATATATGTACACAGCTGCTGTACTCACTCAGATCTGCCTGAGATCTAACCTTTCACACCATCAGGTAAAGAGAATGTAATACTTTAGACTTAGGGATCCAGTATCGATCTTTCAAGAGACCAGATATGGAAGCAGAATGCCACAATAATAATTTAGCAATCATAGAATCATAACAGTTGGAAAAGACCTTTTAGATCATTGAGTCCAACTAAAAGACCCTGAACACTATACCTGTTAAACGATGTCCCTAAGTGCCTCTTCTACATGTTTCTTGAATACTGCCAGTGATGGTGACTCCACCACTTCCTAGTTCAGGCTGTTCCAAAGCTTAGCTACTCTTTCTGTGTGGAAATTTTTCCTAATATCTAACCTCCTCTGACTCAATTTGAGGTCATTTCCTTTTGTCCTGTTGGTAGTTATTCAAGTAAACGCTACAATCACAACACTAACATAAAATAAGCAAGGAATTACTAGCTGGTCAACAGTCAAAAATAAGAACTCTGTTCCATTTATCATTTCAGCAATTTGTTTCTGGATCCTTCAGAAAGAGTATAAGTTCAAACTTTTAAAAAATCATTTGAATATATATATTACATATATATTTGAACTCAGTTCTCCCTTTTAAATAGTTAGGCTCAGAGATCTTACAATCCAAACTAGAAAACACTGTCTGACTGGGATTACATAGTTCTAGCAACTCCAATTGGAAAGTACTGGCTGCAGGACAGGTCCACCATAATGATATTATTGAAGCTAATTACTGTGTTTTAAATATCAGAGTATCTGGAAGAGACTTATTTAGGCTTGAAAGTTTGATAGTTTTAGTACTTATATATATATATATATATATATCTGGCAAAAAGCATCCTTTACTTTATCTGCTTTCCTCCATAATTTCCAGGTTATTAGTTCTCTGGTTTTCCATTTGCTTTTATGATTTATTGACATCTCTGTTCTCCATACATTGATGCTTCTTCTATTCAGTAAGTAAGCAACATCCATCACTATTTTTGTCAGTGCATATATATAATATATATAGATAGATATTTAATTGTTCATTTGCTTCCTAAAAACCAGGGGAAAAAATGTGCCCAATCCTTTTGAAGTGAAACATTTCCTTTGATACTATAGATAAAATATTTTATAGTTCTGAAACATTAAATGACTGCCAGGCATTATACAGAATTTTAAAAACAACTGGAAGTCAACAGAACCAGAACTTGTTAGAATTTGCATCAACTGATGAACTTTTTGAGTGTCCTACTTTTACAGTTCTGTAAACAGACCGAAAGAATGAAAATCCGTGTACCCACAGGTCATATCAATTCCTGCTTGGTCTCATGTACAATTTTAATTATACCGGAGATAGGGATGAGAAGAAGGTGCAGTGGATACAAGAGATGCAATGATATTTTGTGATGATCACTTCTGCCTTCACTCAGTAATTCTGTGAGTTTTGTGGCCACGCACATGTACATTATTGACTGTTCCTGCCTTCTCCTGTGTCTCTATGATGTTCTCCACAGTCGTATTCCCAGTAGTGAGGAAAAGATATAATCTGCTCCATAAGCACTGTAATGTTGCTAGAGATGACTTTGTTTTTCTTTTAGTTAGAATTTGTTACTGCCACCTATTTTGAATAGGATGAGTTAATGCGCACCACATGTATGCTACTAAAAAGGGGCATTTGCCAAAGCATTTCACAACTACACATTTAAAAATATTTTGGTTTCTTTGAGCCACGAGCCTCTCACAGGCTTAAAGGTCCCTTAAAGGGCAATAAAAGCCAAATATAACACCTGTCCTGAGAATCAATGATCAAGATCAACTTTATTAATTACTTAAGACTGAGGGTAAATGCATTAATTACATTAGCACAGTACCTGAACTTGAAGTTGCCACAACTACTACAAAGCATAGAAATAACAAACAGTCAACAAAATAGAATAAATTAAAAGAAAACAACAAGAAGATTGTACCTACGTGCAGTGGAAGATAAGTCAAGACAACATTGGCAAATGTACTCATTTCAAAAATCAAAAAACATCAAACAAAAACAAACAAAAAGAAAAGCATTAACAGAAAAACTAAGCTTGATGGCTCAGAAATCTGCAATATGTTTGAGCTGAAGCATTATATCATAACCCTACAAAGGTTGAAGTAGTAGTAGAATCTACCTGAAAAGAGTGTGCAAAATTGAATATTTGAATCTCTGCAAAGAGAAAAATGAACTCAGGAAGACTTGATGGAGAGCATCAAAATAAGAAACACCTAAGAAAGCCAAGAATATCTGCAAAAATAACTGTACCTCAAATATATCCTGGTATTTTCAAAAACTCTCAGAGCACACTTCTTCCACTGAAGTGTGTGGGAGTTTGGATGAATGTAGAAATAGCACACTATCATGAAATCTATTAAAAAGAAAAAAAAAATCTCTCAACAGCTATCTAATACAAAGGGGGAAAAGGGCAAATAATTAACTCAGAACAGAAGGGATTTTTCTGCAAGCACATATATACTTCTTCATTCTTCTATAACTCACTCTCAACTACTGTGCATACAACTCTTAACCCCTTATTGTTCAGTGAAATTAAGATGCTTGCAGGCTCTTAATAGAGTTTATTAAATACATTTTATCAATATATTTAATTAAATACACATGGCTTACTTCAGCAGGACAATTACCAAATGTCATTGAATCTGAGCTAACTGCTTGTCTCCATCACTGCAGTAAATCCCTCCCCTTTTCTTGCAGGACTCTCACCTCCAAACATCTGCTCTATTTTGTCTGCATCCCAAACTTTCCTCTTTTCCACCTTGGACTTGAATAGTCCAGCAGCATGTTGTCTATGGGTGGAACTGATATTTGCAAGCTGTTTCTTAGTTCCAGACCAATTTGCATCAGAGAATGCATGAAAATAAACAGCATCTCTACGTGTAGCTTTGCACATCTTTGGCAACTTGCCTGTCTTGTACTTAGGCAAAAACAGAGCAGTCAGACTGCCTATAGCATATGTTGTGCACAGTTTTCAACAATGCCATCAACATGTCATTTAAGGATATATATCACAAATAGAAATGAAAAATAATATCAACTTGGCAAGCAAGTTTTCTCAGCCTTGAGGAACTCAACTCAAACAAAAATACTGTCACTAATGGAATTACAGAAGAAAAATTGAAATAAACAATTCAGATGGGACCATGTAGAAATCTTTACCAGCTCATCAGAACATGTTAATTGAACAGTATTTATACAAGAATAGTTATTCCTGGCATTCCAAGGGATTTTTTTGCAAAGCTTTCATACTTTCAATGTTTAGTTTCTCCTCAAACTCCTAAAGCATAAAATCACATCACAGCATCATTATGGTTGGAAAAGATCTTCAATATTATCGAGTCCAATTGCAAACCCGCCACCACCATGTCCTGAAGTGCCTCATCCACATGTTTCTTGAAGACTGTTCCAGCATTTCTCTGAGCAACCTGCTCCAAAGTTTCTCCACTCTTTTGGTGTAGGAATGCTTCCTAAAGCAAAGTCTGACTTCCCCTGACTTCCTAAGGAACGTCTGAACTTCCCCTGGCGCATGCACCAATCAACAAACAATGAAGAATCTGAGTTATTACTAAGAGTAAAATACATTCTGTGACAAGAAAGCACATCCCAAGAAGCAAAAATTTTCTCTCTATACTGAGATTCGCTCATATTTTCAAAAAAGGAGATAAACACTTGTTGCAGTTCCTAGTAAAGTAGTTTTTAGAAATTCTACAAGTTTCAGTCTCAGATTTGCAAAGCAGTTGGCTTTCTCTCCCTTACATGGTAGGGCAATCACTAATTTGGAATTTTTAGTTTTTTTGCTGTTTTCTAAAAATTATAACCTTAATTCATTATTTCATAAAAGAAAAATCCAGAAGTGCAATTCATTATTATCTTAAGCTGAAAGCTTTTAGTGAAAATAAAAATAAAAAAATGAGCAAATGTTGGCATTATATTGTCAAAAAATAAAGTTTTAAAAAGTCAAAGAAATGAACTGTGAGTGCTTTGAATTTACCTTCTGTGATTATCTGTGATTATTGACCTTCCTCTTCCACTTATTCCCTTATAAAGATTCCTTTGAAAGGTACAAAAAAAAGTTCACACAAAACACCTATTGCTATAAATGCTGAGACATCCCCATAGCTCCATAACTAGGCTCATACAATAGCTTCCCATCAATGTTTAGGGCCAAAGAGGCTATAAAAAGTAAGAAGAAGGAGATAACAAGTAGGAAAAAGAACACTATCTACAAATGCTCTCTCACTAAAATGCTCAAGCCTCAGTCCAGATTTCATCTTCCAGTGCAAAGAAATAAAAATTGACCAAGCAGTTGGGATTGCAGTGTTTGAGAAACACACAAAATAGAAGCACTAATACTGGGTCTCTAATTCTAACACTAATATTGGCTATTTATGGGCAGCAATTGACCATGTTGTAGAAATTACTGTGGTAGAAGAGGCTTGAGAAAACTCCAAACTAGAGAGCACAGATATGCAAGAGGAGATGCTCAATAAGTGAATAGAATGTTGTGTTTTCCTCTCTATTTTAACAACTAACAATTAAATGGATAAATAGGTTACTCTGCAGCTTTCCAACTCTCTCAGCTATTCCAGTTCTTTCCTCCTCATGTTCTGTTCTTATTTTCCATCATTCTATCCATAATATCTACCTGATTAATCATTTTTTAAGTTCCACTAAAGTACAGATGTATTTCTTCTATGTGCAGGTGTTTTGTTTCTTTGTTTTGCATAAGTCTTATTTAGAGTAAGGGAAAATTTACCAAGAAAGGAAATAAATGTGAATTTCTTCATTACACTTCCACTTCATCATGAAAAGTGCAGCCTTTTCTCCTCTAAGAAGATAAATTGGCCAATAACTTTGCAAACAATGTTTGTGTACGATAATAAAGTGTACTGTAGTTTCATAAATAAACAAAAAACTCCTTCAATAGTTTATTAATTCCTTTATCTTCTGGACAATTGTACACATAGAATAGGTCATTAACAATTTCTTTTTAAAATTCACTTTCATAGTATCTAGGAATGAGAAAATAGTTTGGTGAGAAAAAAAATCTTACAGTACAAAGCAAGCTGTTTATGCAATTTGGCTGTAAAGATCCCTTATTACTTTGCCTATTATCACTTTATTAATAATACATCTTCAGAGGATTCTTAATCGATTATACAATCACAAAAATGACATATATAAAGCCTTAAGATAGGTATCTGGTGTGCCTTCTCATTTTCTTTTTAATAACCAGTGCTTGATATGTTTAGAGATACAGTTGACACCAAAGTGCTCAGTATATGGGAGTTTCAATTCCTCACTAGAATAGCAGAACAGCAGTCAGATATTCTACACTCAGACAGTTAGCATAAGTACACACAGCACAGCATTCCCAAAGATGTTTCAACTGTGGCTACTGGAAATCAGACTTAAATACCCTGGAAATAAAATAAAAGCAGTACCTTGTTCACTGACATTACAATTTCATTTGAAAACATCATCATTGCCAGGGCTTCCATAACAATTAAAGGACAGGAGAACTAATTAATTAATATTCCTTCTTCCTCCCTCTTAACACTTGGAAAGAAATGGAGTGCTATGGAATCAGTCCAATATAATAAATATATGATTATTGAAATTACAAACTACAGCAGTTTTAAAATCTGGACTACATATTTTTGTTGTTGTTTTGAAAATTACATGGTCATCATATATAATCATTTTTAATTTCCAAGAGTAAAAATACACAATCTTAATTTAGTCAAAAGTCCAGACACAGTTTGACAGGTTCAATTAACCATTATATAAAAAGCCATCTATATCAGATCAAAGATCTGTCTAACACAATATTCCCTCACCAAAAAGAGACAGTGATTATTTTCCAGGAAAAAGACAGGTGGGGAGTGCACATACAGAGACTTTTCTTCTCCTAGGATTTAGTGAGTTCAGGCCTCAGAGGTCTGATGAACTCAAGGTTTCTTTGGGTAAATCCATGGAATAAAAAGCATAAAATATAGTCACTGTTTGAACATATGAATCTCTAGTATCTACAATGTTTTGTGGCAGGAAATTCCACTGAACCTGCTGTGTGTTATATTCATTTGATGTCTTCTAGCTCTTATATTGGAAGAAATGGTGAACAATCATCCTATCTTCACCTTTATATTCGCCTTCTCCATGCTACTCATTATTTTGCAGGTCTCTCTTATAAAACCATTCAACTGACTCTTTTTTTCTAGACTATTACATTTATCCTACTGAATTATTTCTTGCATGGGAGCATTTCAGAATCTTTATTCACCCTTTCTGAAGTTTTTCAGAACTAATGTAGTTCAACCAGGTATAGAACTTATATCTTTTAACCATACAACTATAAAAACAGTTAACAAGCCTTTTTGAGAAATGTATCTAACATTTGTAAGGGATATTTTAGATTTCCACAAATGCAGGCACCTGAGGAGTGACATTTGTTTCCTGGTGTACCTGCACATGCTTAGTAAGGACCTTACAAACAATACTTTAAAGTCAAGTTTACAGTACCACCAATGCTCTTCTATTCAAATCCTTTGCACCCTTTCACTTTTCCTATTTGAATAGAAATATTTTTCTGTCAGTGCTTCTAAATCCATCATTTCAATACCTATCAGACTCAGAGGATCAAAAAGCCCAATCTGCCTTCAAGCCTTTCATGATATGTTCTAAGAAAGTGAGCAGGAAAAAGTTTAGCTATAAATTAACAAAACTAGTAGAAAATATGATTGATTGCTCTTAATAAATAAAAAATCCAGGCATTTTTGTACTAGACAAAAAACTACTGAATGTTGAGATGATCATTCGTCAGTTACTTCCCATTCTGAAGAGACAGAATACCAAATGCCAGCAGTTGCATGGGCGTATAGTTTTAGGACCTTCATGTTGTAATCATCCATTAGTTATTCTCCTAGTTCTTAACCATACCTCTGTTATCAACATTTTTACAGTGATAGTCACTGATACCTTTTCTAGGACCAAATAAAATACAAATCCATTTTACCCTGATAGCTTACAGATTCCTGAAGTAAAGATGAATGTTACAAAACAACTGCTTGGGCTTTTATACAATTGTCATCTTTGGAGCTGTTCTCCAGCAGGTTAATCACACAATCACAGGATCTTCAAGGTTGGAAGGGACCTCAAGAGATCATCTTGTCCAGCCTTCCTGCTCAAGCAGGCACACCTACAGTATGTGGCACAGGGTGGCGTCCAGGCAGGTTTTGAAGACCTCCAGAGAAGGAGACTCTACAACCCCGCCCTGGGCTGCCTGTTTCACTGCTCTGTCATCCTCACAGTAAAGAAGTTCTTCCTCACTTGGAGATAGAACTTCCTCTGTTTCAACTTAAACCCATTTCCTCTTGTCCTGTCACTTGCCACCAATGAGAAGAGCTTAGCCCCTTCCTACCTACATTCTCCCTTCATGAACTTATACATATTAATCAGATCCCCCGTCAGCCTTCTCTTCTCCAAGCTGAAAAGTAGAGTATTCTATTAGTAAAAGAGAGTAACCTTTACTCTGTACTGGTATCTGGGGTTATTCCTTTTCAGGTGTAGGACCTTTCACTTGTACTTTTTGGTTCACCTCAATCCTCTTGTTATGTAAATCATTTATGTAGGTTTGCTAGGTTATTGATTAGTATAGGTATTTCCCTAGGGAATTTAACTGAGGCAGTGGCATCAGAATCACAGTGATGCTTATTAAGAAATAAAAGCTCTAAATTATAAAGATAAGGGTTCATGACTGACTTTCAGGTGCTTGCTTCTTTAACTAGCAGTGCTGCCTGCTTTTGGCTGTACTTCTTACATAGGGTGGAATTTAAGTAACTATTATTTAATTTAAATTTAATTACTGATAAATAACACATCACTGAATAACATTAACAAAAGGAATTGCAGTAAGGAGTGAAGAAAATACTATTTCAAATTATTTACATTATAGCCAGCTTCCTGAGTAAGAAAGGACAAAGCTGAATGTGTTTTTTTACTCCTCCTCTTTTAGAGGATTAGAGCTTATAGAATGGTATGCACAGTATCTTCTCAGTATATATTGAAAAAGAAATACTCTGTGTGCTACATATCTATTTCATCAGACTTGTAGAGGGATTCATGTCCTGCTCTCTTCTTGTTAAGTTAATAAGATTGTCTGAGAGAGGTATAAATCATCATCTCGCTTGCTTTACAGTATAATAAATATGTTCTTTCCAATAAAAACAATATCCTATATTTGTAACATTACATACATTTACCTCCATTAACATCCTCATTCAATGTCTCAACTTAATCATGGTCAGCTGGTTGTCCAGGGTCATGACATGTCCCAGTCACATGAACATGGACACTCCACAGCCTCTCTGGGCAACATTTTTATATAAAGAAAGAAAAATCACTATACAAAATACAGAAAGTGCAGTGTTTATACATGCAGGGCTTCCAATGAATTTATACACGGTGTTGGAGCATTGATTTAGCCTCTAGTCAAAGATAATTTTTGCTTTTAAAAAACTAGACTTAACATGTAAATAATCTGTTACAAAATCTACCTACCTATCTAAAATCTATTACTAGAATAACTGAACCATATTTTCTGAAAAAAAAAGATTTGCCTCGCTGAATAGTTTTTTCAAAGATTATTCAGTGCTTAGAGTAAAACACATTGTTATGTGTCTTGCAGATTCACTAGCATTAGTTCTCTAGGCATACTTCAAAAAATTTCCATAGCATTCCTTGAACTTTATCAATTCTTGCCATTTAGCCCAGGATATCCAATTAACAATTGTTTTTCAGGAGAAAAATATATATTTGGTAATACATAAAAGCACCACCTCAGAAGACCTTCCGGACACATGGAGGAGATGAAGGTGCTCAGGAGCAGCCAGCATGGATTCACCAAGGGGAAATCCTGCTTGACAAA
>JAUBOD010000203.1:199381-210909 GCA_032353885.1 Nothura maculosa | reverse complement strand
GAGCTGCTTTCCAGCAGGTCGACCCCTAATTGGTACTGGTGCCTGGGGTTATTCCTCCCCAGGTGCAGGACCCTACATTTGTCCTTATTGAACCTAATGAGGTTCTTCTCTGCCCACCTCTCCAGCCTGTCCAAGTCCCTCTGGATGGCAGCACAGCCCTCCAGAGTGTCAGCCGTTCCACTCAGCTTGGTGTCGTCTGCAAACTTGCTCAGAGTGCAAGTTTGCTCTGTGCCCTTGTCCAGGTCATTGATGAACAAATTAAACAAAACCGGGCCCAGTACAGACCCCTGGGGGACACCACTGGTCACAGGCCTCCAACTGGCCTCGGCCCCATTTATGACCACCCTCTGAGCTCTGCCATCCAGCCAGTTCTCGATCCACCGCACTGCTTTATAACTCCTAGACTTTATAAGATATTTTCTCTACATAGAGTCTTTCAGCTTATTTTGTCTTCACTTAACAATAATTTCTGCGGTAGCAATGATATCTAGCTTTGGTTCACCCAGTGTTCTGGGGTTCTCTAAGTCTTTCACTGTCACTGATTTTTTTTTAACTTTTTATTTTTGCTTTGAGTACCTCTAGAACTTTTGATGAAAAAGAATTATGTATGAAACTCATGTATATTCAAGAGTTGTTCCCCTCTTCACTGATAACAATGAAAATGATTTTTTCAACAATCACAGTTCCAAATATTATTCAAAAATAATCAAAGTATGACTCTTGCTTATTTTGAAAATTATTCATTTAGCTGTACTTCTGAATCAGATTCACATCTCTATAGGAAAATTAATATTTTTGTGTTTACAAGAAATAGATAAAATGCTACTTGACTGTGGCAAATTTTAGTCTTGTTTAACACATAACACTCAGCTTTGTGCTGATGCACCCACATAGATCAAAACGTTTTCCAAGCTATATGCAAAAGGTTGTCTCCTCTTAATATTTTCAGTAACGTCTAAACAGGCTAATTGGTTAAAGAAAGTACACAAAATACATTTGATGAATTTTACAATTTAACTTATTCCCATTGATTTTTATCAGATATAGGTTCCACATATATTATTCATTAAAATTAAATCTTTCTTCTATCATATATATTTGAAAATCTAAAGTAAAGTTTATGCACAAGAAACTAAATAATTAGCCTGCCTTGGTAAAATCTCAAAATACAGATGACTGTATGGATTGTATGTTTCTTAAGCTACATGTCTGGATGATCAGTGAAATTATTTGCTTATGTAGAATTCTACATGTCATAGGGAATGAGAAATTCTTGTAGATGTAAGAAGTTATTAATCATGCAAGATAACATGCTTCCACATTTAATTTCAATGAGTAACCTTTTACTCAGCAATTAGGCCCAACAAGACTAAAGAAAGCATTTAACTTGTATTAAGATGCCAGCATATGGTCTGTCATAATGTATAAAACTACTGTCTGGCAAAACATACCTAATCAAAGACAAGCATAAAAGCGATGAAGACAGAGAAAAGTCAATAACAGTAAAGGAATTGTCAAAGATCTTCAACAACACTAACAATGAATTCGCAGCTGTCAAGTGTCAGACAGCCTTTTCAGGATAGCTGACGAGCTATAATCAGTTCTCTCATGCCACTTCTCTCTCTTCTCCAAGCAGGACTTAAAGTAAAGCTTTCAAAGCAAATGTTTGATTTACAAACAAATCTAAAGATGAAGAACTTCTTAAAATATTATAAAAATGAATTTATTGATAATTGCCTGACAACTTGATAAAATTTTGTCTAGGATTTTGGTATTTATAGCTACCCAAACACAGCTACTTTGTGATTCTGCTAGCTGACTTCTATTTCAGCAAAACTAATCACATATGGACAAGAATGGAGTTATGCTGAAGACTGAAAGTGAATATTCGTTTTTATGTGCTGCAAGTAGGAAGATCTATCCCTTTGCTAAACAAGTTCTCTACTCTTGAAATGTTGATATAATCTGACTTTAAACCCACCATTTTATGAATGCTGCTCATTTCTAGTAAAGATTTATAAAAATCAACTGTAAATATATCACATTTCTATGAGGTGGTTTTCCCCTTCTGGCATGTATTTTAGTGCATTTTACTGCTTGATTACAATTTCTACTTTATCATGCTGCAACATTATCTGTTTTCTTTCAGCAAAATCAACATCATTTCTTTAACAGAGAAAATGCAGGGTACTACTGTACCAGAGTGAAACCATTTCAAACTCAGTCATGTGCAGTATGTTAATGAGCCCACCAAAATAATGTCAACATAATCTGCAATCTGCACAGCAAAAATGAAATGTCAGCCAATTTTACAAAATGGCAAATGGTTTTACTGTTCCAGGAGATGATTTAAAGATCTGTTAGTTCGGGAAGATGACATAAAATAGGAAATCAAAGACTTTGGAGAAAGCAAAAAAAAATATCAATAGAACTACTACTTTTACACATACACTACAGCAAACTGGAGAATTTTGTAAGTGTTATTTTTTCAGTAGCACATTTGATCTATCTAGAGGTTACAAAGATAGAAGAATCAATGTATTTTTAACATTTAGAAAGACCTATATTCAGGTCCTCGGCAAACAGCCTTTTCCATAGAATCCATCCTTAATATTTTTACAGCCATTACATCTTGAGAAAAAAAATAGGCACAAACTCTACATGTTGTGATCTTACTAGTTTACCTTACATCAAAACTAAAGCAACTTGTCTTTGTAGAGTTTTTATAGTACCTTCAGATGGCTTGTGCATTTTGCAACAGGAAGGTGAAAAAGTAGCCCTATCAAAAAGTTAATATAAGATGTAACCAGAAGAAGGTCCCAATTCTCATTTAATATCTAAATACAGCATTTATAGTGAATAAGTGGAAAATGGATAAAATATCCTAAGCAGAAAAAGAAAAGTTTAGCATACAGTTGTCCTAGCAATATTGCCGCTAAACCATAACATTGCCTAACACATTTTTTGCCACTCAGCTACTTAAGTACAAAAGAGCTATATTCATTAATACTAGCTGAGGAAGTGACTTTTTTTTAAGAGCATTTGTCCATTTTTCACAAAAAAAAAGAGTGAAATTATAGATGAATAATTTTGTCCGCAGTATGTGTTCACTAGTATCTAGGAAATAGCCAAGTATTTTAGATACTGTCACCACTGGCCATTCTACATTTTTAGGCAATATAAATAGTGGCTACCCTTCCATAGTAGGTTTCCTAGACCATATACTTGCCATCCAATTCATCCTGGGCACTAAAGCTAATTTACCTGTTTCAGAATTGTAGATTCTTGTTATCAGCATGTATCTAAAAATTAAGGACTATAATATTTAGTTTAGTAATGTCTCAGTCCTTTTATACTTAAGTCATTCTATGAATTTATCCATGAATCTATTACCAGATATCACACAGAGCTTTGTGTTCACAAGGCTAGAATTTGGAGAGAAAAAAAAAAAAAAGGGTGACCAAAATCAGTTGCCAAAATCCCAAACACTTATCGGGGAAAAAATAACAACAAAAAATGACAACAGATGTGAGGAAACTGAGGTGTGTTGAAAACTGGAAGACAGTTAACAATGCTCATAGGCTAGTAAGGAAGCAATGATTAACAATCTATTTTAAAGTGAGCAGGGATTCTGTTTACTGCTAATGTATTTCCCCAGATCATCATTCAGACCTTTACAGTCATAGAGTAAATAGCAGCAGATGTTAAGCTGTAAGGCCACATCATTCAGCTACTATTAGGTATTTAATAAAAGTAGGCATGCTTGACAAAATCCTGCCCCGGTTTAATAAAGCTATACTGAAAGGGGAGGAAGAAGTGCTGTCATGTGCACTCTCTGTGGTCTTTTCAAATACAGAAAAAAAGATGGACCCTTCTGTGACTACTAGACTTATGTGTGTCAGAGAGACTCCACACCTCATCTACAGATATATATTTTATCCAATAATATTTAACAAAAATCTACCAGATGATAGAATAAGGTTTTGAGAGTTGCCTTCTGTTACTGTGTTTGTATGGATAGTGTTTAAAAAGAGGAAAAAGTCAACATTCATAAAAAGGATAGTGAAAGTACACTTTCTTAAAAACATCTTGCTTTTACCATATCTTCTTCTTTAATTTCTTTACATGCAGGAGATACCTTTCAGAGCATAGATCTCACAAGGGGCTCCAAGATCAGCTGAGATCAATACTATTCAGTACTGCAATATCAACTAAAACAAGTATGCTTAACTAGATTGAAAATATATTTAAAAGTAAATCAGAGAAACAGGACAGTATAAACGTGCATGGCTGACAAATTTAAATTAGAGAAATAGACCAATTATTTGAGGATACAACTTTTGAAAGTGTTCCATAGTCACTAGCTGCAAGAAAATACACACTCCATGAGCTGCTCCTTCCTCACAGTGTACATGTTAATTTAGGAGCATATGCAGTACTGGTAGATGGGCAAATCCAAGCTACACAGCTGCTAAAATAACAAACACATGAAACAGACACACACAAATATTAAGTAACCTTTTATAGTTCCAACTAGACAGAGCAACCAAGCAATTTTTATTAATACAGATAATTCCTGGAGGTAAAGTAGCATGCAAGGAGAATTAGGATAAAACTTTTATGAAAAAGCCTTAATTAATGAATTAAAATTTCAGTGTTAATAATTCATAATTAATTAATGCAATTTCATGCATTTTTTTAGTGTTTTAAAGGCTTCTAGAGTCAAGAGACTGCATTTATTTGATAAACATCTGGAATGTTCTGTCTTAACCCTGAAACAAAAGGAAATTTCCATATGAACAAGTTAACCTTTGAGGTCTCTATCTGCTGGAGCAAAATTCACAGCCCTAATTTGACCATGAATTTTCACACAATGCACTAGAAAAGCTGAGTGTCTGAGGCTCTACATACTGTTCTGTATATGGTATATATCTTTAAAGCAGAACTAACCTTCAGTTAGGTGTGTTTTCCTGTACTCTCATACAGTTATGCTGTACCTCTTGTGCAAGCCTGCTCAGCTCCTCAAAATTGTGCCATGCAAAAGCAAAAAAAAGAAAGAAAACAAAAAATTGAAAGCTTCTTTTCTACCTGCTTTCCTTCCCCTCAAGCAAATCATATGACCACACTGCTATATTTAGGACATACTCTAGCATGATGTGGATTTGGCCCTTCAGAAAAGTAGAATCAAATATGCAGTCCTTACCAAACTACTAAATGAAATAATTCATATAAGCAACCAAAATGGACATTAAGGTAAGCTCTTTCTTATGTTTTTCTTATTAAATGAGAGTCATGAATATTGGTGCATGAATAGTGGTGCATGAATTGGTGCAAAGACCAATCTTATAAATTTGTTATTTTGGGGATACAGAGGACTTTGTACCTCCTAACAGAGTTTGGCATGACCTGAAATTAAACACATCTTGAGCATGTGAACAGTGTAACTGCTGGCAAATGAAGTTACATAGTCTGCTTCCTCATTTGACAGCACTTTGAGAATGAAGTTTAGCTATGAAGTTTGATACCTCTCTCCCATATAATAGAATAAAATAGACAGACTGATAGACAGGCTTACTAAATTAGTAAAGTTATGAGTTTCATTAAGCAGCACACAGTACTTACATGCACAATAGCTTTTATGTGAAAGCATTATAGATGTTTCAGTGCTATCCCACAGCTGCATTGTTTTCAGCATCAAATAGCTAAAGTACCCTTTGAAAGCTCTTCTGGATTATGTCACACTTGGCCAAATCAAGTATCTCTACATCCAAAATTAATTTCATAGAATCATACAATCATTGTTGTTGGAAAAGATCTTTAAGATTATCAAGTCCAACCATAATTTATCTTTAAGGCTCAGCTTGAAAGGAAAATAAAACAATTCTGACTATGAAATAAAAATAGCAAAGTAGTGAGCTCACTTATATACATCAGAAAGCTCAAATTTCAAGTTTAGAATGTTCAAGTTCAACTCTACTAAATTATCTTAAGAGAGGAAAATCCTGAAACATTTTTCATTAATTTACTTCAAAAACTGAAAGATTATATTATAGCCACAGAAACTGGCATAAAACTACTCAAAACCATCCAAGTTATTTTTCAGTATTAACTCCATTACATCTCTGCTGTATGTTTGCTTGTCACAGTTTAAGGCTATATCTGAGTTGTTTGAAAGTGTTTAATTAGATTCGCCAGTTGCTCCACTATTTGAATAGCATTTAGTTTGCTGAATTATTCTGACAGAACATTTAGCAATTGTCAGAGGTATTCCAAACAATGCAAGACAACAAATTCCCATAAAGCAATTAGAAAAGCAATTAATGAAAGATAAATCTCAAAGTAAAAAAAAAAAATTAAAAAATTGTTTTTAGTGGCATGCAAAAAAGGAACTATTTATTTCTAAAATTTCTTAAAATGTCATCCAAAGCAGGAAATTTGTTTTTGTGACTGTACCTCATCTGTGAGATATATCTAAGAATCTTATAGTAGTAAAACTTGTATTTGTTAGATGGAATTGCTGCATTTATGTCAACATTTATGTCAAATATTTTTCCTTTTTAATTGTGTATAAAAGTGAAATAGTTCAGGAGGTTTCTCAACAATTTTGTAGCTTTAATAGGTAAAATGTTTACTCATTTTGACAGAAGTACTATAGTACTTGCTTATAATAAGTATGACTGAGCATATTTTTCCCCATGACCTATACTCTTCATTTTTCTCTCCTGTAAGAGATTCCATAGGCAAGGGAAGTATTTTGCATTAAAGACTCTTTCAGTTCTCAATCTTTCAACAAAATTTGTAGAAAAGAGCTACACAATCAGGGCTTAGCAAAAGAAAGCTGACACCATTACATAGAGAGTCCAATGAAGGAGAGCCAATGCACATACGAACCTCAGGCTGCTACTTCTGCTTTGCTGAGAGATAACATGTGGCATCTGAGAGTTTTAATTAGGTAGACAATTAGTTATGAAGCTGTTTGTTGAAAGTGATAAATGTGCCGAAGATTCATACACAAGAAGGTGGAACACTAATTAGTTCACCTCTGAGTATGTATGATTCAAATCATGTATATTGTCGTATATTATATATGTATAGGAAAATTCTGGCTTTCTAAAAAAAAGTTACATGGATTTTTTTTTTATTTGAGTAACATATGAAAAGATCTGTGACTTTAAAACTCTAAAAGTATCAGTCAAGTACTCTAATCTCTGGACCAAATTTTCACTTCTATGATATGTTTCACAGGTATGATCACAACATTTTATTGTAGTTTAAAAGATATTTTCAATGTTAAATGTTATATAACTCATGTTTTATTTAAAAAGCAGATGTAGAAAGCTTGTTTCAGAGTAGTTAAAATTTATTCTGTTATTCTCTATATTAAGAAAAGATATGTATTTTAACAGCTGATTCTGTGAATTTCTGTGCTTAAACTATATAGTAATTTTTCTTTACTATGACAAATACTAATTGGAGTCTGATCTAACACCAAGTGAAGTCAATGGGGAAAAAAAATCTGATTCATAACAGATATTAAATCTGATCGTGTAATAAATATGTTGTGAAGGGCCACATTATTATGTGATATTCTCAAGGCTACCATTAATATCAAGATTTTAACAACCTAGATATCCCTCCAAGAATAATGAAGGAAAAGGTTCTCTAGAGGGAAATTTAGAACTGGATTCTCTGACTAGCACACAGTAGGATCCTAACCTTTCTTCACTCTAGGGACTACAAAAGAAACACAGGAACTTTAATCTCAACATTAGTTTCAGCAAATAATGTGTACCAGAAAATTTGATTATAATTATAGATGTACCTTAAGTTTTTCCTATATATATCTCATCTTACTTCACTGAGCTGAAATCTAAGATTACGTTCATTTTTTTGTAGGAGTCTATCCATTAAACAAACATTAATACAACTACAAATATGATTTCATTCAAATCAGCTACCTACACTCATCTAAAACATGTTACAAAAACATGTTGCAAATATGTATTTGCATGGTTTCCATTTATTAAAAAAGTTAAAACCGTATGGCTATTCAAATATTGAATATGGTTATTCAAATTCAAGAGAACATATCAGCAATTATTTTATTTGATTTTGCATAGTAATTAACTTCTTGGGAACAATTTTTTGTTTGTTGTTGTGAGAGAACATTAATAGATAAAATCCTAGCAATAGTAATGAAGAAGTCAGAAGAAGAGACTCAAGCATAATTTAATTAACAAAAATACCTTGGAAAGAACCAGTGCCCCAAAAGTGCATATCATATGCTATGGTGATAAAATTATTTTTTGTTAAAAATACTCTAGATGATTGTAATAATATTTAGCATCATATTTCACATTGTACACAAAATCAAAGATAATTACTATAACAAATAAAAATTTTAAATAGTTCTCACATGATGATTATGTGTCTTTATTACCTACAAACACTTAAAAATAGTTGCCTTTTATACAGTAACAAACAAGATGAGCTTTTTTTGGGAGGGAGGCAAAGGGGCTCTTATCACCATCCAAATACTAAATCTGGATTTATTTTACAGTATATCATACTGAACAATAAGACACAGATTTGTATTAAATAAGTGTTTTTAGATTTTATTTCTATTTTTACTTGCCTTATTCATGGAACATCACATAATGTAGCTGCATCTGTCCTCAACAAGATTAAAGCATAAAAGCCTATGATTGCCCTTTTTTGCCCTTTTGATGACAAGAGATGAGTTTTTTTTCCTCTGTCATTATAAAAGAATAATATTCCTTTTCCTTCACAGACTATACTATTCAAATTGAAAAAAAAAACTACCAACATTTTAATAAAACTGATATATTTTACTATTAAGTAGTCATGACATTTTGGCAATAAAGTTTTTTTTTGCCTTACATTGGCAGTTAGATTTCAAGTCACTGTGCAGATAAAGTTCTTATGTGCTTTAAGATTAAAATATGCACTAACTTAAGTCTTCATATCAAATGCAATATTGCAGAGCCATAGCTGTGTAACAATATACCTTATTTACGAGAGAATAGAGTGATTGGACTTCTTCTCAGACACCAGAAAACTAACAGAGAAGAGCAGACTGCTTCCAAAAGAGCAAAGGCATTTTATCAGCATTTCTACTATCTGCAGCAAAGCAGCCTTTCAGGGAAATTTTATGAGATGCATAAATCCTGCATTATTACTGCCAGGAATAGGTATAGAAGGAATGGTCAATGCAAGTTAGGTTTTTCAGTAGACACAGAAGAAATGGTGGTAGGCATTTTTTAAACCTGGTCAAATTATGTGAGCTTGAAATCATCACACGTAAGAGATATACATACACACACACATACACACACACACACATGCACATATCTGGAATTTGACCATGGAGGGATAAAGGCTTTTCAGGAGGAAGGTGGCATAGTTGCATATAGCCAGGAATAGACAGTCCAGGAGGTTCCTGCAGAACATTGCAGATAATTTCTTGACACAGGTGGTTGATGAGCCAGCTAGGGGAAGGGCGCTGCTGGACCTGATACTAACAAACAGAGATGGTCTAGTGGGAAATGTTAGAGTTGGGGGCAGTCTAGGTTGCAATGACCACAAGATGTTGGAATTCATGATCCTGTGTGGAGGAAGCAGGGCAAGAAGTAGGATAGCTGCCCTGGACTTCAAGAGAGCCAACTTTGACCTCTTCAGGGAGCTCCTTGGAGGAGTCTCCTGGGTCAGGGTCCTAGAAGGAAAGGGAGTCCAGGAGAGTTGGCTAATATTCAAGCACCACTTCCTTCAAGCTCACGATCAGTGTATTCCCACTAAAAAGAAGTCGAGTAAGCAGGGCAGGAGACCGGTATGGATGGGCAAGAAGATCCTGGCCAAAGTTAATGAGAAAAAAAAGAGTGTACAGCTTGTGGAAGAAAGGACAGGCTACATGGGAAGAATATAGGCGCATTGTCAGAGAATGCAGATGCGAAATGCCCGGGTGGAATTAGAATTGGCGAGGAATGTCAGGGACAACAGGAAGGGTTTCTATAAATACGCTAGCAGCAAGAGGATGACGAGGGAAAATGTTAGTGGGCTGCGGAATGGGGAGGGGGCCTTGGTGACGGAGGATGCCGAGAAGACAGTTACTAAATGCCTTCTTTGCCTCTGTCTTTACTGCTAAGGCCACTCCCCATGAACTGCAGGGCTCAAGTGGAAGAGAAATAAATGGTGTAGAGGAAGACCTTCCGTTGATTGAGAATTATTGGGTTAGGGATCACTTAGGCAAACTGGCCACTCAAAAATCTATGGGCCCAGATGGGATGCACCTAAGAGTGCTGAGGGAATTGGCCGAGGTTATTGCTCAGCCTCTCTCCATCATCTTCGAAAGATCCTGGAGAGCAGGGGAGGTGCCCGAGGACTGGAACAGAGCCAATGTCACTCCAGTCTTCAAAAAGGACAAGAGGGAGGAGCCGGACAATTACAGGCTGGTCAGCCTCACCTCCGTCCCTGGAAAGGTGATGGAGCATCTCATCCTAGAGAGAAACTCCAGGCATATGAAGAAGAATAAGAAGGTGTTGAGGAGCAGTGAGCATGGATTCACCAAGAGGAAGTCATGTCTGATGAACATCATAGCATTCTATGATGGGATGACTAGCTAGCTGGACAAGGGGAGAGCCATGGATGTTGTCTACCTTGACTTCAGCAAGGCTTTTGACATGTTCTCCCATACTATCCTCATACAGAAGCTCCGGGAGAGTGGACTAGATGAGTACACGGTGCAGTGGATTGAGGGCTGGCTGGATGGCAGAGCTCAGAAGGTGGTCATAAATGGGGCCAAGGCCAGTTGGAGGCCTGTGGCCAGTGGTGTCCCCCAGGGGTCAGTGCTGCACCCGGTGCTGTTCAACTTGTTCATCTATGACCTGGACAAGGGCACAGAGTGCACTCTGAGCAAGTTTGCAGACGACACCACTGTGAGCCACCACAGTGGCCAACACTCTGGAGGGCTGTGCTGCCATCCAGAGGGACCTGGACAGGCTGGATAGTTGGGCAGAGAGGCACCTCATGGGGTTCAATAAGGACAAGTGTAGGGTCCTGCACTTGGGGAGGAATAACCCCAGGCACCAGTACCAATTAGGGGTCGACCTGCTGCAAAGCAGCTCTGAAGAGAAGGACCTGGGAGTCCTGGTTAACACTAAGCTAACCATGAGTCAGCAGTGTGCCCTCGTGGCCAAGAAGGCCAATGGGAACCTGGCCTGCATCAGGAGGAGTGTTACCAGCAGGTCGAAGGAGGTGATTCTGCCCCTCTACTCAGCTCTGGTGAGGCCGCACCTAGAATACTGTGTGCAGTTCTGGGCTCCCCAGTATAAGAGGGATGTGGAGCTTCTAGAGAGGGTGCAGCAGATAGCAGTAAAGATGATTAAGGGACTGGAGCATCTCTCATATGAGGAGAGAATGTGTGAGTTGGTACTATTCAGCTTGGAGAAGAGAAAGCTGAGAGGGGATCTTATTAACATGTATAAATACATGAAGGGAGATTGTAAGGAAGA
>JAUBOD010000203.1:181017-199281 GCA_032353885.1 Nothura maculosa | reverse complement strand
GACAGAGCAGTGGAACAGGCTACCCAGGGAGGTTGTGGAGTCTCCTTCTCTGGAGGTCTTCAAAACCCGCCTGGATGTCACCCTGTGCCACATGGTGTAGGTGTGCCTGCCTGAGCAGGAAGGTTGGACTAGATGATCTCTAGAGGTCCCTTCCAACCTTGAAGATTCTATGATATATGTATATGTGTATATATATGTGTATGTATTCATATACATATTACAAAAATGTATCTCAGTAAAAATCTCAGTGGTTCGTGTTTTTGAGTTTTTCTATCATTCTGCTCACTTCTCTGTCCTTGTTCTCTCTCTTGTCCTGTTTTCCAGTATCCTTTATCTCTTCTTCCTCCTAAAGAGGTTGAGATTCTTCCAAATAATATTCTCAATGTATTGATTACATTTTTGACTAACACAATAACTAAAGCTTCCTCAGTGCTCAGCTGAAGCCACTTTGCTCTTCACGACATTGCCAGTGTTTTGTTTTACTATTTGCACTCATGCAAATAACAGAATTTCTGAATTTTTAGTTTTAAACTTTTCTTTGTTCTCCAACAAGACAATTCAAAGGCACCTGAGAATTAAAATTATTAAAAAAACCAAATATATACTTGCATTTTCACAGAGAAGTATACAACATATTTCATAACTTATTTTTCTTACTGCTTCACTTTGCAAGTTCATTTTGAAAGAAAATAAAAAATGACATGTTTGCCAATGTTATCATAAAACTGCCCCACTGAAAACTTCTAACTTGACAGTTTATCATATTCATAAATGAAACAAAAACATTCCCCCAGGAAATTGCCTGTTTTCTGCCTATCTTGACAGACAGAGACAAACAGCAAGAAACGCTGTTCCAATCGAAAATTATGCTTTAGCTCAAGTCTATTCAAATCATGTGCAATCTCTCTTGGTGGACCCATCACAAACTTTATCATGAGAATGGTCTCTTGCCCAGAAAACCAAGGTCAAGAAATACATGTCTTCATAGCTAGGACACAGAACAATTTTACCTTTCTTTAGTAAGCTTACATACCATCATGTATTTACAGCCGTGGCTATGAAAAAGCAACTATTTCTCTGTCTACACAGAAAACATTCCAGCAGAGCAATATCAAGAGCAACATGTCACTTAGTTATCAGACTGCCAGCTGCTGAAAACAATTGAGGAAGATTTTAGCATTGCCCTTTGCAACAATCACATATTGAACACAGGTGAGTTTTATTGCCCTGACTAAAATTTTGACCCAGATCTGCCATAGAGAACACTTAGCATTCATATAGCACCTGTCACCTTTCATCCCTAAGGATTTCAGAGCACTCTTCAGTAAGGTAGAATTTCTGGAATTGTTATTCAGGAAAACATCTTAAAAAGTATTCTCCTGGTTGAACATTTGACACTAAAGATACTGATTTTATTTTCTAAACTACTGGTTAAGAACTGCGGAAAAGTATTCTCCAAGGAAAATTCTAAAAATAAAACAGCCACAGAAGTTCAATAAATCTATAACTGTTCTTCCTAAAATTCAGCCCGTAGCCCCATGAAACATTGTGATAGGAATTCTGTATTTTGTGTTAGGATATTTATTTTAAAAGCCTTAGAATTTAAAATCCTGATTTATTTCTAAAAGAAAGTGGAAAAGCATGTCCGAGATCCATTTTCCCCTCTTTGAGGAAAAACGCTTTTCAGGGGCTTATGCTTGGAATAATATGGGTTTACTTTATAGACTATTTTGAATTATAGAGATTTGATCAAAGATATCTCATCTGCATTTCAATATATTTTCCTATGCCACTTCCCTAAATGTGAGCAAATTTTCTTCATTCCAGTTTTGACCTGAAGTTTCTTCCAGGATGTTACAGTCCTTTTGCTCACTTGAAACATGAAAAAAAAGCCACTGTAACCCAGTAATGGCTGAAAATGCTCCACTGCCCTTCCACATTGTGCAAAACACACTATACCCAAATTTCTCAACAGACAAGGCACCCTTTGATATTATTTATCCTGAAAGAACTTGCAGTATTCCTACCATAGTATATCTACCTACCTACCGTATATAACACAGAGCATATGTTCTGTCACAGTACTGTGCAGAAGATATTCTCCTTTACAGTAGTAATTTCCCTGCAACTTAAGAGGGGAAAGGTGGGGAAGGGCTTTGAACAAGTGTCTTGGTGCCAGGGCTATATGCCTTCCACCTTGGTCTACAGAGATCAGCTACTCCCCAGCTGCCAGCCAACATTTGCTATTTGGCCTTCCAAATGACTTCACAGAAGAAACCACTTCTGTATGCCTCACAGAATTTAGTTTCTGGAGACTCATGGATTCATTTCATTGTGTCCAGGGTAAGGGTAATTGTTGCCTTTCTTGAGGACAGGTGACAGGCTAGACCAGTCTGTTGATCAACAATGTTCACCAACATCCAAACCCTGTTCAGGAAGACTGTGATGAGATAAGGACTAACAAGTAGAGATGCTCCTTGTCTTTGATCAATGTTAGCAGAAACCTTGGAGATGAAAATTTGTAAGAAAAATTGAGTTAACTTTGTGCCTGTACTTAAACAACCCTCAACCTCACCTTTATCAACACACTACGCTTTCCAGTTTTGCTCTCGTACAGACATATGGCTGCCTTGTGCTCTGTCAGCTTACCTCGGTAAAGCAGCAAAAAAAGCTTTTTGATAAAGTAACAGCACGCCAACCATTTTAGACAAGTGAGTTTCTCCCTGGTCACAACTCATCCAAAATAGTTGCCTTCCAAATACTGGACTCTAAAGTTTGTGCCACTTCTGGGAGTGCTTTCAGAAAGGCTATTTCTCAGATATACCTGTGCAGAGTGCAATGGTATTCACTTCTCTCTGACTGATTACCTTCCTTGTGCAGAAGAAGGCAGACACATTCTGTGGATAGTCATGTGAAAATTCCATGGGACAGGTAGTCCCACCTGCCCTTCAGAATAACTGCAAAGAAATCCGGTGTAGAAAAACCGCTCTCAATTAACTCAGGGCAGGGCAGTGTGGACTGTGCTGTGTTGCCTGAGGCAATGCAATCTTGACAGGTTTCCAGCTGCCTGGAAGATGCCATAAAGATGAATATTGTCTTGGTTTCTAATGACAAACCTTTTGATTGTACTTGCTATGCTGCCAAACATGCTGTAAAGATAGGCACAGGGAAGCGCTGTTGTAGGAAGTGGTTGATTGAGTCTTTACAATTATAGCCATTGAAATTGAACCACATACAGAAAAGAAGAAGTATAAACCTTAGTGAACTTCTTATGGAGAGTAAATAATTATATCAACTGCAATAATTTCTGATAATTTCATCCCAACCAAGGTAATAATTTATTGGGCTATATAAATACATGTACTGTTTCTGTGTATTTATGCATATATATATATGTTCACATACACAAACACTCACATATATTTAATACAAATTTACTTTCAGAACATCTTCCTCTGCATAAAAGTGTGATGAAAGAAGCAATTAGAATTTAGCTGACATCAGAATTAAATAATGTTAGGCAACTATTGCCATTCCTAGTCTACTACTGTTTATTCTGGAAATACAGCATTAAGCAACACTTAATATAATAATGTTTTATTTTAGAAAGAAAAAAATATGATCATAAAGTTTCAGCATCTAGACTCCTAAGTTAGTGAAGGGACTTTCGGTTTACACAAATATGACTGAGAGACAGTTGTGGCCTCTAGTTATTTCTTTCACTTGCAGAGTTTTAAATCAGACCATTTGATATAAAAAAGGACTTGACAAATGAGAAATGTGACAAATACTGAGAAATGCCTTTCATGGAAGTGAGTGGGAGTAGCAGGTGTTCACCAGCTACCAGGAGCTGGTGTTCCTTGAAGGGCAAAATGTATTCCTCAGACAAGTAGATTTTGAAAAAACAATGAAAGGCTATGAGGAACTTCACAACAAAATCATTGGTATTGAAATAAACTTGCAAACAAAACTGCAGCTTAAATCTCAGGGCAACACACTTGTTCTTTGCCAAAGCAATAACAATAAAAGTAGTTTTATTTAAAAAAAATGTTTTTTAGTAGTTTCTTTAGTATATTAATTTGGTAATCAGATCTCATACTAGACTTGCAGCTCTCCTCCAGAGTGAGCCAAAAGTAGTTCACCTTAATAGAAATGTGTTTGGAGCCCAACTTTAATGTTATGCTTTAGATAATATGTTTTTGTAAATGAAATTATCATGTGGTGGACTCTGCTGACATAAAAGAGGTAATCAGCTGAACTGACAAAGCATAAAGACAGGAGCCAGTGTCAAGTAGGTTATTCTTAATGGATCTAGCATGCCATTCTACAAAAAGATGCCATTTGTGGCTGATGGCATTGATATAACTAATTGCTAACCAGGAGCCATGCCAACTGCTTGACACAAGTTCGGGTCAAAGCCAATTGTTCATGGTTATATTCATCTAGATATGAACAGTTTTTGTACCCTCAGGTAGATGAACATAATGTCAGCTCCTAGAGAGCTTATGAATGAAGGGAGGGTGAGTGGATAAATGAGGGGTAAAAGGAACAGGCTACCAAATTCTTTTTAAACACCTGAAAGCAGTTGTTACTTCAAGTAATGTATCCAGGTCTCATCTCATCAAGATCACAACTTCACAGTTAAGAAGATACATAAATACAAAGAAATACATCCTTCAGTATTTGGAGAATAGAATATTTTTAAAGGTGACGAAGCAGATATACATTTCTGCCAAAGTGAACTGTTTCTGCACTTTTAATACAAATAGGACTAGAAATTTGATGGACTTTGAAATCAACATGCTGATTACAACCAGACTTTTCTCTTATGGTGCCAGAGTAAGCAAGTGCTCCAAAACTTTGCTTTTTAATCTTTACTTCTCTGATCTTCTGTACCAATACAGAAAATGAAAGGTATTCCTTTTACAAATTATTACATAACTTTTTTCGCCCTCTATTTTCTCCATAACAGTTACATTTATAAAAGATGTGGCCATCTTTCTTTCTCCCTTTCTTCTTATTGATTCTACCAGATTTTTGTAAAGGAACATGAAGGCAGCAAATTATATTTAATGAAAATTCAGGAAATATAGAGGAGGTGGAGACAGGCAAAGATCACAGAAGCAAGAGATCCAAGCCAATTCCAATCTCTAATGAAAGCACCTTCTGCTTTTAGAATATAGCAAGGTATCATTAACTGTTACAGTACATTAAGAGTGAGAGTTTTCTTTCCAAACGCAAATAAATGCTTAAGTAGTGCTTTTTACACTTTATACTCGACATGTTTGTCTATACAAGAAGACATACTTTGCTACACATTTTACAATTCAGTGTTAAAGCTGCCAATTAGTTATTCACAACACAGAATCACAGAATGGTTAAAATTGGAAGGGACCCCTAGAGATCATCTAGTCCAACCCCATGCTCCAACAGGGACACTCAGATCATGAGCCAAAATTGTTATTTTTATGTACATTGATGAGATAAGAAAGCAAATATTATCATTATACTAAGCTGTATTTATATTCTGCCATGGCCAAAATTACTTAACTTGGCATCTGCTATATCTCACTTAAAAAAAAAGAGAGAAAGAAAAATCTTGCCTTAGGAATAGCCAAGGGTAAATAAACATAATACTCAGAAAAAAAAGAGAGACAGTCAAAGACAAGTTTTTCTTTTTTTTTTTTTTTTTTTTTCCTGCTGACATATTACATGTTTAAAAGGAAAACCCATCATAGCAACTTTTATTTTTTATTTTGTGGATAGATAACCAGAAGCTGAATGTCAGGATACCTTTGAACTTCTAAGATAACTGCCCCTTTTCAACAGGGGATCACAATTTATAATGCAGTTATAACAAGGGCTATGATGATTGCAAAATCCCTTGTTACATCCTAGCAATAAAATTAACTGCCATTAAAACATGTAGCAGTACTGTACATGCATCAACTCTTACAGGGTATAGCTTCCTGTGGGTATGTGTCAAGTTAAATAGCTTTGTTCTGAAATAAGTGACTAGTGCAATGCTGCTTTTTTCCACTGACAGAGTTAGAGAAAATGTTCTTCATCCTTCTGGATTGAATGCTGAATGCTGGTAGCTTTTCATTTACATTTATGTGCAACAATGGCCTCCAGGGAACAGGTAATTTAAATGGAGTACTTTTCTACCAGTGTGTTTCAAAAAAACAAAAAATTATATGTATATATTTATATAAGCACACATTTTGTCAATGCAAAAGTCTTGAAGTAAATATGGAAGTAGTGGTCTGAGTAGAACATATCTCTCCTTCAATATATTATATTTATATTTAGCTAGTTAGAGTAAATATTTGTCAACATTATTAAAAATAGTTATTAGCTTATTGAATAAAGGTTTTATGAAATTTAATATCATTTTTATTTTATATGTATTTCTAAATACTGGTAAAGCAGATACTTTACTGGCAGTTCTTAGAATGTTGAAATTCTGAGTTCAGTAATTTTCCTAGTCACTTGCTTGCTAGGTCATGAGCCATTCAAAATACCTAACATGCTTCACACACTGTCACCAAGGAAAAAATCTGCCTTATATAACTGATGTATGACTTTTCTCAGCTGGTTAAATGGGACAGGATGAATGAGATAGATTGAAATTGTCCCCATCAGTCATTCATTCCACCTGGGATATGAGGAATTTTCCAGGCTTAAAAAAAAAAAAAAAAAAAAAATTTAAGTTATTTGAATGAATTAAAAATTTGTTTGTATTCCAACTGTACCACATTACTTTGAAGGTATGAAGGTGAAACTACTTTGAAGATGAAACTGCTGTTCAGTCAAGACATGGTGTCACAAACCACTACTTAATGAGTTGTCTTCATTTCTGAGGACTGATTAGCTAAATCAAAGCATTTTTGTCTCTAGGCGATATAACATTGAAGAGTAATGCAAAGGATCTCTGATGTAAGAAAAACTTGAAAAAGCCCCATTTCCTGTAGAATCTGCATTCAGCTAATTACCACTTCGTTTCGGAGTCGCAAGGACAGAATAAAAACTGTGATAGTAGCTAATATGTTCTCCGCTGTAAACTTCCAACACATGTTGCTTCTCTCCATAAAAGTATCTTAGACACTTATGCATGCTTAATGTCCCTTTCCAAAAAGTAATGAGAAAAATATCTAACTGAAAGAGAGTGGTTTGATTCGTATTACCCAACTACTTTCCATACTTCTGCCTTGAAACTACAGCACACCAGAAGATACTTTTTTACTACAGTATGTTCTCTGTACTTGGAGTATAAAATATACGTAAACTGACTTTGATGTGTAGTAAATAGAAAGCTGTTGACTTTCATGTGCTTTTACATGTTTTTCAGCTAACATAGACACCCAAATGTCATGTCCCACTCAAGCAGAGAGCATACAGACTTCTTAAAGTGTTATAAAACTTAAAATTTATAAAATGTAATCATTTCCTTGATCCTTTGCATATTTATTTAATTACTGCTTAACAAAAAGTAATATATTGTTCACTGTAAATAAAATGCTTTATATACCACAAAAATTAAATTGAGTAATATGTAATAAAAGTCATTTACATAAAATGCTATAATATTTCATATTGTCAGTGGAAGGGAAAACATATTTTTTCTTTTTCTTTCTTTAAATATATCATATAACAACAAGGGACATGCCACACAATAAAATACTAAAGGCTTTTTCTTTTGATGGCATGTATCTCTTCAGTGAGATTCAGGTTACTTGTCATGAAGTATGGCAACTTTAAAAGAAGGAACAATATTGCAATCTGGATTTCTGGAATATATTTCTAGGCTATGTATGTTTATGATTTATAGTTGATATAAATAGAACATGAAATAATGAAGGGAAAAGAATAAAATTCATTGTTACAGGCATATATAGCTACCCTTTTTTCCTCTGACTGTAATTTGTTAATCCTCTTCTTGACCCTATTTCCTAATTAGAGAAAGTGTATTCATTTTTATAAAGGAATAGTATTTCTTTCTTAATCTGAGAAGACAGAATGAAATATTAAGGTAAATGGCTTAATATAACTATTTCAGTCAAGATTCTTTGTCAGAATTAACTAGCTGTGCAACAAAAAATTCAAAAATGTAAAATTCAAAATATATTTCTGTTCTGTGGAATTGTTGATACCATGGTGGTTTGATATTCTGATCGATAAGTTTGAGCTCATTAAAAAAGAAAGGTCAAAGTGAAATATCTATATTTAAATATATATATTTTTACCATATTAATATGTGCTATTTAAGAATACCTATATATAACTTTACCCCTAACAACTACTAGAATGGTGCTTAAGAAATCAGTATTTTATTATTGACCTTTTACTACTCACTTCACAGAATGAGAAGATAAAAGGAATATTCAGATATATCTAGATTTTTGTTAGCATTTCATACTGTATTCTTAAAATTTTCTTGAAGTGGCTTGTATGCAACTCAGTCATGCAAAGTAAGTGACTGTAACTGAACATGAGTTTAGATGCCAACATATTGAATTGAAGAAGAGATTTCTGAAATGACATTGTGATTTTTATTAGGTGCCACTCTATTTCATAGCATGACTGAGGAAGTAAACAACTTGTTAGCAAAATTCATTAGTGATGCCCAAAGGTAGACTCCACCCCCTCACTCACAGCGCTATAAGCAGCATCAGCAAAGGTGCCAGAATACGATCCTAAATTAGAGTGTCAACACAGTTTTAGGAGAAATGTGTGAAGATATTTAAAAAAAGAGAGAGTGCTAGTGAAATCGAGGGAAAAAGGACAATTTTAGAAAATCCCAAGATAGCAGAAAAAGAAGGGAGAACAGTGAGGAATATCTGATGAATAATATTTTGTCTTCTAGAAACACACCTAGATGTTGTATCTATTATTGTATTCCTTCTAACAGGCAAATACTTAAAGCTAAGCATGGATCAGGAATGGCTGGGGTTTATCATTTCATTAGCTGAAACAACAAGTATCAATGTAAGTTCTACTGTCATCATTTTTTCATCTCCTATGCAATCAATTTAGGTGAGATTAAGGAGGCTTATTAAAAGCCAATTTCATTGGCTCATTATGAAAGTTGTGTTAAAATTACTGATACTTCTCTAACAAACACTGAAGGTTTAGAGAAAAAAGTAAGGTTTCCAAGTCAGGAAATGCATATACAAAAATGATTTAGACAAAAAAAAATGATAAACCAAGCCAGTGGTTTTTCCCTTTTTCAGCATGTGAATAGGGAGTCAAGATGCTTTCTTCTGGCAGGTAGAGAGAAAGATGCAGAAGAGGCAGTCCTATGCCTGAAGAGCCGCCCACATTTCTGTGATGTAGTTCCACACTGCTGACACACTGAGTGGCTTTGATGCACTTAAAAGAACCAAGTGTGGATTTTTACAATACAACTCCTCCAGAAAGAAGAAAATGGGACTCAATCGGCAAACCTTCCCTGGAAAAGCGAGTATAGTTTTCATAAAAGATCAGGGGAAGAAATTTAGAAGGAAAGGCCATGTCAGCAATTTGATAATACAAACAACATTACATACAGCTACATACATACATACATACAGCTACATTACTGAGTTATTTACTGTACTTGAAAATAATTATGACAGAGTAATATTTACTTTCTTTCTGAAATGAAATAGGTTACACAAAATTGCATCCATTTTGTGAGTCAAATCAGTATAGAGATATCTATTTTAAATTACAACCTAAGAGCCTATGGATGACAAGTTGACCACGAGGCAGCAGTGTGCTGTCATGGCCAAGAAGGCCAAAGGGATTATGGAGTGCATTAAGAAGAGTGACTTCAGCAGGTCAAGAGAGGTGATCGTCCCCCTCTACTCAACTCTGGTGAGGCCACACCTGGAGTACTGTGTCCAGTTCTGGGCTCCCCAGTACAAGAGGGATGTGGAGCTGCTGGAGAAAGTACAGTGCAGGGCTACCAGGATGATCAGGGGCCTGGAATATCTACCTTAAGAGAAAAGACTGAGAGAGCTGGTCCTGTTCAGCCTGAAGAAAAGACTTAGGGAGAATCTGATCAGTGTCTTTAAACACTTCAAGGAAGGGAGTGAGGAGGTGGGGGCTGCCCTCTTTTCAGTGGTGGCCACTGGAAGAACTGGAGGAAATGGCCACAAGCTGAGGCACCCAAAGCTCCACAGGAACTTAAGAAAAAATATTTTAGCAGCAAGGGTGACAGAGCACTGGAACAGATTGCCAAGAAAGGCTGTGGAGTCTTCTTCTCTGGAGATCTACCAAACTCTCTTGGACGCAATCCTGTGCCACATGCTCTGGTTGACCCTGCCTGTGCAGGGGGTTTGGACTAGATGACTTCTAGAGGTCCATTCCAACCTTAAGGATTCTATGATTCTATGACTTACAAATGTAAATTGGCAGATGGAGATAATCTTTAACTTAAAATGAAACGAAGCTTGGACTAAAAGAAGATAGAAGTTCTTTATAGTGTATTTGGCAGTTGTTGCAATCATACTGATAGCCTTTAATTGTGTTTTGGTTTTACATGGTATTTGTTTACTTTGTATTTTGGAAGCAGCACATGGTAATAGGGACCTTTCTCTGTAATAACTCCCTATCTCTACTCCTACCTCATAAAAATAAAAATCTTCTATGTGTAAAAGCCTCACATTAAGTTTTATTTTACTGCTACCTTAATGTTTCAGTTTTGTTCACTATTTTTCTTTACTATTTTTTGTTCAAAATATTTACAAGCACAATAAATCTAAACAGTCTATCATTACTTATGCCATAATTGTTCTTATGAATAAAATACTACTTACCATCAAATGCACTTTATGCAAGTTCACCTGCTGAATACTTGATATAATAATTAGCTAATTAGCTCTCCTACACATCCTCTGAGGAAAGTATATGCATTTCCTGACTTGGAAACCTTACTTTTTTCTCTAAAGTCTTAATATTCTGGCCTTAGAGAGAACAGAAACATGGCATGAAAGATCACGAACATGTCCAGGGTCATTGGAACCATCCTTGCCAGAGAGCAATTAAAAACCGGTTGGCTCTCATTCTATCCTGTGCTTAGTCCATGCTATTCACTAATGAAAGTCTGTCAAAAAAACATTTGAAATACAGAGCATATGGTATATCATTTGCAGCCATTTCTGAAAGAACAGTTGTTGGAATGGAAGGAGCAGAAGGCCACAGACTTAATGGCAGAGATTTAAATTAATCTATTTTGCTCAAGGTTATTATTACTATGATTGGCTTACATAATTACTCTTAACATGAATTATGTTAAGGTATCTTACAAACCAAGGGCCTACTATAAAGTAAAGCACAAAATACCTTAAGGTATTTGTCTGGTTGATGCACTCCTGGGGGTGCTCTTTGTTTGGCTGGCTACTGATGTTCTGCCACCATTATGCCCCTGCGCCCCTCAGGGTCATCAAGGTGAGCCTACAATCATGTCATCAAACAATATATATTTTTCTTCATTAAATACATCAGACATTAAAGATGGAACATACACATTAAAATTCTTATATTTTCTTTTACAGGATTGCAACATACATTATTGCAAACAAGAAAGAAAACCTTTAAATAGTCTGCTTAAAATCAAGTGAGGCCACATAGGTTCATAGGTCAGCTTGCCATTGAACCTAATTCAAATTGACCTATGCTACTGATCAAAAAGACCATGACTTTATTCTTCATCACCAGATCACTTCAGTAGAACATTACAGTGTCTACAGACATTAAGGCTTACATTTATGTTTGTAAGTGGAAAGATTTCATTTCTTAAAGAGTATGTCTCTGAATGTCACTATATTTGCAATGCATGTGCACAAAACAAAAACAACAAAAACATAGGTGTTCACGAACACACAAACAAAAAATTATAAATTCTGATTAGAAATATCAGTGAAAAAAGTGCTCTCAGTTTCAAGCATAAAAATCCATGATTAAGTATCTACATTCATACTAAGTAATAGAATTTAAAGAGGTTTTGTTTACAGAAGTCAAATTCAATTTTCTCTGAAGTCAATGAAAATTGTCCTTGTTCAGTATCTGTGAATCAAAGCTTCTGTTCTCACAGTATTTTCAGTACCTAAATTTAGATGACCCAATCAAAAAACAAAATTTACTCAGAGTAACAATATTTGTACAAATTTTCACAGATTATCAAGAGTTTATCTGCCTACTTCATGAAATGATTGCAATTATATTTATTGCAATTAAAATATGTATGAGTAATAAAAGGTATTTCAAGGACAAAACACCTAAGGAGAACTTCTGCATGTTTCCTATTTCCTTCAACCTTTACCCCATGACATGCAAAAGATCATTCTTTTCTAAATGAAGGAAGAGTACAGAGAAGGCCTGTGTGTCTGCCTGTATTAAAACAGGATAATCTTTTTCTGGATTAGATAGTATAAATAATAATAATAATAATTTTTAAAATATATTAAGTGTCAGATTTAATGAAGCTGTCTTAAACTTAAATGGAGTTATTGCATATCCTTGAATTTCCAAATCACATATATGTACAGTGATGTATGGGAAAGCATGCTGCTCTCCCTTTATATAGAAAAACCGTTGTGGTTTTTTTCCTCATTTCAGAGCTTATAAACAAGATTATAGGATGTTGTCTATGACTCACATATTTTTAGATTCACTTGTTTAGTAAAATCCTTCGCAAATCATTTGCCGTGTTCAGTAGGATCTATTACAAATTATATATTTAAGCATGAATGCATTATCTTCCAAACAAGTGACTCTGAAAAACACTCGCTGGCAGTGTATAACACCTAACCTGAGGATTTAGTATACCATTCTCATTCCATTACTTCTGCTTTTTATTATTCCTGGTAATTCTACTTGTTGAATCAAACTGTCCACAGAGTACTTTATGCATTGATTCTTTGATGCAGTGACTTTGTGATTACTATACCTGCAATTTTTGCTCTCAATCTTTGTCAATATATCGATAAAACCTTGATGAATAATAAACATACATGTCTGTCTATGATTTAACACAGAGACAATTCCAATGTTTGAAGAATAAGTGCTGTTCTTGCAGTATATTTTTATAGTAATCACAATAAATGAACAAAGTAAAAAGTACGCAACATCAAAGAGTCATAAATAGTTAATACATCTAGATCACGCTTCAAAGGGGAAAAAATGAGAGAGAAATATTTTTCTCATATGAATCAAACAACATAATCCTATGGAATAATTTGTGTCTATGAAATTACAATCTTCCATGACCATGGATCTTATTCATCTTAGATATCAGCAGTCACTCAGCTTCTGCATTGTCATCTACTTTTTTTTTGTGATGAGGGATTTTTTAAGTTGCATGGGAGATAAAGGGAAAAGTTCCATGAAATAGGCCAAATGCCAACAATTTGCTGCCCTGTTCCTTCTTCTCTACCCTGGTCGTCTCATTCAGGTGCTTCCATTGCTTCCAATATATTTCCTCTGTTTTCTTCAGTGAGCCGATTCAATTCTCTGACTAATGAAAAAACAACAAGGCAAATTCACAAAGCAATGAACAAGGGGCAGGAGGTTTGAAGAGGAGGCTGTCAGCAGCATCAGGTTACTCAACTACCAGAAAGGCAGTCTGATATGACCAGCTGAGGATAAGGAAGTAGTAGATGTGTTTGCTTCTTCCTGAAACGTAGACAACCATCTTTTCAGTAAACTGACCTCTCCATACCTCAGCATGAGCTGCAAAGCAATCAGAGCACTGAGCAGAGAATTTCCTTGTGTTGATGTGCTTGCTTGAGACACTCAGCAGAAAAATACCACTAAGAAGTCTCCCATTTTTAACCCTGACAGGAGTGGCAGCAGTTGGCATAGGCATGAGAGTAGTAGAATAGTCACTGGATAAAAAGATAGAGTTTTAAGAGGAGAGATACTCAGGAACTCACTATTCTTATCAGTATTTTTCCTTTACAACAGAAAGTTCTGTAGGTTTTGTTGTTGTTGTTATTGTTATAAGTGTGCATCCTCTTCCCTTTGTTTAACCCTTGCCTTATTCTTGCTTGTGCCTTTGGTTAAGGCTGAATGCTATACAGATGGCTTGAGTTACAACTCTTTCCTAAATAATCAGTTTATCCTTCCTGGTCAGTTAATCTTCTCACCTCTTTTGTAGATTTACTTAATTATTAGTTTCCCTTATTCCGTGATTTAGCAAGCCAAACTAGGACAAGTTTTGGTTATGCCAAGAACAGTAAAATCAAATTTGATTGAGTGGTGTTAATGTCAACATTTATATACATGTATACAAGATGAAGGGAAACGTTGTGTATATTTTGATACTTTTCATATATATCTTTCTAAAGAGTGACAGAAGTCGTATCCTGAAGAATCTTAGTGCTTCAATGAGAACTTTCAAATAAACTGCTATGGTAGAAGAATAGGATTACACCGACCTGCATGACTTTAAAGACAGGTAATCACTATCCAAACATAACTTTCTAGCATCATCAATGAGGGAATCTGTAGAACATTTCCAAGAGCTATTGATAATCCTAACTGGTAGGTAACTAGTAACTGGAAAGTCAACTTAGTTCTGTATATTCAAAAGAACATATATAAAAATAAGAAATATAATGAATAAAAGAACATTTCCAGTTTTAGTAAGACTGAATCTCTATCTGTACAAGCTTCTTTCCTGCTTTGAGGACTGAGGATGAACCATGAATTCTTCTAATCTTTTATGCACCTGACCTTTGAAAGGACATTGTTATTTTAAAATTACTTCTTTTCCTAAAACCTTCACTGATTCCAAAATTGGCAAGCATAGTAGTCTACTGATTAATTTACCATTCAATTTAGCCTATTTCACTCCTTCTAAAGTAAGAAAAAGTTAGATTTATAACATTCCATTTTCTCTTTTGACTGACTTTCCAGTTTCCTACTCAGCAAACTGTTTCAATTATCATTTACTCACAATTTCATCAAAAGATTCAAGTATGTAACTTTATCAAAACCTAAGTGTGATCTCCAGAGAAAATTGTTCAACTTCTATTCTTGCAAAACCTTTGTCAAATTCCAATAAAACATGTAGCTGTGCAGTTACAGAAATAGCAATAAAATGAGATTGACAAAGAAACAGAAAAGGCAGAGTCCTTTCCCAGAAGGGTGAGAGGGTGAGAGGGTGAGAGGGAGAGAGGGAGAGAGGGAGAGAGGGAGGGAGGGAGAGAGGGAGGGAGGGAGGGAGGGAGAGAGAGAGGGAGGGAGGGAGGTACAAAGCACAGACTGTGTAAATATGATTGATCTAAACATTACCAGATGGAATGACTTTAACAGATTTCAATTAATCTATACTGACTGATATCATGTGAAGGTCTTTAGGGATATCAGAAATCATAGTAGGATAAGAAAGTATGTGAAATTTCTTGACATATTTGAGTTGCAGTTCATGAAAGATAGGATATATATTTTTTCCTTAAAAATCTGTTACATTTCTCCGTTTTTTTTGGATGCAAACTATGTGCTGATAGAGGATAAAATTATATTGCCCTAGGTTAGTTTCATGAGCCTGACAACAGACTTTTCTTTCATTCAACAGAGAATAATAAGTTTCCATCATCAAGCATTAATTAAAGAATGGCTTAATCTCTGATATCATTTGTAGATTTATCCTAAAAGAGAATAACTTGAATCTGCCTCATCTTTGAGAATTAAATTAATTCTGTTTTATTATCATTTTTCCCCAAAAAATTATCCTTATTTTCATTTTAAGCAAATTCAAATAATCTAAGTTGTTTAAAATCCCAATCAAGGCTTCTCTATTCCCAGAATCTGTATGGTTATGCCTTCTTCAAGTTTCAGGAAAACTGTTTTGAAGTCAAGAGTCAACATCACAGTCCCCATAGAATGTCCAAACACGTGATCCTTTTGTTTTCTTTCTGTGACATCTGTCTGACTAATTTCTCAAGATTGCCAGATCAGTGAGTTTTTTACCTTATTAGCTAATCAGCAAATAAAGCTTAAAAATCGAAGTGGTTATTTAACAAATCACATGCTATAATAAATATGTAACCAAAAGAATAAATGCCAGCATAGAAGTTGTTCTGTGCATTCCAAAGTGCAATGAGTTGGTAAAGACTACTATTTTGAAACAGTCTTTGACCTCTTCCCTGAAAGTATCTGTACAGACCTATTTTCTAAAATTTACAATTAATTCTTCAGCATGTCTAAACTTAATGCAAACCCAAAACATCCTTTTCAGACTTTAGAGACTGAATTCTGAATTCAGTTTATATTTCATTGAAATACAAAATATTTGTAGGTCTCTTATTAAGTGTACCAATTAATAATTTATTTATCATAGGCAGTATAATATCCTAGAACCAAATCTATGCTGCTAAAATTCAAATTATGGCTTTATTCTTTCACATTTCAGTTGCTGCAATGTGTCTTAAAGAAATGAAAGAGAGTTTGTGGGAACTGAAGACATAGAACTGTTATTCTTCTAAAAGAAAAGTTAAACTGGTCATTTTTCTGGTGTGAGAATAAGAAGACAATAGAGATGGACCCTTATATATCAACAAAAAATGCAAGAGATTTGGTTTTAGATAAATGTTGTGGATTTTTTTAACAAACTAGAACTGTAATTGGACTTCACTGGACAGTTACATTTTTAGGACCTTTATTGGTCTAATTGTATCAGTACGTCAGTGTTCTTCAACAATAAAGTATTTATTTTAAGAAAATGAAAAACAACCTCTTTTTCTCTCAGAAGTCTCTTCTCAGTTACTAGCAAATTAAAGAAATGAAAAAAAATCTGCTAGCCTTACATATCCCTAGAGAAGGAAAAAAAAGTGACACTCAATAGCTACACTTGAATACATGTATTACAGAGAGCTAAGTTGCATACGTTACTGAGACTATCGAGGATAAAATCAAATTATTAATTTGATACAGGCTCTTCTATACTGAGAATAACATCAGATGTTCTCAGATTCTAAGATGGATGGACAGTATTAGCTGTTTATATATATATTTGTAAATTGAATGTATTTACTACAGAAATGAAGGACACTAAACACAGAAACCATTTTAAGAGTCGTTTTTACAGCACAAGCACAAGAAGTGCTATACAGATATTAATATCTTTTTTTAGGATGAAATCTCTAATCTATTCTAACGATATGCATGAATAGGGTTGCGAAGATGGGCTGAAAAGGGATGATGGCATAAATACCACTAGTAAGTAGTGTTACACATACTCCTGAGTAAATCTGTGGTGCAGTTCTCAAATGCACAATGACAACCAGGCAGCCCAAGCAAACTCATTTCTTTTCCAAATGGAAATTGGTTTGAGCTCTTACTTTCATTTAGATTCTTATATATGTTCATTTACATGCTTATAGAAGTTACCATTTTGAAGTTTTGCTCAACTTGAACTAGAGCAGGACTGGCCTGACTTTAGTTGCAGCTAAACAAAAAGAACCAATATACTAGTTCAATTCCACACATGTCATGCCACCATTCAAATATACCAGAGGCCATCCTTTGCTCTGCTGTAAGAAGCAGCACAAATTCAATTGAGCCTGCAGGCTGATGCCATAAACATGGTAAAAAACAAGCATAGATGGTTCTTAGCACTTAACGGGGGGATTTCATAGCATTGCAAGTCACTGCTTTGTCTCTCCTGTGACCAGCAGCATTGCATGTCCCCAGCCTTGAGATGATAGCTGACTCTGGCATAGCCACAAGCCAGATGAAAAGGTTGAGTTATCCTGCTTTCTTCAAGGCAAGATGCTGACCTTCACTATTAGCCATATCTGTGGAATGATTTTGCTAGGCTGAAGTCTAGACACTTGTAAAAACATGGCCCCCTTGAACTGCCTACCAAATGCAGTGAATTTACAACAATTATAATTTACTACAATTATACTACAATAATACTACATTGTAGTATTGTATTGTATATTAATACTACATCGTAGTATTGTATAGTATATTGTGTAATATTCACTGTATATTGCATAGCAGTACAATTTACTACAATTATAATCTAGTAGCTACCATTTCACAGAATTGTTCTAAAAAGGAAAGGGTAGGTATTAACAACCAACATGAAAAATGCTGTTCATAGCTTTTTACTCTGGGAGGAGTAGCTGACAGCCCTGAGAGCTGTGCTGCCATCCAGAGGGACCTGGACAGACTGGACCACTGGGCAGTAAGAAATCTCATGAAGTTCAACAAGGGCAAGTGCAGGGTCCTGCACTTGGGGAGGAATAACCCTGGGCACCAGTACAG